>VZRR01007586.1:103983-305839 GCA_013398015.1 Oreocharis arfaki
CGGGGGGGGCCGCCTCCGGGGGGGCCGGGCTGTGCAGGGCGGAGGGCGCGGCGCTTCGGGCCGTGAGGGGCTGCCTGGCCGCCTTCCCCCGGGAGGCCCGCGGTGAGCGCCGGAGCGCGGAGCAGGGCGGGGGAGGCCGCGGTGACCCCGCCCGGGGCGGGCAGTGGTGGTGGGCAGGCCCCGCCGCCGCCCCGGGGCCAGGCCCGCCCGCCTGCCTGTGGGAGCAAAGCTCGGCGCGGCCGCCTCGGCGAGCGGCAGCGGCGTGGGGCGAACAGCAGCACCCACACTGCTGCCAGCATGATGGTTCCGAGGTCAAGGTGAAACAGGCCGCCGCAAAAAGAAAGCGAAACTCGAGAAGACGGTCCTTTAATGGTTGTTTCTCTGTGTATAAAGTAGCAAAACAAAGCACGATTCCAGCTTCCAAAAAATCATCCTGTGGTATCAGCTCTGTATTGGAGGTGCACCTCCTGTAGCACAGGCCCTTTATCCCTTTATCCTCAGGCCCTGGTCTGAGGTTTCTGTCTGGCTCTGAAACCCCCTTAACACTCTCTGGGCTTTAACAGAGGGATTTCTGGATCCGCGGGGGGCACTGCTTGGTGTCAGTGTGGTGTGGTGCGTGAAGCCTGTGCGCTGGCAGGTGGTGCTTGTCTCGGGATGCTGAGTAACACTGTTTATCGTTTGCCTGGACAGAGCTGGGCTGGCCGGAGTCCATTCCCTATCTTGATAGGCCTCCGTCCCCGCTGGAGTTTTATCGAGAGTGGGTGAGTCCGAATAAACCCTGTATAATTCGCAATGCCATCAGCCACTGGCCGGCTCTGAAGAAATGGACCTCAGCGTACCTCAGGTATGAGCGAGCTGTGGAGCAGGACTGGTGTTCAATTTCAGGTGACCTCATTAAAAACCCCTTGGTTAATCTTTGCTTTTATTTGTAAGATTAGCTCAGATTCCTTCCTGGTTCTGTATGAGGGTGTTCGGTCTTCCCAAGATCAACTGTAAGTGTCTTCCTTGCACACACACTGCCCTACCAGTTGCAATGCAGCCAGGAGGGTAGACAGCCAACAGACTCTGCTATTGAAACCCAGCCAGCTGGAGTGGGGCTGTAACGCTCTAAGAACAGACTGACTTGTTTTTGACTGAGCACACCTTGTTTTCTTCAGAAAACTGAATGATGAGTGTTAGCCTCATGGGGTGTGTATCTATCAGTTTCTGTCCACCCCTCCTCCCTGCTTAATTGCTTTTGAACGTGTGAACCCTTGGACCTGGCTGGGTTGAATGGCCGCAATAATAACAAGCTCTGCCATGATTGGTGAAAAGAAGTGGCTGAAGAGGGCCCTCTGTCTGCACGGAGGAAAAGAGAGCTCCTTTGTGAACTGTCCTGTTAGGAGAGAATTCGAAAAAGAAAAAGGAACTAGAGTTGCCTTGAGTGCAGGGAGCAATTAGAGCAGAATGCCAGAGCTCTTACCAGACAGCAGAAAATCTAACCTAAAGACACCCATCCATGGAAAGACAGGCATCTTATTTTTGCTGCTCTTGAAACATGTTTTTAAAATAACCACTATGTACTATATGAGCTAACTGTGGGCCTGGATATAAACCCTTGATTTGTTTTGCAGGGAGGTAGTAGGTCCCAAGGTGGTGAGTGTGGCAGTGACACCAAATGGCTATGCAGATGCAGTGTTTCAGGACCGTTTTGTCATGCCAGAGGAGCGCCAAATGCCTTTCATGGACTTTTTGGACATTGTGGAGAAGAAAGTGACCTCTCCCAACGTATTCTATGTGCAGAAGCAGTGTTCAAACCTCACCGAGGAGTTCCCTGAACTTGTGTGTGATGTGCAGCCTGACATACCATGGATGAGTGAGGCACTGGGTAAACCCTCTATCTCATGTGTTCAGTCAATATTTTGCATGGAGCTTTAAAACAATTGCACTAGGTACTACTTGGTGAATGCTTGATCTCTTTCTGAATGCCTCAGCTCAGTTTGGTTTCATCCTCTTAGAAAGGAGTAGTGGTGAAATACACAATAGAGTAATCCAAGTTCTGGCGTTGTATTACTCTGGAATCAGTATCTTTGTTGTGTATTGGGACCCTCACAACTGAAAAAATGTCATGTAACGCTTCTTTACATCGAGTGGCTTTTCTTTGGTCTAGAGTCATGTTTTGGCTCAATGTTTCCAGTGCAGAAGGAGGTTGCTGTTGTTCACAGAGTGCTATTTGCAGTGAAACCTGTCATACTTATGAAGTAAGTTATAGGACAGAATTTGGCAGAAATTGGCAGAAAATTATTTGAAGTGCTTTTTAAAATGACACAATTTTTTTGTTGTTGTTGACATCATATCTCTTTTCTGTAACCATACAGGGAAGAAGCCTGATGCTGTGAATTTCTGGCTTGGGGAGTCGGCTGCTGTAACATCTTGTATGTATCCTATGGCACTGTAAATCTTCTGGTGATTTTAGCATAGGTCTAAGCTGGCTTGTTTTGAGCTAGTGGCTCAGGAGGATGGTGTGGTTTTTCCGACAAGGCAGTTCTATNTCTCCCGGGAGCTGTTTTTAACTCTGTATCCATTTGTACTTCGTGTCTTAAATTGTTTCAATAAAAACGTGACCATTTGTTACCGAGCTGCGCGACTCCCTCGGGAACTGCGCCTGAGGTTCGTTTTCCGGGGGAAGGGGTGGGCAGGGATAGGGGCGGGAAGGAGGGCGGGAAGGAAGGCGGGAGCGGGCGGGGCCGCCTCCTGCGGGGCCGGGCTGTGCNCATCATATCTCTTTTCTGTAACCATACAGGGAAGAAGCCTGATGCTGTGAATTTCTGGCTTGGGGAGTCGGCTGCTGTAACATCTTGTATGTATCCTATGGCACTGTAAATCTTCTGGTGATTTTAGCATAGGTCTAAGCTGGCTTGTTTTGAGCTAGTGGCTCAGGAGGATGGTGTGGTTTTTCCGACAAGGCAGTTCTATTTTAAGATGCTTTTTGTGCATTCTTTATACTGCCCTTCTGCAGCCTCCTGCTGCTGTGTCTCTGGGTGCATCTACCTGGCATTGTCTCAGGCAAGGCACTGACAATTTGCTTCACTGAATGCATTTGCTACAGCATGGTATTGTGACTCTCCTCTCCCACTGGCCACAGGAGGAGGAAGCAGCCTGATAATAATAGGGAAAGCTGACACTGTCAGTTTACTATAGTTTCTGCTGCAGAGAAGGAAATAGCATTGACTTTCTGTCTTTCTCCATGTTTCTCTTTTTTTTCTCAATCCTAGTACATAAAGATCATTATGAGAACTTGTACTGTGTAGTATCTGGAGAGAAATGTTTTCTACTGCATCCACCAAGTGACCGTCCCTTCATCCCATACGGTACATCGTTTTGCTGTGCAATATGTCTGGAGGTTGGAAGGAGGGCAGACTGAAACACAGAAAGATATGAAAAAAAGGAAGCAGTGGTAACATTTTGATGTTTATGCAGTGTTACACTTTCCAGTGTGAACAGAAGTCTCTTCTATTTCATGCTGCGGGTAGTTTGTAGTACAAATGTTATTCTGAGGTCAGGTTTTCCAGTCCAGTAAAGTAATGGGCTCATTGATTCACATTTTGGGTCATGTGTCCAGTTCTGGGCCACTCAATTCAGGTAGGACATTTAGATGCTGAAGTGAGTCTAGAGAGGGGCATTAAAGCTAGTGAAGGTTCCAGAGGGTAAGTCCCATGATAAGCATCTGAGGGAGCTGGGGTTGTTTAGCCTGGAGGAAATGAGACTGAGCAGCAACCTTTTCACTCACTAGAACTCCCTGAAAGGAGGTTGTACCCACGTGGGGGTCAGGCTCTTTTCCCAGTCAACCAGGGGCAGAATGAGAGCTAATGGTCTCAAGTTGTGCCAAGGGGAGGTTTAGATTGAACATTGGGAGGAATTTCTTCACATAAAGGGTGATTGGATATTGAGATGGGCTGAGCAGGGGAGTGGTGGAGGCATGTGCCTGGAGGTGTTTAAGGAAAGACTGGAAGTGGCACTTATTGCCATGGTTTAGTTGACAAGGTGGTGTTCAGTCATAGCTTGGACTTGATGATCTCTGGTGATCTCAGATCTCATCTCTTGATATCTTTTCCAACCTAATTGATTCTGTGATACTCATGGCAGTCTCTTCAGCTTTAGAATATTTAAATTCTTTAAGTATTTTGTCAGTGTTGTAGCATGTCTTCTTTGATGTTTTACAGGTTTGGATTCTGCCTGCCTACTTTTCTCTAGGGAAAAAAGCCAGTAAGCTAGAAAATTAGTTGTATTTTAATGAAATATTCAAGCTACTAACTGAATCTCTGAAAACTGAGAAATGAAGAAAGAGATCCTTGTGGCAGCATTGCTTCACACTGCCTGTTTTCTGTTTCTTTATGTTGCTTTCCTATGTTCACAGCAATAGTTTTTGTTGCAGTGTCATCTAGAAGATGGACAGTTTAACTTTATTCCTCATAAGACTTAATTTTCCCATTCCTTGACTTTCAAACCATCAGATTAAGTGAATACAGAGTGCTCTATGACACAGATAGAATTTTACCTAGACATGTGCTGCTACATTACTTTCTTTATCCTCTTTTTATTTTGCTTACAACCTTGAAGTCATAGAATCACAGAATGGTTTGGGTTGGAAGGGACCTTGGAGATCCTTGAGTCAGTGCCCCTGCCATTCAATAGACCAAATTGCTCAAAGCTCCATCCAGCCTGACCATGAACTCATCCAGGGACAGGGCATCCACAACTTCTCTGGACAACCTGTTCCAGTGTCTCATGACCCTCATTGTAAAAAAATTCTTTGTCTTCTATGATCTAAATCTGCCCTGTCTCAGTTTGATACCATTAGCCCTTGTCCTGGCCTTGGTAAAAAGTCCTTCTGTCTTTCTTATAAGCCCCTTGTAGGTACTGGAGGGCTGCAATGAGGTTTCCCCAGCACCTTGTCTTCTCTGGGCTGAACAACCCCAGCTCCTCAGCCTTTCTTGGACAGGTGGTGGTGTATGTATGTGAATGTATGAAATCCATGTGTGTGATAGGAGTCCTTCTTTGTGAAACAAATTACTGTTAAAGCATAGACCAGAGATAATGCTTACATTTCATAGTGTGTAGTAAAAAGAGAACTCCATCTTTTTGAGCATTAGGTTGATTAATGGAGAAAAACTCTCTCAAGGGAGGGCTTAGAAAACCACATGTGCTGAAGCAGTGGAAGAAAAGCAACCAGCAGTATCTGAAGGAGTTGATGAGCCCTATCAATTAAAATTAGAAGTGAAAGGCTGGCCAGAAGCCACTAATAACTTTTATGAGTGCTTCTTTGGTAGACTGACCTAAGAGGAAATACCCAGCTATAGAATGATGTGTGAGTCAGGGGCGCATCTATGACTTATGAAAAGGAAAGAAGATGAATACTGGAACAAAATAGGACTGGGATACAAATGGGCTTGGAAGAGAATAATTTCTGAGAAGAAAGAAGGTTAGAGTTCCAAACAGGAAGGCAGCTTAGTATTCAGACTGACTTATAAAAAAGTGTATTAAGAAACTGGATAAAATTTGAAATGGAAAAAGGGAAGGATAGTGAGTACAGTAAGTTGAAAATGGTTTTGTCTTAATTTTTCTTTTACTGGGTGAAAGTGTGACATGCACTGCCATTAGTTTCTGAATTGTGTAATTTAATTCATTCTCTGGTTCCAGAGCTCTATCAGCCAGCAACCTACCACGTATCAGAAGATGGTTCATTTGAAATTGTGGATGAGAAGACTGCAGAGAAGGTAAAAAGTTTCTAAAGAATGCAGTTAATATAGTAGGGAGAGTTTGGGGCATTGCTGAGGCCTCAAACGAAGCATATTGATTGATATTTAGAAATCCTTCATTACTGGAAAGAGAATGCCCAGATATTTCACTTGTATTTTACTATTTGCCAAGGATACCCAGCTTCCAGAAAAAATATTTTACTGCACACCTGAAGCCATTAATATCATAAACTGTTGCCGTGCACCAGACTTAAACAGATCCACTAAAGAATTTTTGAATGAATCAACAATAAAGGAATGATTGCATTGTGCCTGAAATAGACCCCTCTACATTTACTTTCTTTTGGCCCTCTACTCAGGTCTACAGTGCACCCAGTGCAATAAAACATGCCTCCCTGAATGAATAACCTGAATTTTCTTACTAGTAGCAATATTTATTTGATTAAAATGTTCAGATCTGGACTAAACATTTACTTTACAAACCTCACTAGACTCTAACTTGAGCTGGGGCTTGTTCTCTCTTTCCAGAGTGATGCTCATGGGATCTCATTTCTGTAATGCAGTAAGGTTAGAATGCTGAGGTTTATAATTCTGTAGTGCAGAGAAAAAATGATGCAGGCAAGAGGGACTTCCCAGCAAGAAGGGGTGTTTTAGCTGCTGTGAGTAAAAATTAGACCAGACAGCTTAAGAAGAAGAAAGGAATTTCTATAAAGAGTGGTGCAGATAAAATATTTAAGTACTGAATGTAGGAGGAACAAGCAACTTAAGGGGCTGGAGGTGTTTTGAAAGTATGCCACGAGACTGCAATTTCATGGATGACATTTATTGCCTTTTCCCTAATCAGAAATCTGTCATTGAAGGAGGCACATTTTGCATCCTTGACCTATTCCCAGTTGAATGTGGAAAATTGTGTAGCTGTACATGTTTTGCTAAACAAAGTAAATGTTTTGTAACCTAGTGAGTTTGATTATCAGTTGTTTTTCTAGAAGCTTGCTGGAATTTTTTGCCAGGGTCAGTACCTTATACACAGTCTTTTGTCTTTAGGTGCCCTGGATCCCTCTGGACCCCTTGAACCCAGATCTAGAACTGTATCCAGAGTACGCTCAGGCAAAACCTTTGCAGTGTACAGTGAAAGCTGGTGAGATGTTGTATCTGCCTTCTCTCTGGTTCCATCATGTTCAGCAATCACATGGCTGTATTGCAGGTAAAATAGACACTATTTCCAGATACAATTTTGAACTGTGGTGGGTGTGCAGCTGGATAGTCCACAGCAAAGCATCAGTGGGACCAAAGGTCCCTTTAAAGTTTTCTGCCTCTCTGCAGGAGGGAATAACAATCTTGACAGATTCCACGGGGCTGCCTTCTTGCAGCCTGTTTTGCTTATAATTCGTAGCTTTGTTGGCAGGTGCTAGGGATGTAGCAGAAGACTTCTAGTTGTCAAGTCTGGAGAAGGATAGCTAATGCAGTGAACCTGATCCAGTTTCTGTTGAAGACATGCAGCTAAGCAGTTTGTCTGTCTAGCCTGCTCACTGCAACTGGTCATCTACATCCGTTTTGCAAAGAAACTGCATGTTGCATGTGCCCTTGCCATACGGCAAAAAAAATCTGGAGGAAGAAAAGGAAATCAGAAAGTGAAGGCTTAGGCATGCATGTAGACACAACACAGAAGATACTCTGTTTTCGTATGAACTGAAATCTGCTCTGACCCAGTCTCTTGCCTTGCTGATAAGGTTGTGTTTGTGTTACTGTTCCTCTGCACTTACCAAAAGTCTTGTCATCTCTTTCTTTGTAGGATTTGTCACCATCTCTCTATCTCTTTTTTTTCCTCTCTCCCCAAGTGAATTCCAGAATTTCAAGCATTGCTCATTTGGTACATATGGAGGAGTGGGGATGGTACAAAGTGTTATTGTTATGTCGTGCAAGTTTTGCAAGGTTTGAGGAAGAGATTTTTGCTAGAATTTTTGCTTGTCCTTTATCTGGAATTATCCTTATAATGCTGTTCAAGAAAAAAGTATTTTGAACAGCCTAACATTAGTATTTGTGTAACACTGCAAATATTGCAAGCCCTTGTTTTCGGTTCTTGTGGTTTTGTGATTAAAAGACAAGCTAGCAGTAAAGCAGTATTTCCAATTCTTTTTGCCCAGTGCTGCTGCATCAGTCCTTAAAGAATTTTTAGAAATAGTAGAGTTGTTCCTAGCTGCAAGCCCCTGGCCACTCGCTTTTTTTCCCTTTGTTTATCAGAAATGGTAAAGAGTTTGAGTTTATTTGTCCTTTAGTCTGTTAACTGCCGTACAGTCTGTATACGCTTGAAAAATCAATATTCTCCAGGTCTGGTCCAGTGAATGTCTGAAGCTAGAGCAAATCCTCCTCCAAAAAGCACTGGTGCAATATTAGTGTATAGCCTAATTTTCCTAGGAGACGTACCCCAAAATTAACACAAGAAGCAGAATTAAAGCACTGTCTAATTGATGACCACTGTGAGCTAGTGGTGAATTTGCCATCCTTTACACAGGAAGAGAGGTTCCCATCCAGATATTAAACTTGGCAGTTTGGTATTTTTTGTCTAAATAGAAGCATACATTTTCTGTACCTAGGCGTTTTGCCAGCTTCTGCTCCCGTGAATCTCCAGTACAGGGTCTGAAGTTGGTTTGGGTTAAGACAGAGTTGCATTGGCAGCACTTTTGAAGAACTCCGTTGTTTGCTTACATTATTTTTGGCTGTAGTCAAAGATTTGCTCATTTCAAAGTTCAGTCAGTAATAAGGAAAAGCCTGTACTAACTGAACTGTGTAAAGCAGTCTGTGAACACATTTGTAAATCATTGCATTCTAGCATTAAAATGTTTTTCCCTTTTCTTGTCTCCTCAGTGAATTTTTGGTATGACATGGAATATGACATTAAGTACAGCTACTATCAACTTCTAGATTGTCTCACAAAAACGGTGAAAATGCGGTAGCAAAGGTGGGAGACTGGAGCTCGTGATGTCTGTTTCTGATGTGATGCAATCATCAGCACCTGTGACTGGAGTACAAACATGATTCCTCCAGAAAGAACTGGACATTAAATTATCATCAACAGTGCCTGCCGAGCACATCATTGCTATTTTGCTTGATTTCAGAGTCCAGACCAATTGGCCAGGTTTTTTGCCTTGTAAGTAGAACTTTGATAGTAGCATTTTTAGGCCTTTGCATGCTGCCTCAGTGATGGTGAGCAAAATAAAGTTTGAAGGAAGGCAATCCAGGTTTTGAAAATCCCAAAGTGGAAGCCCTGATTGTTTGGTCAGATGTACAGATTGTTTTCATAACAGCCCAAGTGGACAAGGAAGGATCTGCTCTGCCACCCACCTGTGCATCAGGCTGCATCAGTCCAACATATGCATTCTGCTTAAGGCGAAAGTCTGTCCTGTTGAAATTCTCTAAGTTCAGTGGCTGTGGTGTTTTGATGGTGAGAAACTACAACTTCTGCAATAAATAGGTCAGTTTAAAAGCTTATTTCTGTACTAATTTCCTTTTTTTTTTTTTTTCCCCAAGTAAACAATTGCTGGAGGACATCTAGGAGGACATGTGAAAGTCAGTGTTGGCTATATTCCATGTTAGGCTACACATTTTTATTGCTGGTTTTTATTTCTGTTCACTGTTGTATTTAAACATAGCTGCATTCTCTTGCATCCTGAGAAATGATTTTAGAGTTACTTTGCCAGACCTGCAGTCAATCTGCATATCATCTGTGGTCTCATGGCATGAGGTGTGATTCTGCAGCTTGTAAGCTCATTGATTTTTTTCATTCCTTTGCCATTAATCGCTGTTTAGTGCATGGTCAGGCAAGTTGGTTGAACCAGGAGCCTGGTTCAAACAGCCATAATTCCCATTTGTGTTTCCACAAAATGGGGTGCGATTACTCACATGTCTGAGACCCCTAGGGTGAGACTAGAAGGCTATTAAATACAGAGACCTTGCAAAAATGTAGTGTTGTTTATGAAAACCAAACGATGGTTTTTATTTTCAAATCTTCAAACAGTTCCTTAGCAACAATAGCAATATGGGGGAAATTAATTTTTGGGAAGAAAAAGATAGTAGTTGTTTTACTTTGTTTCTTTTGCTTTTTAAACATAGTTACAGCATGAAGTTTCATTTTAACTTGTGGTGCTCATCCAAAAATTGCAGAAAACTCTAGGGGGATTAAGAACAGGTGCTTTTTTTTTGTGGCTGGATTAAGATGTAATGCTACTTAGGCTTTCCAGCTTGTTTGTGTTTTCTGTGCCTTGGCAAAGGCTCCCAAGCCAGTTCTGCAGTCGAATCTGGAATTTCCTGCAGCTGGGGGTCGGGGGTAGCAATTTGGATATCTCTTTTTGCTGCTTTGGGGTTTTTAATTTACTGTCTCTCTCTAATCAAAAGTAAAAGCACTCGCCAAGAACATGTGACAGCTTGTGGCCGTGCGAGCGGCTGGTGTCACCGTGCCGGAGAGTCTGGAGGCAGGCGCGCTCTGAACTACGTCTCCCAGCAGCCCGTGCTGGCCGACTGAAGGAAGTGGTCACGGTGGTTCCTCCTGGACTTCGGGCAGAGGTTTTAATCCCGGGACGGGACAGGCTGCTGAGGGTCGTGTCGCACGCAGTTTCAGGCGGCCCGTGCAGCCGAGCTGGGATGGCGGTGCGGGTGTCCGTCCTGCCTTCCCCCAGGTGCCTGTTCGATGACCCTGTGCAGATCCGTGTGGTCGGTCTGCAGCCGCAGCAGGCGGTCACCCTCCGAGCCAGCCTGGTGGACGAAACTGGGGAGCTTTTCCAAGCCCACGCTCTCTACAGAGCTGGGAGCAGCGGGGAGCTCGACCTCAGCCGCTCCCCAGCGCTGGGTGGCAGCTATTTGGGAGTGGAGCCGATGGGGCTGCTCTGGGCGCTGCAGTCCAAAACGCCCTATAAGCGCCTGGCAAAGAGGAACGTCCTGACCCCTTTCTGTGTGGACTTGGAAGTGTATGAGGGCCATGGGGACATGAGCCGTTTGCTGGGAAAATGCACCAATGAACGATGGTTTTTAGGAGAGGGGGTGAAGAGGATTTCGGTCAGAGAAGGTCGTCTCAAAGCAACCCTCTTCCTCCCTCCTGGTGAGTTTTAATTCCATTCTAGTTTTCCAGGTGTGGCTGACACCACGTATTATGCCCCGTGGTCCCTGAGTGCACTCAGCAACCCAGAGCAAAGCCTCAGCTAATACTTCCCTCAGCCTTTGTCTGGTCCAGATACTTGGATCTTCACAGCAGAGCAAAGAAAAGCAGATGTTGCCTGGCGGGGCAAGGGCCGAGGCCGGGGTATGGTGCAGGGAGGGCAGCAGTGGTAACACAAGGTGTCTCGTGGTTGTTCTAGTTGAGTGTCTTGCCCCCTCTTGCAGTGAGAGCTCTGTCAGAAAGTGTTTATTTCTTAGCTTTTCTGTTTAGCTGACAAGACAAAGAGGCCTCTGGTCCTTGGCAGAGCTGTGATGCATGACAGCTCTGGCCATGGAGTGAAGAATAATGAGGCATGGTGGAAGCACTGGACTCAGTCTGCAGCCAGCCGAGGCTGAAGAACCATGCACTCAGCAGCTGCTACAGATCTTCCTGCAGGCTCTGGGCTTGTCTCTCTCTGTGTCTCTCTTTTAGCTAAGGAAAAGCCAAAAAAAGAAATTTCAGCCTGACTGAGCAGCTGAACCACATGGGATAATTAGGACGATGGGAGACAAATGGGAAAAGCAAGATCTTTAATTGAGCAGGTGCCATATTTCACAACTCTGTACACAGTGCTGAGAATGGATCCTGTGCAAAGCTGCTTTAAGCCCTGAAGTCCTTCTGTTCCTTGAATGGAACTTAAACATGGCTATCTTGCTTTGTAATTAATAAACAGTCCCTTGCAGCTGCAGCAACATCACATCTTGTAAGGGAAATCTGGCTATGAGAATGGGCAGAACAGCATCAAGAAAGGAAAGTCCTATTACTGCAGGAGAGCTGAGCAGCTCAGGGGTAGTTACCCAGATCTTACTGAAGCCTGAATTGGCACAGGTTGGTGCTGGTGTTTGTGAGTATCTTTCAGAACCCAAGTACCCCCTCCATGGCATACCTCCTAGCATAGTTCCTAAGGAAGATGGATTAGCACTCCTGCAGTAATACTTGTTTGTTCATTTGTCTTCAGTAGCCTGAGGACTTGTAGGCCAATGCCAGATGAAATTCAGGATGAGAGAAGGATGTCCAACATGTGAACTTCCTATAATGAGTTCCTAAGAGAGAAAAGAAATACGCAAATTCATGTCCTTACACTCATTTTGTGTGCTCCTGAGAATGATAGCTACCATGGAAAGCTTCAGAGGATGATTTTCTTCTGATATCTACTGTCCTGATGTGTGCTGAGGGGGCACCACAAAAGGACACCTGTAGGAACTTTATTGTTGTATATACACCCCCTTTTCGTTGCAGGACCCGGCCCATTCCCTGCACTTATTGATTTGTATGGATCTGGAGGAGGTCTTATTGAATACAGAGCAAGTCTCCTGGCTAGCAGAGGCTTCGTGACTCTGGCTCTTGCTTACATATCCTTTGAAGATATCCCTGCTATGCCAGAGATTCTTGAACTGAGCTATTTTGAGGAGGCTGTGAACTTTTTGCGGAAGCAGCAGCAGGTAAGAGACAAATTATGGTGCTCTTCCTGTTGGAAACTATTTTCCTATTTTCTAATTGGTTCCTGGACTAGGAGTACAAAATTGCTTAAGCAGGAAATAGTAATTTTTTACTAGTTTTGGATCTTTTAAGGTTTTAGAAGGGAAAAATATCCGTTGGCTTTTTTACTGTTTCTGAGATATTACAGGCTTTTGATTCTGGGTAAGTTTTGCAGGGCGATAATAAAACACTTTAACAACAGAATCCCTTGCAGTTGTAGCAGTGGAGGTGTGGCATATCTTAAGAAGCTGAGGCTGTGTTTGAACAAGTGTGTGGGACAAGAAAGTCGCTTTATGGCAATGTATCATCATACTTAACCCAAAAGTGGCCAAAAGAAATCAAGTAGCATTTAAAATTTCAATGGAATGCTACTTAATGTGTATTTGTTTTGTGAAGTTATTTACTTTCTGTCACATGGACACCAGGATTGTAGGCAGTGTGAGAGCAGAATTCAGCCTTGCTTGTTTGTCTTGTTCCTCACAGAGCTCTGAAACATCTAGAATTCAATGTGAAGGGCCTTCACTAGAAATAAGTAGATTTAAACAGCTATTGGACTCACTTAGCCTCAGGTGTAATGAACATTATGTTTATTTCCAGACAAAACAGAAAATAACAGGTCAGCTGTAGGAGAGTATAGAAAAAAACTGCAATAAAGAAATTCAATGCAAGTAAACCCACGAAAAAGTGGCTTGGAGAGAGGAGCAGTAAAAGACACCGTACTGAGAGCAGGCTGAGCCAGGACGTGGAGGGAGCAAAGACACTTTGTGTATGCAGGTCACGAGGAGGGAAATGTGTTACATGAGGAGAAATGTTGAGTAGCTGTAGACTTCATAGTCACTCTTTTGGAGGCTCAGCAGAGGGATAGATGAGGGAGTAATATAACCTGAACAGAGAGAAGGAAGGGGCAAATTATGAGTGGTCTTAGTTGGATGAGGAGTGAGAAAGCAGAACTGGAGAGGTTATGTCAGCTCAGGAAATAAAGAGTAGTTAATAATACTGTTTTCATAATTCTGTTTCAGGTGAAAGATACTGGGATTGGTGTTTTGGGCTTGTCTAAAGGAGGTGATCTAGCCCTTTCCATGGCCACATTTCTACCTGGCATCAAGGCAGCTGTCAGCATATCTGGAAGTAGTTTTAATTCCTTCATTCCCCTGAAGGGGGATGGCTTCACTATTCCTGTCCACCCATATGACTTGGGGAGGATGAAGATCAGTGATGAGTCTGGACTAGTAGATTTTTCAGATGTCTTAGATGATCACACGGACCCAGCAACTTGGGATTGTCGCATTCCCATGGAGAGGTCCTTAGCCAAGTTCCTCTTCCTGTCTGGACTGGATGACATGAACTGGAAAAGTGACCTGTACTGCCGGGATGCTGTTCAGCGCCTTCGGCAGCACGGACGGGAAGTGGAGTTTTACTCCTACTCTGGAGCAGGGCACCTCTTGGAGCCACCATACTTGCCCCTGTGCAAAGTTTCAATCCACAGAGTGCTTGGGATGTTGGTGCATTGGGGAGGGCAGTGGAGAGAGCATGCTAAAGCCCAAGAAGATGCATGGCGCAGGATACAGGCCTTTTTCTGGCAACATTTGATGGACTCAGACATCCCTAAGAGCCAGCTGTAGTGGAAGCTGTCAAAGATGCTGGCCACGGCTGGTATTTCGGCACTCACTGGATCTTGGAAACTCACCAGAAGTTTCCTGGACTGCCTTCCTCTAAACCTCACTGTTGCATAGTTGCTTATTTTCATTCCCCAAATAATTTCCCAGTTTTTAGTTGAATTTCAGTCGTTTTCTGGCCACAGCTTCACGGTAGATTGGCACCATCACCCGGGTGTGCTGTTATCTAAAAAAACCCAGCATCCCATCATCTATATTGCATTTGTACTGAGCTATCTTTGCCCTCAATCTGCAACCCTCTCCTTTCATAAGAGAATACTCTCACAAGAGTTTTCCACTGAATTGTTTACTCTTTCACCTTTAACTAACCTGAATATAAACAGCATTTTGTTGGACAACACATTAGCACACTCATCTTTCCTCCTGGTATATTGTTGTCTCCCATTTCGTAGTAAAAAGGTTGCAGTAGGTCTGATTTCAGCTAAGGGAAGAGTCACTCTTCTGGCTTAACCTGAAGTGCAGTGATAACGTTTATTTTTCTGGTACCTCAAAACCCAGAAGTGAATCTTACCCGGGGTACTCTGGTTGTATCTCCTGCTGACTCCTTGTAAGTGGTATATTAGGGTAAGGTTTTCACTGCCCTACTCAGTAAGTGCAATGTGCACGGTATGTGTGTATGCACCGTTTGCGTGAGATTATCTGAATGAAGCTTTCAACCGTCTTTGCACCTGTCAATACATTAAAGAACAATCCTGGTGTAGCCACAAGCTGTCACTTCACCCGACTGAGGAGTTCATGAACAGAAGTCCTCACCTCCTGTTGGGAAGAGAAGTGGTGGAGTCTGCAGTTTTGCACAGTGCTCAAGGTGAGGGTGATACATATATGCCAAGTACTTACTCTCACATGGTGAAAGTTAGTTTGTCTCCATTTTGGGGGTAACTCTAAAGCCACTGCTGCTGAGTTCTCAGGAGCTCAGTGAGGTGGGCTGCCTCAGTGGTCCTGCCACTATAGCAGACGGCTGTTGGCTCAGTGACAGTTAAGAAATGCTGCTCTTCAAGATAGGACTGACCCCCCCTTTCTGGGAAGAATGTGCATTTTCTCACCCTTTACCAGTGTCTAAACCTGCCAAGGGGGGCTGTAATCTACCTTGTGCTTTTGTGGGATGGTGGCAAACAGCAGCTACATATCAAATAGCATCCATGGAGCAAATTTTCTCTCCTGGAGCAGTCAAGACTTACACGCTGACCACAGAAGCAAGCAGGAGCTGGAAGTCTCTGCATTGCACTGAGACAGAAAAATTTTGCTGTTGACAATGTAGTCCCTGGTTTCCAGTTCCTGCTGAGACAAAAGCCCTGTAGAAGCCTGGATCCTGCTGAGGGAAGAGCCATGCTCTCAGTTTTCTTGCTTCAGGGAGCAATGGTTACTCAAAATGAGCATATTGGGTCTCAGAGGGCTGGGGACTCTCTCATACAATATATTCAACACAGACTGTACCCCTTCAGGTGCTTCTGTTTTGCTGACCTCCCCGGTTCCTCAGCCTGGTATATGGGGTACCACGTAGCTGAAGGTTAGTGTGGGGATATCCCTCTCCTCCTCACCCATACTGGTCTTCCATCAAGTTTTATGCTGTTGCCTGTTACTTGATTGCTGTTTGTCCCTTGTGTGCCTATGTCCTGCATGGACTGTGGTTGTTCCAGATGTTTAGCAAGTGGGTAGGACCTGGCAGCAGAGTAATATGTAGCAACAAGGAAAATCAAGCACATTTAAGCAGTTCCATCTGAGTAAGGGACATTTTCCCTCATTTTTCTGTTTTATTGAAGCAGTCAAAAAGCCCTGGGCTGCTGATCCACATTTTCCTCAGACTCAGGGCGTTAGGCTGTGGGTTTCTCTGTGGTATGAATAATTCTGTTCTTCTCTTTTTACTGAACACGGTGAGGTTTATACAAAACTGTGTAGTTTTCTGGCCTGTGGGTTAACTCACATCTATTTTAATCCCTTCTGAGGGGGAACCAAGCTTTCCCAGCCTTCAGTGGGCAGTTTACAGATGTATACTTTGAATTACAAAATTGTGAGCTTCCGAGAAAATACATTATCTACAGGAAACTACGTTACAAATAAAAATACTTGCCATCAGTAAATAAAGAGTGAGTCAGTGGTGCTTTCATCCAGTTGTTATGTTGTCACATTTGGCAGTCAGGTTCATGGAAAACAGTGTTGAAAATAGAGGATGAAGAGAGCTGGCTGGTGACTTCATCTATGACAACAGCACATGGGACCTCTTTCTTTTGTTGCTCTGGAATGAAAGCTTTGCTACCCAGTTAAAAGCCCTTTATTTATCACTTGGATGGCATCTGACAAGAAAGACTGAAAAAGCTGATTTAGCTGAGCAGCTCTGTGCCACATGCAGGAAAATATTCAAGCCAACTCAGTTGCAGTGGGAATACTTTTAAAATTAAACTCAAATTTGAAACTTACCTTCAGGAAATAGAAACTGGAAACTGGTGTCAGGCTAATATAAAATAACTGCTAATGGCTTAATTTCAGTAAAACACTTCTGCCTGTCCTTAAGCATGTTCTTCAGGATTTTGCTGAAGATTTTGACTAATTAATGTTTCTTCTGCTGAAGAGATGGTTTAGACCAGTAGGGCTAAGGTCACAGGTTTTTTTCAAGACAATATTCTACTAATTGCAGGCTGTTGAGTCAGAGTGCTTTGTATAGTTTCTACAGGCCTGCTGAATACAGACAACATTATTCAAGAACAACGTGAAAGTTATTATTTAATTAAAGATAATAGACCTTTAGCTGCAAGAGATCCTCTGCCAAGCTCAGCTGGTAAATCTAATAGAAATTGGATGGGAAAAGCTGTTCTTGTAATCTGCTTGTAATTCAAAAGTGCTTCAGATAAAATAGAGTATCATAGGACTAGCTTGAACGGAAAGATGTTGTCTTGATTCTGTTACCTCCTGTTTAGCACTCTGCACTACATTGCTTTTATGAGAACAAGAAAAGCTCATGACAAGTCTTTTAAGACCTGAGAATCTCTCCACATGTAAGCTGCTGTGAACAAGTTTACTGTAAGGGAACAGTGTATCTTGCAATGCTTTTTTAGGGCAGGATGATTTCCTTAGCTACTATGGAATCAGGCAACAATGGAGAGTGCTGATTTGCCCAATGCATTCTTAAAATTTTCCATCTTTGCATTGAAAACTGACCCTGAAGCATTTTGATACACGTACAGTATAACTTAGAGGAAACTGCAGGATGAAAGTAGTCAAAATGCCTTTATTAGCAAAAAGTGAACTACAGGTGCAGAAGAGGTGGAAAGGTGGCTGTCTCTGCAGAAGTGGTGGGTATTTGAGGCTTCAGTGGAATTTTCGTGGGGACTGTGCTGAGCAAGGAGATTTCAGTGCAAATGTACTTCTCTAAGACTAGGAGCTTCTTACTCAAGTGAAGCAGTGTCTCTGGGTGGCATCTGCAAGCGAGGTTGTTTCATGGCCACAGAACAGGAGGAATGAAGTGAAAGATGAGAGTATATGTTGTGTGGTGTAATTTAGAAGTCACTTTTCTCCATTTCCAGTTTCTGTTCCCTGTGTGTTTGAAAGTCTAAAGATTTAGGGTTTTTTTAAAATTCAAAGCTTAGCTTTTTAAAAATTCAAACCAGATCATTTGTTATCAAGCCGTGAGATAATGATGTGGGATGATGTTTAATGACAAAATACAAATAGTAAAAATTTTTTCTGTATTAGTATTTTGCTAAAAAATTTATAATTCTACCATTGCAGAAAAAAGAAATCGCTGTTCTGCACTTTTTAATGCTCTGTTCAAGTTATTCAGAAATGGAATCTGAGCCAAATGTAGTATTAAGTGCAGAGAAAGTGATGCTTTGTTTAAGTTTGGGGAGAAGAAAGATTAATATTTCCAATGAACTAGTGCTCCTTGAAGCATTTACTGCAAAATATCCCTGCTATTTTTCATTGTCCAGGACAAAAATTAGAAATGCTGAGTCTTAAAAAGCTGTCTGTGCAAAATTTGCATTAAACCTAAAAATGTCTCTACCCTGACTCTGGATAGCACTTAGAGAAAAATAATTAAATTAGTAGTATTCTGTTTATTTGGGATTGTATCTTTTCAACTACTTAAGCTGCTGAACTTTCAACATTTTACATTTAGACTGGAAATTTATGTTTGCATTAGAGTAATTTCAGTGAAAGGTGTGGGTTTATGTTTTTTTAACTCTTTTAAGAATACATTTCTGCACAGAGGGACAGTCATGCTTTTTTTCTGATTAGTGATCTAACTAAGAGGTAATCCTGTGGAAAATGAAACAAAACAAAAATAAGGTTAGAATGTTCTGCTGGATCAAAAAAGGAAACAGCAGGAAGATGAACGGGGCTATCAGGAGAAGCAGGAGTGAGCAATACTGTGCCAAGATAAATAAGAAACTAGTACAGGTTTTAGTTATGTTTGTAGTAACTAGTCCAGCTGATTCTAAATCGTGACCCATTTCTGTATCCAGTGAGGTGAATGCTTGGTGGCTCATTGTGTGCTGCCCCTGTTTACAGTGGATCTGGTCCTGAAGGAGTGAGATACTTGACAGTGGAGAGAAAATTGTGAAATACGAATGTCAGATAAGGGATGAGCTGGATAGATAGTTCAAAGAAAATGTCCTGGATAGGAACAGAGCATGTGCATATCTCTGCTTTCATCTAGAAGAGGAAGTTCAAAAGCACTGCTATCGTTTTAATATGCTATGATTTCAGCAAGATAGTGTTGAATCAATAATCCTGTGCCATCTAGAGGAGTCTGTCCCTGGACAGTGTCAGATGTTCTCAAACATCCAGTACTAACTCAAAATGGATTAATTTTGGCTGCACAGTGCTCTGACTCCAGCCATTCTCCTGTCTCTGGGTTATTTCAGATCAGAGGTACGTCATCTTGATGCAGGATACTTTGATGCCTAACAACATCACTACTGTTGTAGCAGAAGAAGAAGAGGTCAGTGGTCTGTACTTTTTGGTGGAAATACCACATAGAATCTCTGAAACAGCCCAGAACTTACTGCTTCCATGGCAGTCTCCATACCATTCCCTGTAAAGCTGAGACCTCCTAGGCGCCATTTAGATCAGCAATGTGCAGAGGCAATTCTGCTCTTTCAAGCCTTCTAGGGAATCTTGTTCTTTCTACAGCTGTCTTCCCTCACCTGAGGGCATAATGTCTGCTTTCTTTTTTTTCTCTATCTTTAACAGTTTTGCTTCTGTCTTACTGACCATAAACCAGGCTATTCCAATTCCAGGGCACTTTGCATGATCTGCTGGTGGAGGGGTAGCACTCTCAGCAGTCTCCTTGGAATAGCCATTAACCTAAAAGCCAGGGTTCTCCATGGGGTTTAGAAGGCTGAAACTCATGCCTTGGCTATGCCTGATGAGGTCCTCCCATTTTCCAGATTAGTGTTCTGATCAGCAGGTTGTTGTTTTTCGGTACATGAGTGCTTATAATGGGTTCAGAAGGAAGGCTGAAATTTTATTCCACATTAGACCAATAGGTTTTGAAATCTTGTTATTTTTTCATGACATGAGAGCTTTATTTTATCAAGAGTTACCTTTCACATAATATAATGCAAAGTGAGTCATTTGGTAATTTAGCTTCCTTAGGATATTTGGCTTAAGTTGTGCCTTGTCTGTGTTTCCCTTGATTCATCCGGAATACTATGCAAAAAAAGAGAGGGGAGGAAGACTGGAGATAAACATAATTTTTTTCCTCTTTTTTTTCTTGTCTCTTGCTACTAAGGTATGTTTTGTGTAGCCTGAAAAACACTGTCCACTAGCAAAAGAACAGCTTGGAAAAAGCCAACCCCATTCATCTCCTTATGTGGCTTTTTCCTTTTCTGAGGCCTGAGAGAAAGCTTTGAACCTGAAACGTGCTAGTGCCTAGTAGTTGCTAAGCACTGAGAGTTCAGTCATACTCAGGCCAGAGCTGTCTTCTCTCTCTGCTTCATTTGCTGCTTGTTCCATTTGCTTTCTGGGTATTTTTATCATTTGTGTCTGCCTTACTAGCCACATAACAGACACCCCACAGAGGACGATAATGGGCTGAGGCAGGTAATACCACTCTACCTGTCAATTCACAAATTTAAGAAAGATAGCTTGAACTTTTCAGAACATATGGATTTTTAAGTAATTTGCTTCCAGTGCTTTGCATGTGCAGGTTTTCCTTTCAGCTGGATTGAGAGTAGAATTTTTTAAGACAGTTGTTACCCTTCTTCATTCCTCTCAGTTCTCCACATGAGGCTTCTGCTTTGCTTTCATTCTCCCTGCAGAAGAGCATAATTTTGCATTATCAATGAACATCAGTCCAGACCTCAAAGGAATGCAATTTCCCGGGCTCAGGAAGGAATCCAGAGGTTAGTCTCATAAGTCCTGTGTATACTCTGCAGCTCTTCCAGCTCTTAGCCAGGTTTGGCAACAGAGTCATTTCATGTAGCACTCACGTAGTAAAAACCATTTCTTTTGTGACCTCTGAGCCAGCTGTTCAGGGTAAATCACTGTACATACGGTCGTGACTTGAGCAGTGCCTGTTTTTCACTCAGCTGCTTTCCTGCTATTCTGTCTGTAGAACAGTGCAGAATTCTCCTTATGAGGTGGTGTTCCTGGAGGACAGAGCCTCCTGCTTCACATGAAAAATAGGGAGTGATTTTTCTGAGGGTCACCACATGTACAGATCCCAGAGTCAAGAAGATTCTAGATGGAATGTTACTTAGTATGTGAAATATAGTTCTTCTGGGAGCAGATGGGTGTTTGTGGACAGCAAGGATGGTTTCTCCTTGCTGTGGTCCCCGGTTCGTCAGTGCAAGATTCCATGTGGAGACAATCAGGAATACTTTTATCTTTGCAAGATTTTTCTTAATGGGTTTTAGATTTTCATTGAAGAGGTGTAAAAACTGAAAGCATATTTAAGGATGTTTTCAATATTTTCATGCCTCTGAAAGTGATAGTATGTGGTCGTGTGCTTTTCAGCTGAAAAACAGAAAAAAACCACCACCTCTGTTTTCTGAAAAGTCAATAATCATTTAAAAAATGTTTCTCTGAAACAAGAGATGCTTTGATGAACTTAGGTGTCATGATACTGTTTGCTTGGCTGGCGGTTCTGCAGCACCCTCAGCTCTGTCTTCCTGCCAGTACCGTAGAAACAGCAGGCACAGCATGTACGTATCTCTACTTTCAGGGAAGAGCCACAGACCAAACCAAAATTCTCCTCTGCAGTTGCCCCCAGGCAATCAGTGGTCTGAGTTTCTGCAGTTTATCTCTTCATGGGCCTGTGTTTTATTATCCTCCTATTTTAGTTTCTTTTCCTCCATTAGGTTTTCTGAATTCTGCTTGTCTGTCTTTCCTCATGTCTCTCTTTAGGAGAATACCAGCTTTATGTAGAGTTCTTATTCTCAAAAAACTTTGCAAAATGAGTTCTGTATCTCTTATAGTACAGGTGATCAGATTATTGTGATGAAGTAAGTTGAAAGGAAAGTTAATTGTCAGGTCTCAGGTTTTAGTCTGATTAGTAGACTTTCAAGCTACAACATACGTCACTTAGGAAGTGAAGTATATGGACTTAACTCCTCTGTTAATCCACTGACTCTTTGGACTGCTGCTGCAACCAAACCCATTCTGGCAGCAGACTTTATCAGAGAAGGAAGAGCCTGATATATTACTGCAACAGAGAGGAGATTATATATTAGAAGGATTTAAAGATTATATTTGCTTCAGGGCAGGAGGGCTCGCTCAATGCTTCTGGTAGCTCTTAAGCCTTCGTTGTGAAATGAGGAAGAAACCCAGCACAAACTCTTGTTGCAGAGGTGGGTTTTATCCAAAAGTAAAATATCTGTATATCTGGACCTGGGCTCTAAGAATATGAAGATGCAAATGCTGACATGACAAGGATTCCTGCAGGGAAATATTACCTCTTTCATTAACATGTGGCTGTCCATTTCTGTATGTGGGTTAAGTTTGCAAGAGAGAAAGGATATATCCTTGCCAGCTATGGATTTCCAGTGTATCTTTGGCTTACTTCCATACCACAAAAACCATCAGCAATTCCTGGACATTAGTCTGGATTCATAAAGGTTTTCTGACAACAGAATACCTTCTGCTCTCTTAAGCTGCTCTTCTACCCCTGTCAGAGGAAAGGAAGGGTCTCTTTAGCAATATCTGTCTGCTCTAAATACTTCTTGTTTCAACTCACTAGGTGGAGTCCTGAACACTGTCACCCGGATTTTTGACCATGAAATTACTGTGAGAAAAAATAGCACACATCCTGAAGGATTTCCAATTTGTTATCAGTGGGATTTCACTCATCTACAAGTATTAGATTGGTGTCAAAATGATCAACATCTTACAGAAATGGATGCTGAGTGAGTATAGAGATTCATTTTTCTAATTTCCATAGTCTAAAATCGTGGTTTGCTGGATGGGTAAACATAGCCTTCAGTGGCTATTTGGGAGCTCTTATTCTGCTATGCCATATTCTGAAGAAAATACAGTATTTCCTGAAAACTCTAATCAGAACCTAAGTGCAGGATGCTTTGGTTTACTTTGGGGAACCAGGATTTGAAAGAAAATGTGATTTGGGCATATAATGGTGGTTGGGGCTTTAGTAGTGAGGAAAGACTGATGGTTTGTCTCCAGGTAGAGGTGTTGAGGGAACCTCTTAGCTATACATGCCGTCTGTGGGCTCTCCCAAACAGTGTATCAGCTCAGAGCAGCTGCCTTGCTGGCTCAGAGCCCTCAAGCCAACTTGTTCCTGGTATGTCCCTGCTCCTGCCTTGCACATGCATTTCAGATTGTCGGCACCTCAAGGTTTGGTTCTGTGTCTTCAATTGAAAGTGCTTTGGGAGTACACACTGATGGAAGTACATGTAGTTGGGGTATGAGGAAAGAATGGGCTGTTACTAGGAGAGGGGATCCCAGCTTGCTTTTTGATGTCATTGCAGCCATACTAACCTTTTCCCAGGTTATTTCCCAGGTATTTCAAAATGCTGTGTAAGCAGTCACTGCGCAGCTGAAGTCTGTATTGTTCAGGGAACAGCATACCTGCTTTGACTTACAGCTGTTTTAGTTAATGTGACCAGATGGAACAGCCCTATTTAGATTCAGAATACTGCAAACTGTAGCACGGGTTTTTTTCAAGCAAGAAAAATGTTACCATAAATATACAAGCTTTACACTTGAGAAGATGGAGAGGAAAATTTTATCCTCAATGTACAAAACTATGTAATCATTTATAATAATGCTTCACAGCTGTAAAGAATATGTTTTTTTTTTCCCCCAGTGTAATTTTCAACTGCTGGCTAAGTGGTGTTTTGGTTTCTAGAACAGATGATTCTCTTGGCAGCAGGGGAACATTCTGTAGCCTTTATCACAAATCCCTGGTCCTTTAAACTGTGGATTTCATCCCCTCTGCAGGGTTGCCTCTTCTCTCTACTCAGGCCTGTCCATGGACAGGGCTTCCTTTAGCAGCCATGTTGACACTGAAGGGTGCAGCCCATGAGAGATAAAGAAGATAAGGAGAGACTATGTGGATCTGAATATAAAAGAGGGCTCAGCTGCTCAAGGCATCATTACTGCACCTGTGTACAAGGGAAATCATGTACACTGTCCTCCCAGTCTAGGGGGAAAATTTCTGTGAATGGTAGCTAAGTAAAGTTTACAGGTCACAAGATGGCAGCATAAACTCACTAGTCAGGGTGACAAAATTTGAAGGGTCAGATCAGTTATCTTCCTCAGCTCAAACTCCTGTTTTGAACAGTTAGAAAGTCCTATATCTAAGTAGCTGGTGCCTCCTAGGCTCTAACTAGTATGTATATAGGTGAAGCTATTATATATGTAGGTGAACAACCTTCTACATCACCTTGCAAACTAACCTATTTCATTTACATTCTGATGCACTGTGATAGTGTTGACATAAATTGCTCACCAGGAGTTCCATACACAACAAAAAAAATGACACCAGCATGCTATCTAACTAATCAGTAAAAAGGCAGCATTGATGGCACACTGACTTTGCAAAGCCTGTGCAACTGGGAGTCATATTGTTGTATTTTCACAACCTTTCTGCTCTTGAAAGCAAGATGTTCTGAACCCCGCCTCAAAATACACATTTCTTAATGAACATTAATTTTTTGATAGTATTACTGAGTGACTATATTCCCTGTGAAGAGCTAATTAATATATTATTCTCTTTCTGTTGAAAGGAAATTCCATATTCAGTTTTCTTCTGCCTATTTGCCTGCCTCTGTGTGGGTCTGTCTTTCAAAGAGATCTTCCCATTCTTACCATTCATCATGAGCTGAACCTTTTCAATGTGCAGCACCTCATTTGGAAAAAAGAACTGTGCTAGGGAGAGATGATTCATCACATCAGTCACCATATTATATAATGCAGAGTGGTAACAAACTACTGAGAACATTCCTAGCAGCGATATTCCCACTTGTGACTTTAAATACTTAGTGCAGAATTACCTGTATAAATAAAAGGTACAATAAAATGTATCTGCATCTGCTTGGAAGCAAAACAAGCCATGAGAGCAAGGCAAATATATATCCATCCATTTAAAAAATTATTGCATTATTAATTATTAATATTAAATAAAGCGCATTATTATATTAATTATTAATTGCATTAATAATTTCAAATTAATAATTTTTCTGATATTACTGCAGAATTAAACCATAGATATATAAGTGCACCCTCCAGGTGCACTTTTTGAGGATGTCAGATCATAGTTCTACAAGTTGCTTGCATCTGCCAAGTGAATATGATGTTTTGACACATGTGCAAACTGTTTTTATGGGTATTTACTTGCTGAACTTGCAGGTGTGTTTTCATTGGATGCTTCTGTAAACTTTAGACTTTTGAACATATGCTGAAATCCCACATGGTCATTGGCTTTGCCTTTATTTACCTGTTCAGATGACAATTCTAACCTAGTTTACTCTCACTAGTCGATATAGTTGCAAACATGCCTAAGACAAATTCAATAAAACCAAAGAAAAAGAGGAAGTTGTACACCGCCCTTTCCCTTAGCACGTTGTTTCCAGACTAAGCAATTGGCCGCATGGTGTCACTGTGTTTTAAGGCACCAAACCCTCTAGGAATAAAGCCTAGCAATTCCAAGTTTTCAAAGCATCCCAACCATGTGATATTATCTAAGCAGACACTTCAGCAAAAGTGCCAAGGTCACAAAAGTTTCACAGTAGGAGAGTTTTACGAAGATATTTTTCACAAAACATCTTTCTCGGCTTCTTGTACCATCCTGGAATACATCAGAAATTTTTTAGCCCAGAAGCACTTTTTCTCCAGATGTCTGCATTTGAGAACATGCTTGTATAGGAAGCTTTTTCTTAAATTGTTGCAAGCTAGAAATTTAAAAATTCATCTGTGCTAGACTGATCCTAAACTTCAGTCATAGTTCTTTTCTCCATCTGTATATCTGAATTTGCAACAGCCTTCGGCTCTGCTGAGCAGAGGAAACTTGGCCTTATGGTGCTCAGAGCAATATAAACTGCGGCTCCTGGGACTTACAAAATGCTATTTAATCCCTGCTAGCTCTGAAGAATGCATTGCACAACCCACCTGCTCAAGAGAGCTGTGCCAAAAACTGATGTATTGCGTATTTAAGGAGTTTCATAATGTACAGCTATAGCAACAGTGAGAGAAACAGTTGTGTACAGATACAGTATGACCCCTAGCCAAGCAGATGATATCTGGCTCAGGGTGTGTCAAAAGGCTGCAAAATCTCATGCAGTGCTAAATGTTGGTGTGCACTGCTTCTTCCGTGAATGGCAAGTGAGCCTGGAGCAGCAGGCCCTATGCTAACGCCCTGGTAGTCCGTGTAGGTTGGATTAATGTTTTATAGGAAGGATACATGTCTGGCAATGGCTTAACACCCATGAAGAGTGCATGGTGCTTTGTTTTGATTGTTAGCACATTAGGTAGTTGCAATGCTTTCCCTAAGCCAGCTGCTCTGCTTTGTATGGAGCTTACTCTCTGCATAGCTGCTGAGAGTGGTAGTGCTGGTTTAAGATTGTGTTTGTTAGTGACAGTTTTGCTACCCATTCTGTTTGGACCAGGAATTCATTTGTAATATGCCTGTTTTGAGGGCCATGTCTTCAATTTAAGTGCACAGTCAAGTCATATTTAGAGTTATTAGGTCTACAAAGCATGGTGCTCTAAAAATTCAGGGGCCTCGGGATGAATTTCAGTGCAATGGTACAAATTGAGGAATTAGCTGTGTTAGTCTGGCCTTGAATGTGACCTGAGATTAAATGCTAAATAAAACCTGGATTGTCAGATCTCAGGCTGCAGTAGAGCTGAAATGTCCTGTTCCTTGCAGAGACAGCAACAGTGCACTGGGTGGGTTTGGAAGACCATTTGTGAGTCCATTCGTGTGTACATTTGTGAATAGCAGATTATTTTGTGTTTCCTCTTGTTTCTTGCAATGTAAAACCAGCTTAGAACTTTGTTCCGCTGATGTTTATTTAGAAAAACTTACTCAAATATGATTTTGACCTATGATTTCTCCTATTTCCCCCTCACCGTTGCTTCTGTGATTATCTTAACTGGAAGAATTTTCCATTGGCCTCTGTGCTGCTGGTAGCCTTTAGTATGGGAGCTCCTGCAGAGGATAAAACATGGTATGGTTACTCCTGGTGGAAGAAGAGCTTCAAGCAGAAGGTATGAACAGTAATGGAGAAGAACAGATGGGGTCTCCTGTCAGAGAAGGTGGTAAGTCAAACTTGGGAGTAAGCTGGGCACATTGCCAAAACAATTTGTCCTTGTTCTGCAAATCTTGGAAATTGCTGACCTCATTATCTAGGACACAAAGCGTCTCCTGGTAGTGTGCAGGGGAGTCTTAACATAACTATAATTATCCTAATAGCACTGCTGCCATGATGGTATATAAACTATAAACAGGAAAGACTGAAGCCCTCTGACACAGATGAGATGCAAATGAAGGGCTGGTGCCTCTACTATAGGAATACCAATAAGAAATTGAAACTGGCTAAGGAAATCCTTCAAGGTTTGTCTCCAGGAACTGCCTTCAAAATGTTTTCTCAGGGAAGAAAGAGGGGAAGGATGGATGTTTCCTCCACTTGCGGTTTTATGAACCTCAGGCCCTGGAACCAAGGCTCTTTCTGAGGAAACTTTCATGTGTTGTCTCATGCAAGGTATTATCTAGGAAGTTCTAGTACTCCGTATTTTTTGGAAGAGATGCACTGTATATCAGTGCCAAGGGCATTTCAGTATTAGTTTCTAACACTGTTGGATTAAAGTCTTCTTGAAATATTGGGAACAACTTGTCTCTTCATCTGAAGGTCTTTTATGAAGCACATAGACCATCACTGCCTGTGGATATAGGTCAATTACAGGTTTCTAAACTGTTTGATATATAAGGAAAATCTTGAATATGGAAGAAGAAGAGATTTTTAAAACAAAGGCTGTCTATGAATATTTAGTTGGACCTACCCAATGTATGCATTTTTCACCGTAATTCCTGGATCAAATTCCTCATGTTTAATTGAGCTACACATAAAAGAGAATCATCCAGTTTTGATTTAAATTTAGTTATCAGATGGGAGGGAAATGTGGTGTGGAGGCTGAGAAAAGCCAGGGGTCACCATGTGAAAGGAAGATGTAGGAGGGAAGATACATAGTTTAGCTTTAACACGGGTTTCAAGATCACAAATAGAATTTATTGACATTTATGGTACTGTGGCACTGTGAAAAGTCAAGAGAGAAGTGATTTGTTAAAAGTGATAGAAGTTCCCAGATAAGGTGTAGACCTTGCTCTGAAAAAGATCTGTAGTCTAAATAGATTATATGAACACCACCGCAAACACCAACATGTATGAAAAAATAGAAGTAAAGGAACAGGAGTTTAACAATAATTAAACCTATAAAAAAATGCGATACATTTGGATTTCACCAGAGAGCAGAGAGGGGAAAATGGGCTGATGTTTTGTGCATATTTCTTTTTTGTTTGGTTATGCTCCAATTCCTCAAGCACTGGTGCACCTGAGGTAGCACTTTACCTGTGGATTATCCTATTAATATCAATTAGACTGTTCCTGAGAGGAATGTGTGCAAGTTTCTGAGAAGATCAAAGCTTTTGGCTTTTAAATGCGTATGATAACAACTAAATGGATAGCAGGAAAGTTGGAATTGTCTTAAGCACGAGACTTACTAGTGAATTACCAGTGGCTGCAGATCACGAAGATGTCTCTTAATCCTTTTGTCACATCTTTTTTTCCAACAGCAAAGACATGGCTTTGAACTTTCCGCATTTTAGTATGGGTTGTTTTTTGACTGGCTGAATTTTGACCAGCTTCCCTCGGTAATCTGGAGTGTGAGGGACAGGAGACAGTGTAAGGGATGAGGATTTTACTTGTGTTGAGTTCTACACGCGTAGCAGTAAAAACCCCAAGATGCTCTGTTGTATGTTTTTCATTAAACCTTGTCCAGACAGAGACACAGACCACATAATGGTGATGACTACATATGTCAGACGGAAGGAAGTGGAACTCAAATGCTCATGACCAGAACTAGAATTAAGATATGAAATAGATATTCCTGTCATTAGAGGCTGAAATGGACTGGCATGGATTCACCTGTACAGTTCTTCTTTCAAATGCTGGGGAAGAAAGGGGTTGTTAATAGCTGTTGAGGTCTACTTCTATTTAGGAAAGCATCAAATTGCTTTACAGTATCTTTGTTTCTTGGTTTTGCAATGGAGACTATAATATCTTCTGTTGGAGTTATTAATATAGACTTCCTAGTACATGAGTATATTGAATGAAAATTAAGCTGCCCTGGTCACTTCTTCTTACAGACTGTCCCTGGTGCCGTGTGAAACCATTAATTAACTTTCTGACTCCCAGGTTATTCCCCCCAGAGCTGAAGGATGTTTTGCTTGGGACAAGTGAAGAGCATGTAGCTGCATCTGTAATAATGTAATGAAACTAGTCATTTAATTTGATTCAGAGCCACATAAGGTTAAACAATGTCCTATGTGGAACAAGAAGCATCTTAAAGTATTGATTCAGAGGGTGGGACACGTTTCTGATCTATGCCACGGCTACTGGACCTTTTGGTGCTCTCTGGACCTTGGGTAAACTGATGCCTTCCATGATGCAGACACTTGATGGGGAATACGCTCAATTTCTCTGAACATTGAGAGTGTCAGTATATACTGTTTGTGTTCATAAATTGAAGGTGTATTCTACAACAATAGAATCATTGTATTTTTTCTTTACAATATTAGTTTGTCTTTCTTCTGACTTGCAGCAGTTTCTGTGATCTCAGGTGAACTGGCTGTTGCTACTTTCATGTCACTCTACAAATTTCTCGAATTTTCTGAGATGTGCAAAGGATTTATGACAGAGTCAAAGAGCAGGGGGTACATTACCATTTAAAATCTTATTTCCTCTCTCCTCTTTTTACTGTAAGCAAGTTGTTGCACAAGGCATTCCATGCTCCACATATCTGTCCATGTTGTCAGCTGTTTGTGTATCAAGTCTGAGGAGGAGGAGGAAATATGCGGTGTGTTATCAACAGTCAGGTACTTCCCATTCCCAGTTTTAGCGTACGTGAGGAAGCGGTGTCTGATGAACAGAGCCGATCATACATTTTCTGACGCAACACTTCTCTGTTTAAAAATGTTGATTGGATTCAGTATTGCTGGGTTGGCTGGTTCTCCAGCTTCATGGAAACCTGCTTGGAAAGCTGTCATGCTTTCGTACACCTTCTTGACCCGCCTGGCCTGTTCCTCTGGCTACCCATCATTCTGTGATGACAGGACACTGCTGGCTTCTCCCACTTACCAGGGGCTACCCCCTAGGCTGGTCAGCAGGTGAATGATATGCCCATTAGATGTTCTTAGGCTGTTGGTCGATTCCTTTGCTTCCAGCTTCCTAGATCTCTTAGCTTTGAAGCTCCCAGCATGCCCAGAAGTCTGCTGGGCCAAAACAGCTGTGTAGGAGGGTCCTGGCATGTAAGCTGAGGCATCAACCCAGAAATGTTTCAAAATCTTTCTTGTATATGGGAGTGAAATCTTTTCAGGGAGATGTGTCAACATGATTTCCTCTGTGGGATGAACATTCCAGTTCCCAGCACTGGTGCAGGACATTTTACCTTTTTGTGGTTCACAGTTTACTTGCTAGTACTTGGCTGACAAATGAATTCGGTATGTGTGTAACTACACAGTAGGGAAGACCAACAATTAGTGGATTTGAATCATACAAAGCAAGGGTCTCTGCCACTTTGCAATGTGTCTATTGCGTGGGGAAGGGTTGCAGAGTACAAATTGTGTGTGTTGCAGGGAAGGCACCAGTACTGGTTTGTGCTCTGCTGCGTTGGCAGGTTGTGGGTGAGGCTTGCTTCCTGGAGCTGTTTATGGGAGAGGTGACCATCTGAAATCTAGTCTTCCATCAGATCTCTGCCCCTGGGTGCTAGAGTCTCTGAGTGAATGCACTTCCCTCAACTCAGACTCTCCCTGGCTAGGTCCAGGAGATCTAATTTTGGACCTTTGGCACATAGGTCTGGAATCCTCTGGCAAAATGGGGCAGTGTAGGTACGTTGATTTAATGTTCTGCTCTGAACAGGCTCAATGCCTTTCATGACCTACACAAGAAGTTTTCTTCTTGTTGGCCATATCATGTCTTACCTAGACATGACACCTGTCTTGCCTAGACACCTCTTACCTTACATAGACCATGAATGTGGGAGGCCTACAGCTAAAAACACCCTAGTTCCTTGAGATGCTGAAGGCTATACATTTCTCTTGGCTTTGGTATGATTTTCTATTCTAAGTTCTCAGGTTTCAAGAAGCACTTCATAAAAATCTTCGGAGCTTCAGAATTCCCAAGGTATTATATAAGTTAAGAGGTTAAAAAGGATCTGTGCCTGTAAAAAATATCTTTTCTACTATAATGAAAGCATTTAAAATTGCAGTGTTATGCAAGTGTCGTGTTTTATGTGCTGCTGAAACAGAGGAATTAACCCTGACCTAATATGCGTGCACAGAGACATTCGGAGATAATATCAGGCTCCGTGGATGACTCTGCCTTGGCACAGCTCAGGGCAGCTTTCCTGAGACCAGCTGAGATGCTCACTGTATTTCAAGTGCCAGGCTCTCTACTCACACTTGTCTGCCTTCTCCACTGGCTTAAGGGGAGCAAGTGACAGAAAGACGATTTCATACCACTGGAATTAAGCCGAGAGTGCTTTCAGCAAGGTGAATTCCCAGGTTGCTCTATTAGGAAAACTTTGACTTCTTTTTGTTACAGAAATTTTATAAGTTGAATAGAAAAAGAGACACACACCTACATGAGAAATTTTTTCCATCAGAAATATTTTCTACAGGGATAAGCATCAATGCAGAAGGAGCTTTTGTATTAAAATCCTCTGTAGAACCCCTGAAGTTGTCTTCTGCTGTCAGAAGTTACAATCCACCAGAAGTGAGTCACAGGGCTCTTAATTGCTGTAAATAAGCTTGCAAGGCTCATAATAACTCTAATGACTAAGTCAAACTCTGGTTATTCTGTTTAAAATTGTTCATATAGCTTGGTTGATGTCTAGAGTTTTTGTATTGCAAAAGAAAAGAACATATGTTAAGAAAGGAAAAAAATCAGTTTTCAAATTTGACCATCTTTCAATAACCTTAGAAGAAGAGGTAGTGAAAAGCCCCGTGACTTTCTGGTAGTGGGGTCAGTGGATGGTAACGATCCACTTGCAGGAATGTGCACTGAATTGCCTAATGTGTTTTTCATCTCTGATACTCATTTTCCTGTGGGTGCTGATGCTTTAGACAGCTCTTACAGACAGTGCTGGTCATCCATGGTCAGATTCCCACTACTGAGCTCAAGCTGAGGTAATGGCTACATGCCACTACAGAAGGGCAGTCCTGGAAATTCCTCAGGAAAAGGAGAAGAGTAGTTTTCTATTGCTTCAGCCCCTCAGATGAGCATAGCATTTTGCCAGAGAAGTTCCAGAGCCAATACTGCAAAGTAGGAGCAGGGCTTTCTAAGCTTGGGAGTTGGACTAGAGCAAAACCTCCTGTTTTAGCAACAACTAGTTCTTAGGTTTCCTGCTGCAACATGACACTTTGTCATTAGTTATTTTTAAGACTTGAGCATTTTCAGATATTTATGAAGGACTCTGTGTCGGTATTCACTTGTTTTTTGTGACCAGTGTGCCTGTTATAAAGGCACACTTTGCAGGTATTTCCAGAGCTACTGGTGATATACTTGAATGTATTCAGTTCTCCCTGAATTGGCTGTTTCTATATTTCTTTGCCTCATCTCTATGTTCAGTTCAGTGGTTTTCTTACATTTACACTTCACTGAAGTCTTTCAGATTACCTAAGCCGGGGCATAGGCTGGCTGATGCGAACTTTAGTTAAGAAGCCTACCCATTGGCAATTCTAACTTACAGAATAGCACAGTGAGGATGCTTGCTGCTGTTTTGGTCTCGTTATTTTTGGAGGGCTACTTAGACAATAAGTTACTGGCAGGAATGCATTAATTGAACCCTTAATGACTTCCATATTATTTGAAATAAATTTTTGTATATCTTTTATTTTTTTCTCAGCCAACATCTAAGGGTTGTGCTCAGGTAAAGGTAAGACCTTGAAAAAACCCACATACAATGTTGAAAGAGGATTGGACAGAAACAGAAAGGACATGCTGCTGTATGTGTCACACAATCACTGCAACTTTTGTTTTTTAATTACTCTTGCCCAGTATAATAACTTTCAGTAGCAAACATGTCCTTAGTAGATCCTGCCACAAAGAAATTGTAGTCAAAGTGAGTGAAAAACAGTAGCAGAAAACAAGACTTACTCTCTTGATTCTAAAAAAGTGTCCATTAAATAAATATGAGAGGTAGGTGGCAACTAAGAAAGCAACCTTTCTCTTGATAATTCAAAGCTAAATACCATAACCATAAGTCAAGTGTTCCTGTCAGCCAAGTGGTGAAGTGTAATACTTACGTAACTCTTCTGAGGTCTTTGCACAAGCAATTTTATACTGACATCAGTATTTGAATAAGATCTAAAGATAAAGGTTTGAGAAACTGGATTGAGTGGAATGACATTGAAATATCTTACTCAATGATTATTTCAATTAGATGCTCTGCAATCACTTGGTTTAAAATAAAAGAACAAATTCTAAACATAAACGCAGTAGGTTTCAGTGTGTGGCTTTACATTGACGTGGCTTGGAAAGGTAACACTGCAGTCCTCAGATACCCCAGGTAAGTAATAAGCAGCTTCCTCCCATCGTGAAGCTGCAAAGATCTCTATCTTGCCATATTTACAACCACACCTGCAAAACACCTAAGGAAATTAGTAGCTCTCTTACTCTGGCCAGGAAAAAGAGCCAGTGATACTGGATTTACTGTATGATGTCTTTGTTTAAAATTACAGTGGTTCAGGAGATAGGTTAGAGGATATAACACCTTTTACTTTTCTGAAACAGGTACAGATCTTGATAGCCAGAAGGACAGTTCATTTACAAATGTTATCACCTGATTGCTGCTCAGATAGACAACCTGGTATTTTGTTCTAATTAACATCAGGTACTGAAAATGGTTGTTTGGAAAGTATTCAAAGATCTAAAATAATTTCAGATTATCTATGTTGTTTGCTCAGAATGGGGCAAGGAGGAAACTATGAAAAATTAGAAAGCTTTTATTTCAGAATGAAATGTTACCTGTCCTAAATGTGTCATTTCTGAAGCTTGCTTTATAGCTTCTAGATTCACATGGTAATTTTGAATTGAAAAATTGAGATAGGTGTTAATAAAGTTTCTGTTGTTGTTTGGATTATTTTTTACAGTGGTTAAAGAAAACAAATATGGAAAAAATATTTTGGGGATGTGCTAGGGAAAAAATTACTTTTTTTCTCAATTTCTGAGAACATTTTGAAAAAAATTGGTTTGAATTTGACTATACACATTTATTTTCTTAGTTAACTATAATTTTTCTAACCTAGCCACTGAGCTGAACAAGGTACAAACTGACTTATGAGGCGAAAAGAAAGTGACTGTTATCTCCTGCTGTCTACTGTTATCTCCCACTGTCTGGCAAAACAATACATCTCCTCAAAGATGCACAGTCTTCCACCTCCACCTACTCAGTGGTGTGGCTGCATCTAGCTCTAGAAAGACCCATCACTTATCTCAATTTAAAAGCTTGTATGGAATGAATGAAAAACTTTTCTCAGACAAAGTTATGGGAGCTTTATACTTATTAGGAGAGTGTTTTGATAGCTGCCATCCTTCCTGATGAAGCTCTTAGGACCAAGGGTGGAAGGACAATGAAGAGAGTGCCTCAGTGAGAGCAGTTTTTGTACACCAAAGCTGAGTTTGAAATTTTGCCGTGCCATTGCTGGGGCAAATAATGATCTCCGCTAAATGAGACTTCTGTATCTTTTGTAGGTTCTGTCACTGTTAACTTTTTAGTTTATGCCACCAGTAGGATAGTCCAGTTCACAAGCATTTGGATTTGCTGCCACTCTGCTGCTTGGTTTTTGGCAGCTCAGTAGCTTCTTGCAAGGCGCTGTTAATGAGCAGCCCACTGGGTAAATTGCATGTAGCTGAACACTGTATTAATCAATTTTTAATTTCTTTCATGCTGAGCTTACAGCATGGGCTTGCATTCCTCCCATTCTGATGCTATTTCTCATAGTCTCTTGCCAACAGGTAGTGTATGAACCAATTTTACCTCAGTGTAATTTGATGTGTCTTTTTATCTCTTCCTCTCTCTCCCCCTGCCTTCCCTCCCTTATTTCCAAGTAGTTGCTTAATATTAGTTTGGAAAAAAAGTAAGATTCAGTCACAAATGTGGAATGAGACTGGCCCAGTTAACACGTAAAACCTTCCTAGAATACCTCTTCTCTTTGTCTCCTGAACAATTTTTTACGATCTGATACTGCAGGTACAGTATCATATTTTCTGAATCTAACTCCACTAGTATAAGCCTGGCATGACTATGTCCTCCCTCTAAAAAGGGGAGGGGAAGGACTTTCAGTACCCCCTTGAAGTTATTTCCTGATTATTAGCTAGTTCACTGACATATTCTGCTGTGCCCCCTTTGATTCAGGTTTAACCTTTTAGTTTTGTCGTTCCTTCTTTACGCAGTTGACTTTGTCTTACTTTCCTCATGCTGTACATTTTTCATGTCTGCAGCAAGCCCTGATGTCCAGGAGGAAATGGAAGTAGTACTTGTCAGCGTGCTTGTTGACAAGAAACACAAAGTGTTTTATGTATTTGTGTCATGCTGATTTACTGGAAACATTAAGTTCTTGGAGGGGCTATTGGAAAAATTGGTTCCATAGCTGTCCAAAATAACTTTTGCACCTTGATTTGAAAGCATTCGGGGACCTTTTTTTCTTCTTTCCTGTTCCTTTAAGACATGGGTCTCCCTGCTGCAGCTGTTCTGTTTTTAATGTGTTGCTCTGTTTCCAGGCAGACATACCACTCTTTAAGTGGAGTTCATTGTTCTCTGACTGGTTTTCCCCTTGCCTTCTCTTTAGGAGGTGAATTTGTCAATGGTCTCTCAGTTCACTATAGCAGCATAATGTATGATCAGAGCTGCAACAGCGATACAGAAGTGGAAAACCAACACTTTGAATGTATTCAAAGAGCTTTTTTTCTGTATTCACTGATTTTTTCCTTTTCTCTGGAGATGGGATGTTACAGGCTCCTGTGTCCATGGAAGCAAGAAGATGAATGTGTGCACTGCAGTCTTCACTGGTCCTATAAAAATGCCCAAGTGAGGCTGTTAAAACAGTGTAACGGCAGGAGTCCTGCAGGCTTGCGTAGTTAGTTGCTCTGAACTCCAGATTGGTTTCTAGTGAGTTTTGCATGACTTTTCTGTGAGTTTTGTAACTGCCCTTTGATTTGCTGAAGACCTTTAAACAGCAGACATTTCTTTGAGATATCTTTCTTTTTAGTACTTCAAAGATTTCAACCTAGCTAAGCACTCAGGTTCTCACCCTGCAAGAGCCTTCATCTAGTCCTCACTGGTGGTGTGCATGATGGCTGCCTTTTCAGACACAGCAGAGTCTGTGAAATGTCAATTTGAGCAGTTGGTTGTCACTTGCAGAAGCCCAGAAGCGTCTGCCTAGAACTGATTTCAACTGGTGACAGTTTTTTGTGGAAAATATTTTAAAGTGACTTAAGGATGATCCACAGTGTGCACCTGAGTTTCGTGAAAAATCTAAAGCCAAAGATTTCAGGTAAACCTATTTTCCTAAACAACTATTGTGGTTATGATTAATTTTTTCTTCTCTTGTCAAAAGCCAAATTCCTAAGTGCTATTTGATGAAAATAAACTCTTGACATTCTCCATCAGTTTAAGGTGTCCACTTGCTGTTTTGTGAGGCTTGATCCTCTTTGGTATTACTATGCCCCAGTGAGAACATACCTTACTGTGAACTTATGGTGGCCTCCAGGCCTTTTCCAAGTCTCAGTCTGCACACCATGAAATTGCAAGTGTGGGTTAAGGTACAGACAGAGCAGATTGCCTGGAGCAATGTCCTGACAGGCACCCTGTCAGCAGGTCACAGTAGGCATGGGAGAAGTGGAGGAAGCCGTGCCTCTGCCGTCTTTAGGGGATGCCTTAGGACCCAACACTGTCAACAGCGAGTTGATGGGGGAACAGGATGGGAAGCTGGGAGATGTAAAGTTTTCCTATTCATATAAGAAGCAGGTAGAGCGGAAAAGCCCAGAAGGCATGCAGCTTTCCCTTTCTCTGCCAATATCTGTCTCAATTTCACCAGCATCTCTGTTTTGGCCAGGTAATCAGCCAGTAGGTACTTCCAATTGAGGAGTCTTCATTTACTGATTGTCAGAAAGATTCCCAATAATATATTGGGGATATATTGGGTCCCTATTGTAGGAAAAGTTGGAAAGGGCATAAAGAAGTGGGTTGGTTTCCCACCAGAGATTGTAATAGGTGAGATTCAGCTTTCCCCTCCCTTTGGCTTATTTTTTTCCTGAAGTATTTTGTGGGAGAACTAAAAAGCTACTAAAAATTCATCTTCTGACTAGATACTTAGAAGAGTTGAGAGTAAAGGAAGACTTTCTGAACATGTCAGAATCAACACAAAAACCTGGTGGGAGAACGTTGGGGCACAGGCAAATTGTGAGAGATAATATAAGTGTCAGCCTTTCTGCTCACCTCTGACATCGCAGATCTTTCCCTCTCCGATGTAGGCAGTCTCTCCTCCACACAGAGGAAGCAGAGGGTGGAGCTCGGTGCCTGTATAAATTATATGTGTCCCTCAGGTTATTTCAGCACAGCAGCAGCAGCAGCACAACAAGCTGCCGGCGTGTTTGTCAGCTGACAGATCTGTTAACCAAATTGGGGTTTCGGTCGCTGCCGCCATCTTTCGTGCCATGGGGAGCCCACCAGCCAAGGTAAGAGAGTGGCAGCCCCGCGCTTCGCTGTGGCCTGGCACCTTGCTGTTGGGCCTCTCTGCTCCAGCTCTCCCGAGCAAACTCCCTCCTCGGTGCATCTGCTGGATGCAGAGGCTGGTGCGGAGTGGCAGGGGCATCCTGAACATTTCAGACTCCCCGCTCTCCCCTTTTACCTCCCAGTAACTAATATGTAAGAGAGCTTCAGTGAAAACACAAAGAAAATGGGGCCCTTTGTTTTTATCATGTGGTGTACGTGCCGGAGTGAAGTCCATGAAGGAAGAGGAGGATGGTCTTGAAGAGTTTACCTCCTGTAAAATGAAAGTGCTTTAGCCCTCCTATGTGCTTTTCTCTGAGTAGCACATGTTCATTGCTTGCCCCAGCTGAAATAAACCAACAGCTTTATCTAGCTACAAAGCATAATCTATATTACTTTAGCTGCAGGGGAGACATCTAACGAGCTGTTTGGCTCGTTAGATTTAGCTATTTTTAACGTAATGTTTACAGCATTTGCAATTCTAGTGGAAGTATTTCATGTCTGGACTTGAGTTTTCTAATAGTAAGTTCCATTCAGATATTTTAACTGGTAGCTTTTAGTATAAATCAACAGAACTATTAGCTGAAAATTCTTTTCTCATGTATATCTTGAGAAAATAGTGGACGCGGTATCTGAATGCAAGACATGACTTATTTACAGATACTCATTCTTTATGTATCAAACCGTATGTCAAATTTTGCAGAAAATAAAAGAAATATGGGCATTCATGGGCTTAAAATATAGTGAGGAACAATGTTACATGCCACAGCCTATAGAGACCATTAATTGTGCCATGGTAAGATTTGCAGGCAAAGTTAAGGATTAGAAAAATATCAGTAGCTTGAACAGATAGCTCAAGGGGTAGATCAAAAATATTCAAAGAATTCAGGCAAAGAAAATATATTGTAAATGTCATATACTTTCCAGATAAAATTTGTATCTAGTCCATCTACCAGTTAGATCCAGATGTGTCTATCTATTGTAGATATGAATATTATCTTTCAATATTAAAAATCAATGTTGTATCTAATAAGACAGTTCTGGAGCTGATAGATGGGTAGATAGCTCAGGTATTATTTTATCTAGAAAGTTTCACTGACAAAGTCCTTGCGTTTCATCCCGATGCTGCAACTGCTGTTCCGTGAGTACAGACAGACTCCTCGTTAGTCGGCACCGCTGCCAAAAGGTTTGAGTGCAAGCATAGTTTCAGGTCACAAAGTGTCTGTTCCCAAGGAAAGAGATTAATTCAGTACTGCAGGTAGCTCTGCCCTTGTGTCAGGCAAGTGCATGTTTCAGTATGTGTAAGTTGGTAAATGGACACGGAAATAAGAACAGAGTGGTTTTGTATTTTGGGTTTTTTTTTCTTTTGCATTAAAAAAAACACATGTTTAGAAATGTGTGGATACTTTGAATTATCTAGGAAGACCTCCTAATCTCCCAGTTAGTTTTTTGCTCTCTAAGCAAGCTACCAAATTGACACAGAAGTGATTGTCAGTATTAATTTGCAACTTTTCATATTCGTAACAAGGTCTTTCCTTCTGCTGCGACAAGAATAATCCCTCTTTAGAAGTTTTATTTTGTGGACTGTGGAATAATTTTCATCTGGTAAAATACTCAGAAATTTTGTCAATACAAAGCCCTGAGGGACCCACTCATACATGTAAACAGGTGACTGATATATATGAACAGGAGATACAACCCAAATCCACAATGACTCTTGAAGTAATCCATCAGTGATAATGTGAAATTACAGTATATGTTTGTAAGGCAAATTAGATTTCCTTAATAACTGTTCAACTTCCAATGATAAAATTTTGGACAATTGTGATTCCCAAGCAAAATGAAACTCTTGTAGTTTTCTGTATTTCTTCAGTTATTCACTTTTTCCACTAGAACTTTTAATCCCTTTAATTTTAATGAAAGTAGGCAGGTGGCTGGAAGGATCAATTGCTAGCAGTATTCTCACTGATGGAAGGGCTAATAAACTCAGCCCATACTAGATGTTAGAGGATCTATGTGGAAGAGAGTGCTTTAGAACCAGGCTGGTAATGAAACTTTCTTATAGGTTATAAATTTATAGATTTGATCTCAATTTGGTAAATTGCCAAATTGCAGTTGGACAAAATCCTCAGTATCTACCATAAAATAATGGTAAGAATATGCCAAATGATTACATTTGGTGTGAGATTTTGTGGACAAGATATTGTACAGCTTCTAGTACACCACTGAAGAAAGAAGTAATCCACGAAAGAAAGTAATTATTCGTGTCTGATAGATATTTATAAAGCTGAGTGATAAATTCTACAGCTATTTTCAAAATGTCAGAAGACAGCAAAATCCTCGTCTAAAGCTTAATATAATTTGGCGTTATCCCGTGATGATACCTCTGCTCGGAGAACAGCTTAGGCTTGGTGCAGGGAGAGTGAAACACTGATATTTCAATCAGCCTGCCAACATGTACAAACCAAGGACTTATTTTTAAAAAAAGGGAAAGAGAAGAGGTAGTTATGGGATGAGGTTCCCAGATTGCAGAAACTTCCCTAGAATACTAACTTTCTGGTGAAGGTAGCCATGAGATCTTGTTCTAGTAGCAGCATGGAGAGGCAACGACTGAAATCAAACATATGAGCTCTTGGAAGGTTTTTCTTCTTTTACTGCCATCCATAGACTGTCTTGGTAGGCTCCTCAATATTTATGAGCTTTGAGAAGATTTCATACTCTCAAAGCTGTCTTTTTGGAATGAAACCTTAAGAGACTAACTGCCTGTAAACAAGAGATTTATATGTCCTTCCAAAGCTGATCAACATTCCTATGGAAGGAAGTCAGTGAGCGTGTATTATTACAATCAATCAGATGTTGGCAACAGATGTGGATTTTCAGTCTGTTAAGGTTTGATACAGCTGTGGCAATTCTGGCATGCAAGTTTTATCTCCTGATTACTGACTCATCTGTATTTTAAACAGAAATGACTCTCTCAAAGGTTGGTTTGAGAGTACAGAAATACAGTTTAATGCTAAATGCTATCAAGTGAAAAGATGTTTGTTGGTTTCTTTTTTTTCTTCAATTTTTAGCCTTCCCTTAGGTGCTCTGGAGATGCCACTGTTTATTGGCCTGGAGTGTTATGGCTTAGGATGCAATAATACACAGGTAGCTGAATCCTGCACTCTGTTGTTGGCCTCAATGTCACACTACTAATTTTCCAGCAAAAATAGAATGGTGTGCTTCTGGGAAAGCTGCCTTTGACTCTGGATATTTACAGAGGAGTTTTGTTACTCTCTGCATGCCTGTACAAGAAACCATGTTTCTCCCAAGGAAGTGAACTAAAACCAGCAAGACCTATACAGCTGCAAGTCTGTCAAGGCTTGCCTGGATATGGTGTCTCTGTTCATCAAGTTGCATTAATTGTGAAGTTACGTGTTGCTTTTCATGTTACGAAAATAGCAAATGGTACCTCTAACTGTAATTTTTTTTGTAGAGAGGTATTCTGGAGTACCAGCACTTTTAGGCAAAGATGTTGTTTTAGCCCATCCAGACCAGACCCTAGGAGTCTGCTCTGGACTATTGTTGAAGAAAATTAGCTCTGCCTTGATCTGATGAAAAAAGGAATTATCCCACTTCTGAATGGTTATCACAGGTTGGAGTAACTGCAGTCTTGGGAGAGGGATGTTTTCTGGCTTCCTTTTGGGATTTACACAGCCCTCAGGGTTTATTATGGCCACGCTTTCCCATCTGAATCTGTTTGCCTTTTGCCCTGCAACAACACCAGGACTAAGCTGCTCCGAATCAGGAGTGAAAAGTCATCTTTGATGGTGTTTCCATCGATTGGCAAATGTTGACATGGTTAAGGAAAGCGATTGCTGTTGGAAGGGGAAGGGAGGAGGAGTGAGGCTCTCTGGATGTGTAGTGGCAGAGGATGAAAACATGAAATCTATCCCATCTGAGGGTACTCTGAAGACGACCTACAGATGCACCATTTTCATAAGCAATTAGGAAATTTTCATCACTAAAGGTTCAAAGCCAATTTTATGCCAACATCTGTTTCTTCAGTGAAGGCAGATTCTGAAAATGGTTTGGGCTTCCGTTGAGCAAGGGGGAAGTTGATTACAAAATGACAGAGAATTAACATATTAATTAAAACCAGTCACCTCTGTAATTGTCTACATAATCCAATAATTCATGTAAATGAAAACCACTAGGAATGCTGAATGAGTGTTCCAGCTGGTAGTTCTATGTTAAGTAACTATTTGCACAGGAAAATTAAAGTCAAATTCTTTTAGTGGGCAACTGGAAAAATATGGAAGTGTCCCAATTGGAACTTGTAATGTCCACAATGCATTAAACTAAAAAAAATTTAAATATGTCAGTTTTAAATTTGGAGGAAGACATACTAGAAAGAGTTCTTGTCACACAAGAACAAATTTGGTTTGCATTTTTATACAAGCCAAGAGACAGACTAATGTGATTTTATAGGTTTAACAAGGGTTTCTCTGCTCAGGGCAGCTCTTAAATACCAATCTGAATTTTAAAAGTATGTAGCTTTTAAGTGACATAATAAAATTTAATATTAAGCCTTTATTTGAACATGCTAACTCGCAGTTCAGATGATACCCATCTGATGTAACGTAATTTATGTCTAAACAAGCCTGAAGGAAACTGAATGCAGGCTATTCTCATCTCTAATAAACATGTCCAATAGTCTCCACCTCATTTAAAAGAATTTTAGATTAACTGTAGTGAGTGACTCCTTCTGTAGAGAGGTTCCTCCTTCCCCAACAGTTTGTATCTACGAAGTTAATCATTTCCATGTCAGGAAAATTAATCATGGTGCTAACTTTCAAGATAAAATTGTCAAATTATTTAGTAACAGTGTAATGAGATTCCCTGTTTAGGAAGTTTAACTTTTAATTTATTAGTGGTAATGGGGCTGTAATAACTGCACGTTATTATTACTTAGTATTGCTGACAAACCACACTAATATGGCATGCAAAGAAAAAAAAAAAGATAAAAACCCAGAAAACTAAAAGGAAATTTAAATGTATCAATTTGAAAAAAGAATTAAGTATTTTCCCAGCTTTTTATTATTAAGATTGTTACATTTACGTATGTGTTCATTCATGCTTATCAGAACATCTTTCGTGAATGGCAAGTATTTTCTGAACAGCTTAGGCTGGAAAGCTTAACTGTTAAGAGTTAGGAACAAGTAACTTGAAATAGTGTTAAAATGATAGCTTGCCTGTGATAGAAGTAAATCTCATGTCTGGAAGGGAAGTGCTTCCATTCCCATTAGGTATTTTCAGGATACATAATGATGTGGAATTCTGTGTTACCATGCCTGCAAAGGTAACACAGAATTTTATTTTGTCTGAAGGGTCTGTGATTTGTTCCTTTAAAAGTCAGCAAGGCCCTTTGGTGAGCTTGTCCTCCTTGCAAGCGTCATGGAAGTTCAGCCTTAGTTCAGATACAAAGTCAGAAGTTTATAGAGCATTTTGGTAACCATGTCCTGGCCTAGTGTCAGCTGTGCCATGACCTGTGCAGGAGCTGCAGCTCCTAGTATCCCCTTCCAAAGGCCCCTTTCTGACCTACCAGTGGCACAGGGTCCTTGGGGTGTTGGCAGTACAACCATCACTGTGGCCATACATGCATCAGGTTGCCTGAAAACAAGTGCCTCTGGGGTGGCTATGAAAGCTTTCCATACCAGTGTCTAAGCCTGTGTTTTCTCTCTCTGTCTTCATTTACTCAAGCTCCTTAGCAAACAGCCCAGTGTGCCATCGTGTTTTCCTCTTAGTGTGGTGCACTTCCACTCGAGGGTGTTCACCTCACTTCAAACAAACAAGGGCAGACTGACCCCTGTACTGTTCAAAGTACATCTTGTTTTTGTATTCTAAGGTGATAAAATTACTGCATGTGTTTTCTCTGCAGATGAAGTTTTGCCCCATCCACATGCTTTCTGTAAGAATCATACAAGCTAAGAACATCAAGTCAAGAGACCTGTGTGAGTTGCGCTTTGATTGTGTTTTTAGTCACCTCCAGAGTTTACACAGTGAGCAATATTCTTAAGTTCTGAAGGTATGCAAGCAACGTACATAAAGCACAGCAATAGAAATTCTAAAGCCAGGGCTATAATTAGATCAAATGTCTGATGTATCATTAGATTGGAGTGGCATTTCAGGGAACTGGTGAAAACCAAGACACCCAGATTAATTTTCTGGGGCAAGAAGGGAAGGTAGACTTTGTTAGGACACCACAATCTGTGAATCTGCTTGGGCAGGAATTTTGCCACACAGGCTGTGAATTTGGGCACCTTTTGTTGTAATGTACCAAATATACATAATAATGAAAAGTAAATTAGAGAATTTCAAGCCTTCTAAAATATCTTATCTTTCAAGGTATTTGCTGTTCTCAGATGACCAGTCACAATAAATTATATTAATAGTTTTGGTTAAGGAGGACCTGTGCAGATCCAGCCCTAAGCCCATGCTGAACATGCAGGCAAAACAGACTTTTCTGTGTACTTTTGTGTTCAGGTGTCTTTAACTCATTATCTCCCCATCACAGCCTCCTATGTCTCCTTCTCCAGGTGTGCTGTGGACCAGCCATTCAGCTGCTTTTTTTGCAGAGGTGTCCCATGGCTTCTTCAGTTGGGACAGAGACCTCGAGCTGCCTGTTGTCAGTTTTGAAACTTCTGGCCTAGCATTTCACTAGTATTCCACTAGTGAAAAAAGAGTCATTCAGCAAAACCCCCCCTCACTTTGCAAAGATTTACTCGAGTTACAGCTGAGACCATCCATGCCTTGCCATGCAGGGCCGAGCCTGGATGTGAGGGAGACCAGAGGGAGTAAATCCCCTGTTGGCTGGGTAATTGCCTGCCAAAGGCTTCCTGTGCTCCAATGGCAAATGCCACATAGCACCATCCAGAGGTGGACACTAGAAAGGTGTTAGTGTGACAAGGCCTGTATTTCTGAGTTTCAATGATCTCTTCTATCTACTCTATTGAAGGGACAGTTCCACTTTCGTGCCAAAACCTTGCGGGGCATTGTTATTCACTGCTTGATACCAGTCTGAAGTATTTAGGCATCTCGGGCTGCAGTAGAGATCTTCCGTCAAGTCCTGACTCCAGCTCTGACAGACATCACCTTGGAGATTTCCTTTCACACCGTTGTCAAGCTTCACAAAGTAAATGTGCTTCCCCACCCTGGCTCTCCCCAAAGGATGGCTCCTCAAGGCACTGACCGCACTAACCATAAGGAATAGATACAGGCTGGAAGTGGAATGAAGACTTCTGACTTGCTCATGCCCTCCTGTTCTTGGGCCCACGCTGGCCTTGAGCTGCAACAGATCATCTTCCCTAGTGCCTAACACCTCTAGTCAGCCATTATGTCCCCTCCGCATGTTTGTGGGCTAGATGGAGCAAGCCAGACTCTGATCTTTGCTGTAATATGCATTCTCCTGTAATCATCCTAACAGCCCTTTTTGGAACCAGCTGTAGTTTCAATTTAACTTTTTAACATCATTGACTGGAATTATAAGGACTATGCCCAACGAATGGTCAGTGGGCATAGTCCACCTTCCTCTTTCTCTTCACATGGGAAACATGGCTCTTAGTGGACTTTGTTTGTGCATGTGTACATTTGCAGTTTTTAGTTACTCAAGAATTACATGGTTTTCCTTGGTTGTTTCCAAATGGTGATCTCTTTACTAATTAAAAAAAAAAGTAGTAATATTTATTAATCTCCAGGATTATGGCCTAACCCTACTGTTGATCTATAATATTGGCATCAGGTTTTTAATTTTTCTCTGCTGCAGTGACTGCATCAGACTGCTATGTACGCTTGTGGCTGCCGTCTGCTTCACCTGGAAAGCTTCAGACCAAAACCATCAAGAATTCTGACAACCCTGTCTGGAATGAGACTTTCTACTTTAGGATCCAGAGAGAAGTCGAGGTAGTAAAAAAATAGAAATGTCACCATTTTGAATAGCTGTGAATCCTCAGTTGACACAGTGTTGATCAGCTGTGCTAAGTAACTTAAGAAAATGCTTGCTTAACAGACTGGTTAGCACAGAACATAAGAAGTAGTGTTTTTCTCATCTATTTATAGATATTGTTGGTATAAGTGCCTGTATCTAAGCTAGTCCAGACTTCTTTTGTTGTCACATGAGTGAAATAAGCACTGTTGTAGCATACTTCTGTGCTATTTTGGCACGGCTAACTTTGAAAGGGCTTTCCCTCTACTGGTTCTAAGGGAAGAGTAGAGAAGTTGCTGTGGTGTAGACAAAAAATTTAATCCTTCCCTAAATCATGGAATTCAAAGAACTTTGGGAATGAAGAAACTAGGTGTGTTCTTTGAGTGGGTTATCAGTGTGGTGCAGAGCATTGGCATCTTTTCTATCTCAGGAGAGTGGGAACCCTCTTTTATAGGTAGCTGTTTTCTACTTCACAAGTTTCCCAAGACTGGGTTTAATAATGTTCTACATTTGCAGACTCCTGAAGGAAAGGACATGCTTCTTTATTCTTACTGCTCTGCTAGTGAAACAGATGCAAAATTCTATATATATTCTATATATAAATTCTATATATAAATTCTATATATATTCTATAAAATATTTTTTTTTTGGTTCTGCCTAACAGAAGCTCAATAAGTGTTCTTGTTTTTTTTTTCCTACTACCAGAACATTTTAGAATTGGCAGTGTGCGATGAAGATCCATTCACCAAAGATGATGTGCAGTTCACAGTTCTTTTTAATGTTGCTAGAATCAGACCTGGGGAGACAATCCGTGAGACATTTGCTTTGAAATCAGAGGTAAGGGCTGAAAACACAGGGAGAGATTGACAAGAGCTCATTGTACGCTTTGTTTTCCATGTTAAGTAGGGTTTGGATCTTCATGAACAGGTAGCCTTATATATCATTATCAATACCTCATCAAAGCAGATACAATTTTGCTGTATTTTTGTGACTTCCTGAATGTCTTTTTATGAATTCAGAAAATGAAGCAGCTTCTCTCTCATGCTTTATGAGGGCAAAATATTTTAACAGGAAGCATCCATAAATAATAGTTTTCATCTTTTAAAATCCAAATAAATACTTCCTTACCTTTCAGCTTTATTCTGCTTTTGCCATGCTTAGGGGACATTTCCTCTTAAATGGCAACTTATTTATTAAAAAGATGAAGACAATTCACTCATCACTTGAATGATTCTTTCAGGCTTTTTTCCCTGTTGGTGTTCATGCTGGATTTCCTTCTAGGTCATTCAGATTTCCCTAGCCCATAGTAAAGGAACGTCTGTCCTGCTAACATCTTTGGTATTTTCTTAAGGAGCCCATGAAAGAGAGTCGTCCAGTAAACAAAGCCGGGATAGGTGTGTGACAATTCCTGGGCTTGTCTGAGCTGTGGCTGAGGTGTTGCTACACACTCATTGCAGGAAGGAGACAGTCCATAAAAACAGCTACTTCCCACATGCTGGAAGCTGTTAACATGGATTCTCCTTGTGACTCTGCCAGCTGGTGCTGGGCACTTCTCAGCCAGTGGGTGAGGCACTGGGAAATACGATGGTTCAATAACCACTTCAGTCACTTGCCTAATTCATCTCTTCTGGATTCAGTTCAAATGTGATTTATATGGTTTTTGTACGTGGAAATGTCTCTGATCTTAGTCACATTTGTTGCTGGGCTTCAGTGCCTTTCCCCCATGCACACTATCTTGCAGAAAGCCATTATATTTCCTTTTCAATCAAGCTCTCCCTCTCTGATTGTATCTTTGGAAATATGTATAATTCTACATATCACACAATGGGAGATTAATAATCAATCTTATTTGCCTTTCACAAGTCTGTGGTTTCTGCTGCAATTTCAGCTTTGGAAAGACACAACACAACACTTTTTTGGCATCATTAGTAGAAGAGATGTCAGCTCTCAAAGTGTTTCTTTAATTGTGTCTGTGCTGCCAAGTTCTTGCAGCCTCCAATATATTTGTTTTACCCTTTTCTTTCTAGACAGAGACATGCTCTAAGAAATGGGAAAGTTTGGAAGTGGAATTCTGGATGGAAAGAATGTGAGTAAAATTCCAAACCTAAAAGGTATAGATCTTCCAGGGAGTAATAATATCTCAGAGGATGAGAAATTTCTTTCAGCTCTTTGTCCCAGCAGTGAACCTAAATTACAGTTTCAAACTTTTATTTTACCTTCTCTAGCTAATTCCACCTTTCAGTATATTTCATACAAATCTTAAACTTCTGTTGAACATGTATATCTGGATCCTGGAAATGTAATAAGATTGTCACAATGTGGTAACTTTTACACAAGATGCCTATGAAACTTAACATGAGTGCTCTTCAAATTGTTCATATTAATTGAAAAATGCCTAGAACACTGTGGAATTTCTCAGAGACCATAAAACGTGTCTTTTATCATTATAACAATATATACATGGAGTTATGTAGACAATATTAGAAAAGTCATCCATTAGGCAATAGCGCAGTTAAACTGAAAAATCATGCGATCAACAAATAATGAAAATAACACCACCCCCCTCCAAATGGTAATCAGCATTGTCTGGAGGAGAAGAAGTCCCATAAGATAAACTTTATCTGTCTTTTAGATCCTATCACAGGTTTGGCTGAAGAAAACCCCCTAAACTACACATTCTGGAATATTTGAGCTTAGCATTAACAACAAAAAAAAAAAAATCCAAACCAAACCAAAACAAAAAAAGGGTAGTCCAGTGAGAACTGGCTAACTGCATGATCAGGAAAAGGAACTGTAAATAAGACTTCTTATTCTTAAACATGAAGAAACTGCAGAAGAAAATCACTCATGTTCTTGGTTAATTTCTCCCACAGTGAAGCTCAAGAAAATGTATTTAATTTACCTGTGAGAGGTACCTTAAGAGATGGTATCATGTATGATGATGGTAATGATCTCCTGCAAACGTGGAAGTAGTCACAGCCAGATACATAAAAAGGTCAGGATGAGAAGCAGCACTTGGGAACTGGTTTCAGACTAGAAATAAGAGGAACATCTTTCACCATTCCAGTTGTAAGGCATGTGGGGGATGTCCATCCTTGGAAATCAAACCTAGTTATTTAAATACATTTTACAGCTGAACTAGAAGTTTTAAGGCTGGAAATGGTGTTTGGTAAAATACTCTGGACATACAAAGGTTATGAACTACATAACTTCAATGGTCCTTTCAGATACATGAAAGCATTTGTGAATGTGTGTAACATAGGAGTGTTAAAATATTTCCCTTAGTGAAAGATGCTGTTAGTAGATTCTACAGATTACTCACATTATTAAATAACCACATCCATTCCATGACAGACCAAGGTCTTACAAGGTAAAATATCTGGGACAAAGACTTTTTATTGCTTACCTCTGTGTTTTGCAGTCATACATACATAGCACAGTGGGAGCTAATTCTTATTTGCCATTCATTTGTGATCAACCATAAATTATAATATGGACTAGCCAGAAATGTCTTTCCTAATAAATGTTTGCAGAACACATTAATAGTAGTCTTTGCTTTCCCCAAGTCATATGGTCATTTGTTAATAGCAGAACATGATTCCACATATACCAATATGCTTTTGTTCTGCTGTAACTTAGCACGTAATTTTAAGCATTAGTATTTTTATGGGCTTTTCTGTCTTTCTTTTTGTTTGACTGCTATATTTTGGTTCACATGCTTAGCAGGGGATCATGTATTTTGCCTTATTAGAAAACCAATTGTGATAACATAACTATATTCAATTTTAAGCAGAAAAGGTCATAAAACTGCTGTTTAAAAAATTAAACAAAACACAACAAAAATCAGGTATTAACACAGCTTTTTTTGTTTGTTATTTGTTTTTGTGTTTTCAGTCCTGGCCCTCCAGAGCATCTCATTACCAATGATGTCCTAGTGGTAAGGTTCATGTGAGAATTTACCTTGGAGTGACTTCTGCTTCATTTTGATCCTCTCCTCTTTCCTGCATTTTATAGAGTGAACACAAACTACCAGGGTAGATAAGAGCATGGTGTGTGTTTGAAAGTCAGAGATATGGGACAGTTCCCTTTTGTTACAGCTCAACTGTTGCCCTCTCCGTACGAAAGCAGAAGCTGTGTTTCTTGGAGTCCTGAGCTATTACAGATGTCAATATGTTGCCTAGATGTGGTGTGCTAATTTTGCAGAACCCTATATTTGTTGGTGTTCAAAGTGAAAACTGTGTTTCATGTAACGCAATATGGCACTTGGCAGGAAAAACAAAGGTTATACAAGGTCTGTAGAAGACAGTAGTAGGTATTCAGTGTGCTTATGACTGGAAGGGTATCTAATGTAACAGCTTTTTGGGAAATGAGTTTTTTAATAAAGGGTTATTTTAGTTGTTGAAACATAGAGCCCTGTTTTGGTATTAAGTCAGCATGTGGTACACTACCTGTCTCCTCAGGCTGGCCCAGCAGCTAAGGAGTACCAAGTACTTCGTGCCAACTCCTCTAAGCTTGTGCATGGTTCCCAGATGCTAGCCCTTGATACCCCTGAGGCAAAGTAACACATATTCTATTCTTTCCCCCTCATTTTCTGTGTGAGGCATAAGAGTTGCAATGACTGGCATGCATTGTGCCTGAAATGACTTGGAAAAGTGTCCTGGCATAAGTTATTAAAGGTGAACTGGAGTGACTCAGGTGGAGGGTAGGGTGGAATAAATCCATGATTTCCCTACATCAGGGCCAGTAAGAAAATGCTTTGTAGACGAATCACTGCCACAATACAGAGAAACTCATCATCAGGTGTTTTCCCCCACCCTTCCCAAATAATTACTAGATATATGTGTTTGGGTACCTGTGTGTTGTACAGAATTTCCTGATTTGGGGGTAATTTGAATGGGTTAACAATCTCTGACAATGCACCACTATATTGACACTCTGAAGCAGTGCAACTTGGGCTACTGTCCTGGAATAATGAGCTCTGGATTTTCTCTTGGATTGCTCCCAGCACTGAGACCAGTTCAGTTGTCTCTATATTATAGCTAGTGGTTCTCTGCATGATGTTTCATTATTTGCAGCAGATGTGTTGTTTGTTTCCTTCACCCTTTTCCGTTCCTGCCTTTTACAGTCCCGTGAGGTTTGCTGCTTGGAAGTGCATGTGGACATTAATGAAAGCAGGAAATACCTGAAAGGTATGGCAATTTCTCTGTAAACTGATTACATGACCAAACCAACCCTATTATAGTCATTCAGACCCAGATGGAGGCATTTTAGAGTACAGAGACAGCTAAGAATGTTCTAAATTATATATAGATAATGATATATGATCTAAATAATAAAATGTAATATATTGAAATGCCCCAAGCTGCTCTGAACTGATGTCTGTGTCTTTTCCTTGAAGCTATCGAGTTTGAACACAGTAGACTTTGCTGGTGGAAGTAAGAGAGAGTGCTGACTCTGAGAGCACTCCAAGCTGTGGGGTAAAGGCAGGAGTACCAGGCCCTGTGCTGTAGGAGACTGGCCAGTGGGGTAGCTTACAGAGTAGCTACCAGAGAAAATTACTCCAGCAGAAAGCTTGCCAGCTTTGTTAGCTGTTTTGCCTGAACAGCAGTATGATTCTCTAAACAACTCTGTTTCTACTAGAGGGTAAAAATCTCGTGCTTACGGTGCCTGCATCTCATGAGAGAACCCAGAGGACGACAGAGCACACTGATACTTTCTACTTCCATTGCGTGAAGGCTTGGGAGCCAGTTCTGAAAGTCAGGCTGCAGGTAACGGGCACTGTACAGTGCTACTGTTCATACTGCTTGCTTACTTCCAGTGTGACCAAAACAGCAAAGAACTGCATTGTTTCTGCTCTGTGGATACAACCCATGTTTTTTGTTTTGTATAGGAAGTTTCTGATAAGGAAGATGACAACAGCAGTTTAAGTGACACCTTAACGGTACCACTGAAATTTCTCCCTGTCGGACATAAAGTGAAAGTAACCCTTCCCGTAAGACACGTAAGTGTTTCATCATTTATGTGATCCTCTGGAGAGAAGAGTAGAATAACCCTCACTATTTAAAGAAAACAAAAGCAACAAACCAGGTAGTAAATCTGAGTGAGAATTCTTGGCAAATATGGATTTTCTGTGAAAAAGATTAATTTTCTCAGAGAAATATGAATTTTCTGTCAATAAAATCAATGACTGGGGGTTCAACCTGGTAAGTTTGAGATGCATTTCAGACCAACCTCTGCTGTACTTTTACAGTAAAAGGAGAATATTCAATACCCCAGCAAGGTTTTGGGATACCTCTCTGCTCTCTTTCAAGCCTTAGTGCTAGCTCAGTCTATATACCTGGACTTTAGATGTCTAAAGTTAGATGTGTTGAATCATGCCCTCAGCAAACTATGCTGTCATGTTCTTACAAGTGTACAGTCATGATGGTAACTGGTGAAGAGATACAACTCTCAGTTGCTTTAAAGTCAGTAGTGATGCTGCTGTGTGGCCAAATGGACTTGATGATCTTTGAGGGTCCCTTTTAACTAAGAATATTCTGTGATCTCTGAAGCTGTTAAATATAGCCAGACATCCTTTTCCACACCCTGAAAATGAGAGGCAAAAGTAGAAGGAGAAGAATTTCTTAGCAGCCGTTCCCATAAAGAGAAAGGAGAATTAATATTTGTTTTGCCACCAGTGATTCCCCACCTCTCTTTTTGGACTCTCTTTTACCTCCAGCTTTTTGGAAGGATGTGGTGACTTGTATTTTCTCTTCTATCACTGTCTTTATCTTCATCCTCAGGAATGTTTCAATGTGGGTTTTACTGGGTGGCAGTAAATGCAACCAGAGCTTTGGGGGCAGAGGGTGGCAATGCGATACTGCTGCTGGGTTAGGCTGTTTTGTGGATGGATATTCATAGTGAGGAAGAAATTTGGTTCACAGCCCATCTGTTCAGCCACTTGGACCCCTCCTGCCTCTTTTACTTCTTGGTAGAATATGTTTGGCGTTTAGTTGCTTTCTGTCTCTATCCTGCTACAGTTAAAAAAACCCCAACGTATGCAGGGTGGTAGTGGTGGGGCATTCCAGGAGGCACTGAAAACCTGGATTCAAAACTTTTCTTTTTCCTGCTCATTCATATTCCTGCTCTCATCTCTTTGTTTACAGAATGTGCCACTGCAGTTGTACCTCCAACTAAATGATTGGTAAGAGGACTGGTTTGTTTTTTTTTCTCTAGTTCTTATTGTTCTTTGAACTGTGAAATCTAGAACAGAGTATCCTTTATTTAGATATAGGAATGCATAAGGCTAGGGCCGAAATATAACAATAGTTAAGTCACCATTAAAGAGTCACCACAACAGATCAAAGCTAAATGTCCTTGGGGCAAAGGAGTCCCATGAAGATGCAAAGAAAATTATGAGAGTTTAAAACAGTGGGGAACTTAGTCACTGAGTGTCCTTTGCATCAAAGAGCCAAAGACTAAGATTGGAAGCTTCTTCAGAAAGGGCACAGGAAGAAGGCAGAGAGAAAAGACAATTTGAAATAACAAAACATCAGAGTCCATACATTATCCAAAAGACACACATGGACAAAGACTTTTGGCTCTGGTTAAATTGATAAACAGAAGTATAAACTAGGGAAGAGAAAATATTGCATTGTAAAATAATGCGTCAGACAAGAAACAAAAAATATTCAAATATCTTTTTCATTGTACAGTTTCTTTATAAATTTGCTGTGCAAATCCCCGTGAAAGGCTTTGTTAGGTTTAAGTCACCCTTTGCTCAGAAATCACAGAAATCATGTGACACAGAAACAGAAAGGATTCAGCTTACAAAGCTACTGAAAGCTACAGAAGCCCTTCTTTGTTTTTCATACTTATTGTCCCTAGCTGACGGTAAGTCTTACACTGAAACAATGAAGAGACCATGTAGAAGCAAAGCAGCTCATTTATTTGCAAATGAAAGATGCATTCCCATATAAATCTGAACAAGCAATCGGGATTTTTTATGAATTAAATTAGATTGCAGTTGCTGAAAATAGATCCATATACATTTTAAACACCAATCCTGTGCCTCTGGATTTATTTATGTTTCAGCACAGAAAATCTAGATGTGCGCTTAGGGTATGATCTGTGCCAAGAAGAGCAAGAGTTCTTGCATAAGAGGAAGAGAGTCGTTGCTGGTGCCCTGAAAAGGGTTCTTCATCTGGAAAGAGATCTACATGGACATGAGGTCTGTGCACTGGAATCCAAGAATGGGGTGTGGGTCTACTGAATTAGGATTGGCTCAACTCCCCTCGGAATTTCTATAGTTTTTGCATGTAGATAGCAAACCCGTTTATTTCATTGGCAGCAGAACAGAGGCTCTCAATGTGACATACCCCATTCTCATGCAAGATTTCAGCTCAGCTATTCATACCTTCATTCTTTTCAATGGGCCAAATTACCAAGGACATAATATACCACTCTTCAAAGGCACTTTCCAACAGTATGGTGCTGTGAGTCAGCACGATATGAGGCATTGTGTTAGATACAGCCTAGTCAGGCAACCCAAACCAATAGGAAAACAGGAGTATTGGAAATTCACCTCATAAAGATATTTATTTAATCAGTGTAATGTCACTTCTTTAGGCTTACTTTCATTTTTCTTCATTTTCAGAACACTTCTCACAAAAAGTAAAAATTATTTGTGGTGAAGAAAGATCATTAAAACATTTTATCACAAGCTGAAGTAGGTTTTGTTGCCAAGATCTAGGGTGAATTTTTAAGGGAAAACTTGTTCTCTTGCTGGAATTACATTTGTTGAATGAATGTTGTCCAAAGAATCAGCAGAGTTCAAAGAACTTCCTTGATCCATTTTAATTGCATTTATTGCAATTTGTTGTTGTTTATAATAAAATCATATAATTATCTGTTTTAATCATTGCGATTCCAATTATAAATGTCAAAAATAGGAAGGAAGGTTAAAATGACTGCATATTCAAACTCATCCAAGCATTGGGGTTAAGAGTCTCTGGAGGTTGATTTAAGTAAGGTACTGGTAAAGAATGGCTAACTGGTGATTTAATTTCGTTGTCCTCCAATGAATCTGCTGAAGAAATTCTGGGAGCTGTAATTAGACTTTTCCAAGTAGCAAGGGAGTAACTTTCTAAGGATAATACTTGTGTTTCGAACAGGTACCAGTAATAGCTGTTATGGCAACAGGCGGAGGTCTCAGAGCAATGTCAGCTATGTTTGGCCACCTCTCAGCTCTTCAGAAGCTGAATCTGTTGGACTGTGTCACCTATCTCACTGGGGCTTCTGGCTCAACATGGTGCGTATAGAAAATGAGATTGGATTTGGAATGACTGTGACTATTCCACACAGTGAGGGATGCATCTCCTTCAAAGGCTTGCACTGTTAACAAGTTGACATAATTCCCTCGTGAAGCTCTTATTTTTTGGCTTTCAATTATAACTTCAGTTTAGGCTCACTGATTCTCTTTCATTGATTAAAGTGATTGTATAATGTATCAATTTTCCAAAATCTTAATGAAAGGGTGATTTTTTTAACATTTCTGCTCCTTAGGACCCTAGCAGACCTGTATGAGCATGCTGACTGGTCACAGAAGTCTCTGGAGGGGCCACTTAAGGCAGTAAAGGAACAAGTGACAAAATGTAAACTCAACCTTATGTCTGTAGACCATCTGAAATATTACCACAAGGAACTTGCTGAAAGGGCAAAAGCAGGACATGTGTCATCTTTTACAACTCTGTGGTCACTTGTTCAGGAGATGTTCTTACATGAACAGGTAGGTACACGGTCCTGCCACACATCTGTGAACCAACCACATATTTCCTTTAGAGCTTTACTCTTTGAGGACATGATGTAGTGTGTGTGAAGAATCCAAAGAGACTGAGCCATCACAGTGTGGTTTGTAAACTGTGACAGAGGATCTTGTAGCCAGGATTTTCCAGAGTAGGTAATCATTTGAAGGTGCCTCTGTCCTGGAGTGCCCAACAGCTAGTAACTTCAGTAGGGAAACTTCCAGGAAGAACTGAGGAATTCCCACCCCCCATCCTCCCTGAAAAGTCAGATTTTAAAAGTCTGTTTCTAGTCTGACAATTACAAGTTAGAGTAATCTGTCCTTGTGTGAATATTAATCTCAGTGTTAGTAAAGATCCGTGGGATGCGGGCAGTCAAGGCACTTATGTATTCTAACGGAGGAGTTACTAGGTATCCACAGGCATACCAAGGCAACCAGGAAGGAGAATGCAGTAACATGAAGGAAAAGGTCTCTTACAAAAATGTGACTTTCAGATTCCTCTGTGCTGTAAAGTATCTGTTATCAGTCTTTACTTGGGTAGATTGTGCCAGTGTTATGCTCTTACAGAGGTTTACCGTGATTTTTTTATCTCACTGATTAGCCAAGAAAGTACAAACTCACAGACCAGCGCAAAGCATTGGAGCATGGACAAAACCCATTGCCTTTCTATGCAGTCCTCAATGTGAAAGAGGAGAAGTTTGGTACTTTCAAATTTAGAGGTAAGTGTCCTGGAGTTTCTTCTGATTCTGTGTATGGCTTGAAGAGAATTTGGAGGGAAGTGTATATGTGTGGAGAAAAAAAGGGGAATATATCTGTTGCTTGCCCTGACCCTATTGCTTGCTCTGACTCAGTTGTTGCCCTCAATATTCATCTTTTAATAAAATGTTTCTCTTTTTTGCAAGCTGTTAGGTGTTTGTTAGAACACATCTGCTGGATAAAATCCTCAGCCATAAGCAGGTCATTAATTAAACATCTAGGGTGAAGTTCTATTTTTGCCACAGACGTTGTGAATGAGTGTGAGCAAACCATCTGATCTTCTTCTGCCATGCCTGTAAAATACCTTTGACACTTCCTTAGTTTCTAGGGGTGCTGTGAAATGTAGTTGTCACTTCCTAAATACTGCACTGATGAGAGTATGAAAATGGAGTGGAGTATGATTGCTGTGATGTGTGTGATAGGACATCCTTTGAATGGACACGGGCCACATTCAACAGAAGGTATTAGAAGCAGCAGGTATTGGAAAGAAAAGCAATTAGTCCTTACGTTTGGGTAGGTTTACAGCTATTCTACTGTAATGCCTGTGCAGGACAGCTTGAGCCAGGAAACCACACATCCATGCCACACAGTGATAATTTCCAGTGTGATGTTGATGTGTCTTCAGGCTGCTTTGTTGTATCTTGTAGACTGGCAGCTTTGGGTTAGTAGAGTTTTCACGCCAGTCGCTCCTTGCAATTCACATCACTCTTGCATATAGTACAGTTGATGCTCTTGATTTAGAGAGGCAAGTGCGATCCCAGAATCTTTATATAGAAATAGATATCTAAGCATTTGAACCTAGTGTTAGACTTTTTCTGAGTTGAAAAAGCTCATTCCTTTTGGTTGCAAATAATCTCTCGGTTTGTATGGAAGTAGCAACTTGCAGTACAGAGGTACGATTAGTACCGAGCTGCTGAGAAAAGCAAGATCCTTGGAGCTTGTGGAAGGCTTTATCCACATGGGAGGGTTTTGGGGTTTTATTTTTATTGCAGCAAACATGCCGTATGTCAATTCTTTCATAGAGTGGGCAGATTTCTCTCCTTATGAAGTGGCCATACCAAAATACGGAGTCTCCATTCCTTCAGAATATTTTGACAGCGAGTTCTTCATGGGAAGGCGAGTGAAGAAGCTGCCAGAATCTCGGATCTGCTATCTGGAAGGTGACATAGCAGTGCAATATAGTTAATCACAGCATCGTAGAAAGCATGATATTTGCTAGCCACAGGCACAACACTCCTTGCCAGCAGGTCTGCTTTAGGTCTTAATTCAATGGGCTTTTAACCCCTTTCGTAGACTTCTGCTCCTTGTATATCTTCTTTCCTCCTGTTGTCCCTTTTCACCTGAGTAGATTTAGGAAAATATGAGCATGGTTCCTGTTCCATTTTCTAAACCAAACAAGATGGTGGAAGAGGCAAGTTGAGGAAATAATAAGTGTTCCTTCCCTGACCAATCTCTAACTCTTCAACTTCATAAACGATATTTCTAGACGACACATTACTGGGGTAGAACTTGAAGGAGCAGAGAGAGTAAAATATGTCATCTAGAACAACCCACAAAGGTAGGAGCCACCCGAGCTTTGTGGGTTGAGGATGGTGTCACTAATCTTCTCTGCCCATAAGGATGAAGGAAGCCCTTTTGGCCTCCTGCAACTACTTTGACTGGCTATTTTGCCACCAAAGGTGAAGAAAAGGGAAAAAGCAACTAGTCAGAGGAACCTATCTGTCCCAGGCAGATTTTAAGTCCTTGTAAGTGTTTTAGTTTTGAAACCAAAAACAAGGGTAGAGGAGAAAAAACCCATTTTTCTCTCACTGTGGAGTCTGCTAGGGATTCAATTTGTTCCTCATGTAAGTACCTGGCATAGAGCTTAATGAGGAACGACAGTTCTTCCTTTTCCAGAGCAGGCTCACATATGGAGCCAATTCTGTTTTGAACCTGGACCAGCTGCACTCCACCGAAACAAAACATGCCTGGAAGGAAAAAATGAGTCTTAGGTCAATTTAAATAATAAATCAGTTTAAAGAAGGCCTTTGTGCTTCACCATGCTTTCAAAGCCTACTTTCTCACAGGTACGCAGGAAACTTTCTACAACATCATTTGGGTGACTGATACCTCTTGTTTTGTTACTCTGTACTGTGCGGTGAATGTTCTGTGTGTAGTTACCTCCTGAGAAAGAGCACTGAAGTGCTGACACCACTGTTTGAACTCTCTGAGACCTGCTGTTTAAGTTATGTCATGATGGGGTCAGGTTGGGTGGGCTAATTATATGTAGCATGGATATTTGCAGTAGTCAGTGGTTAACATGTGGTAGTGCAGTACTTTTCCCATGTGACTTGACTTGCAGGTCTTTGGACAAACATCTTTACTAGGAATTTGCTGGATGGCTTATACTGGTCCTCAAATTCTAATGAATTCTGGGAACGATGGTCCCAAGATATGGTAGATATAGGTAAGAGTTCCTAAAGTGTTACCTTACTGTGGATCTTCCAGCATGATTTTAATTTGTATCAGAATGATTGCTATGTCCTCTTCTCTCTTCTCTCTTTTCCCCAGAGGCATGCTTCATGTTAGTACAGATGTTTTTCATTTAAAATTTCCTTGTGGTCTGTTAAATGACTCTGCCCATGACTGCAAATGAGAAGGGTGGCTTTTACTTGTGGGCAAAAGTACAAAGCCGGAATGTCATTTGAAAGAGTAAAACACAAAAACTGTGCCTGCTTTAAAGAAGACCAGGGATCTCTTTTTTCAAGTGACGTGGGTCATATGCACATGTTTTCCAGCAGCCTGCAAGAAACAGGGAAGGGAGGGACCCACAGGAAGACAACAAGGACAGCTAGCCAGCAAAGGTGTCTGTCAGAGCAGATTGCTGATGGGTTTTTTTCTGCATTTCATGGTTTCTTCTCTATTTCAGAAAAACATTCTCCTGAGGAAGATGTTACTGTCATTGAGCCTCCATCTTGTTTGTCAGGAAAGTTGTATGAAATGTTTCAGGACATTATGACCAAGCGTCCACTGCTGGGACAGTCGCATAACTTCCTGAGAGGCTTAGAGTTTCATAAGGATTATATCCATCAGAAAAAATTTATTGAATGGAAAGGTAACTGCAACAAAGAGTTAGCTGCACTGTGCAGGTAACAGATTTTTTTTTTTTAGACTTTGGAAAACTCATATTTGTTTCAGGGTTTGGAAATTGGCTGAGTTGGACCTGTGTTCATGGTGTCTGTTTCTTTAGGGTAACAGGTTAAAATGAACTAGTCCATGGACTGCTCTTTCACTTCCAGAAGATACCTGTAATTTGTGTCAAGAAATGCTTTTCTACAGGAAGTTTGTCACTCTGCATAGGTACACTAGTCAAAAGATTCAGGAAGGGCAGAATCTTTTGAGGTCAGGAAACAGAGGTAACGCTAGAAGCATAAAATAGCAGGTTATTATGTGGATCAGATGAAGGAAAGGATTAGTTGCAAACATGCGGTTGCCCATATGTTTGGTGTTTCTGCCTGATGAATTATCCATCCAGAGACCTCTCTTTAACCCCTCAGAAACAGAGATACCAAAATCCAGCTACAGAAAGTTAAAGTCACATAGGTTTACGCTGTGTATGTTAAACAACAGATACACAGACTTCATGTATAAATCGAACAGCGATTTTCTAGGGCCTGTGCTCTGTAGGCAGGCAAAGTAAACAGCCATAGTAGTTTTACCTCAAGGCCTATGAAACAATCTGTGAAATGATAGCAAGATGATGAAGCTGAAGTTTTCTGCATCAGAAACCTTCCTATAATCCCAGCATCTTAATTTATTCCATGAACAGGTAGCAATGTGGGGGAGGACTCCATGTTATGGAGGTTAATCTGACTCTTCGGCAAGAAAGCATGTGTTCTCTGCCTTCTCTGAGCCCCTCTCTTTGGCAGTTGTTTTTTCTCTCCCATTTTCTCTCCCAAAAAGTTGTGTTTTCTCTCCCATTTTATGCAAGCTGCAATGTACTTTGTACGATGTACTTTGTGGTGTCCCTCTCCACCCTTGTTACACAGTTTGCTGACAGTGGCGAGAGATGGTGGTGCTTTTTTGTGGATTAAGGCAGAGCCTCCAGTGTGCTATCTGCTTTTAAAACATTCAGTAAGCAAAAGGTCTGTGTCCTAAAGGAGTCTGCTCTAAGAAAACAAACAAAAGAAAGAGAAAAAACAAGCAGCATAAGAAGGGTGGGTGAGCGAAGGAGCAAGCAAGAAGCTTCAGAAGGTGGATGAAGGATGAAATTTTCAGTCAGTAAATGTCAAAAAACAAAACTGTCCTTACATTTGCTGGCTATCAGTTTTGTAAAGACAAATGGGTAGAAGGAGATTTCAAGGAGGATTTTGAGGAAGCAAGCATAAGAAGACTAGTAAGTACCTCAGGGTAGATATTCTACAAAGAAAATAAAATATATGGAAAGTATGAAATCCAGAGTGGGAAAAGGGAAACTGAAAGCCTGGAGTGGGAAAAATTAGCAGGTTTTCTATCTTCTTTTGGCTGCCTGCAAAAGACCAAGCTAAACCTAGGTATGGATCCATCTGTAGGAGCAAGAGGAGATGCCAGGTCTGTGAACAGAAATGACAGTCTTGTGGTAGATGAAGTCTTGAGAATAGAGCTGAGTTTTAAAGGCTTCCCTGCAGCTCAGGTTATCTGACATTAAAACAAAACTTTCAATGCCTAGTTTTCCTGATGAGAAATTGAACTCGTAGTCTGGAATTAGTGTCAGGCATTTACAGCAGAGTTCATGCTTTCAAGGGTATTTCTGAGACAGGATTTTTTTAAAGTCTCTATTTGGACATGGGATGGAAGAAGGGATTCTCACAAGAAAATTTCTGCTTCCATTTCACATATATAGCCATGAATAAATGCTGCAAAGTTCCACCTCTGTGATAAGAAAACAAGGGTAATGGAATTTCATCTAAAAGTGTTCACCAGGCCAAATAAAACTAAAAAGTATGCTCTGTTTCTTCTGTGAGGGACTGCAAGGAAATGTCTCTTATTACAGTTGAATCTGTGAATTCTCAGCAGCCTTGAATGCTAAAATAAGCACATTTTGTGAAGACTTGACAGTGAGGGAATGGAAAAATTAGGAATTATTACTTCAAGCTGGTGTGAAACATTCCAGGCTATGGAACAAGCTAGAATTACTCTGCATGGTTTAAATCAACACTACAGAATGAGGCCAAGGAAGCAGAGCGATTGAATGAATTGAAATGCTGGAACTTACCAGAAGTATTTCTATGATCAACAGTTTCTTAAAATGCCTAAACACAATGATTTAAGGCTCAAGTATTCTGCTCTTGGCCTTGCTACCTCATTTTGTGAACTTGAGGAACACTCTTAAACCACTACTTTGATATTTAAAACCATGGCAAAATGTTCCCTGTTTCAAAGCGTACTAAGGGAACAACAGAGGACTTGCTGTCTACAGGGCAAGCTGGTGAGGCTGCTAGCAGGGAAGTAAGAGTCTAGCTATCAGAAACTGGCTTTAGATTTCAACTTGCCAGTTGGTATAATCCCCTTTTGGCATTAACGTGAGGTTTAATTAATTCAAGCAGTATTTCAAGCTGTTGGTAGGTGATGTTGTATGCATGATGTGGTATTTTTTTACAGCATGGCTAAGATAGTTTATACGAGATCACTGAAAGCGAGTTAAAGTCAGACTTTTCAACCTGAGAGAGGAGTCTAACCCTGAGAAGGCAAAAGCAGAAAAAGAGCAATGCAAAAGTGCAATGATACATTGCATTTGTTAGTTGTGTTGCTACACTGTGAAAATGTGTTTGTTGTCTGCATTTTTCCCAGTTCTTAGGGGGAAAAAAAAAATCTGTTGAAGTCTGTATTCTGTGAAAAATGACTCCCCAGAGCAGCTGTGAGGTCAGTGGAGTCTGTGTCTCACCTGTCCTCTGCCCTGACTGCCTTTGTGAGTGTGCCTGGGAGAGTGTGGAAATAGGCCAGGTGTGCCCAGATGTGCTGTTCAAAGGGCATGCTCCTGAGGCTGTGTTTGTGGGCTCACGTTGTGGAGGGAGGTGACCCTGGTCTTGAGGGTAACCAAGGAACTGCCCTTAGCATGTAGCACAGATGGAATTACTCCTCCTTTCCTAAAAATGAACCACTAACTATATTCAAAATGTTTTTCAGACACTGTGCTGGACGGTTTCCCTAACACTCTGACACCGCTGCAGAAGTATCTTTGTCTGATAGATGTTGGCTATTTCATCAACACCAGTGGTGCAGCACTTTTCAAGCCAGAGAGGAATGTAGATGTCATTATATCCCTTGATTATGGTTTGGGGAATGTGTTCAAGGTGAGATTAACTTATTCTGCTCCTTCCAGAGTAAAACTCTTCTTGTCTTATTAAAACATTTAAGGAAGTGGCTGTCTAAATCTTGATCACATATCAGCATACCTTGAAAAGGAGGAAAGAAACTTCCTTCAGGAATGGAACTAGAGAAACTGTTAGGCTCTTTTCTCTGCAGGGGATTACAGCATATACTTCCTAGAATCCTCAGGGAATTGCAGCAACAATTGTTTGCTGGAGACCTGCCCATGATTTCTCCTGGTCTGTTGTGACAAATTCTGAGTGTGACTTTGGATCATTCATTTGGGCTTGTAAAAAGCATTATAGGGTTATGAGAGGCATTGTCTAACTTACGTTTAGTGGTAGTCAAAAGTAATGTTGTACTGTGACTACTTTGGACTACACATTCATTTCATAGTGTTTCTAGGGAATGAGTTTCTAGGGATGCCATGATATTTCCAGGATACCTGAGTAAACCTGATTCTTGTCTTAGAGCTTTAACTCTGTGACATTCTGTGTCCACAGCAATTGGAGATGACATACAAATATTGCAAGATACAAAATATCCCATTCCCCAAAGTGGAGCTAAGTCCAGAAGAAGAGAAGAACCCAAAGGAATGTTACATATTTTCCGATGCAGAGGACCCCAGAGCACCCATAGTAATCCATTTCCCCCTGGTGAATGACACCTTTAAGGAATTCAAGGAGCCAGGTAAATGCAGTCAACAAAACTGCACTGTGTTCTACCCCTGGTATGTGTTATGTGTCCACTGATGGCAGGCAGAAGAGCAACCTCCATACTCTTGCTGGCTGTTCTCCACTTGAAAAGCACGGAGGACACAGTCCTGGGCAACTCAGTGCCACACTGCCTCCTCCAGCCCTGCCTGTGGCAGATGGCTCTTGTCACTGTCCCTTGCAGCAGAGCTGCAGGTCTTCCTCACTTGTGCCTGATGCCATGTCCTGCCAAGAGAGACATGCAGAGTGCTGGAGCTTTTCTGGCACTGGGAGGAGGGAGAGTAAAGAAAGGCCTAGAGAGCAGGGGAGATAAGGGCCTCCTTATCCAGCCTGGTGGGCTGGAAAGCAGCAGCAGCAGGAGCTGGCCCTTGGGCCATCCAGCCCCAGGGCTGGCTCTGCACCCCTGCCTTCCCCAGGCAGGCTGGCTGTGGTGGAGAGAGAGGTGCAGAGGGAACTTCCTTCCCAGGCCTCGAGGGATGGCAGGCTTGGGCACAGGGACCTGGGCAGGGAAAGTATGTGTGGCTGTGGTGGGAGAGGCTCCATCTGGTGCTTGGTAGGAGCTGGGGCAGGGCAGAGAGATGTGGGGCCAGCCTGGAATGTGCAGCTATCTCTGCTCAAGTGCCTGGGGCGAGCTCCTTCCAGCTTTACCCAAAATTCTATTGTGGCCCTGAGTGGAACCAGAGCAAAATGGAAGTCTCTGAGGGAGCATTTGGGAAGGGTAGGAATAGCAGCAAAAAGTAAACTGCTCTGATGGTCAGTGATGCTCAGTGAATATGTACTATAAGAGCTAAATCAAGAAAATCACGTTTAGAAACTCTGGATGAAAAGAAGAGATACTCTGTAGAGGGAACTAGGCTTGTTCAGTGGAGGCTGGAAATGGTCCAAATGGCAATGTGTGGTGAGATCCAACCATTGAGCAGTGGGTGGCAGGTAAAGCAGGTGAGGATTTTGGAGTCTGTCTGAATGAAAAATAGATGAGATGGTGCAGAGCAGCTGCTGCCAGTTCTCAGTACTCCAGGCCCAAACTGGTGAGATTTGACACTCACCTGCATGTCTCTGAGCAGTCAGTGATTCATCCATCAAGCTGACAACCAGCAACTGATGTGGGTGGTTGGAGGAGGAGGGCCCTTGGCAACCTGCTTTCATGGATTTCAAGTTTAATAGTGGAGCTTTTGTTTCTAGGTGGATGAGAGACATCTTGTGGAATGTGGATACTTATTTTCCTTGTTTTTAACCATTTAAATTCTAAAAAGACTCAGCCTGTGGAGTGCCCATTTGCAGTGCAGCAGTTACGGATGTGGATAGCATAGATAATACGTCTCGCTGAATGTTGTGAGGCTCAGTGAAGCAACATTGGATATTTTTAATTCAGCCACTGCTAGAGGTACCCTGTGCCTACCACCCTGAAATCACACTGCTCAGAAACCACTGTGTTAGACTAAAACCTGCTGTGTCTCAAGCACAATTCTTATGTCTTTTTCATGAGGCTCTGGTTGACATCATAAGGAATATCTCAGCAGTCTGTTTGTAGACCTGCTGATAGTCATCTCACATTACATTAGTATTTTGGGCATATTTGCTTCAGACTGCAAGGAGATAGGCAAAAAAAGCAGCAAAGAAACGTAGCTAAAAAGAAACGTAAATATGAGACTACCAAAGTCTTTGGTGCAGGTAATTAGGGGGTCCTTTTCAGCAGAAGCATTGACGTAACAAGGAGTGTGGATGTTGCCAGTTCCACAATCTGAGGCCAGGTTGGAGTTTGCCAAGAGCCTGATGTAGGATGCTCTGGTCCCTCTGCCCCTCTGCACTCTGCAATAGGCAGTCCTGTGTAGTTTGCATCACAAGGCCTCCTCGTATGTACTAGGCTGTCCACTCATTGTAGCTGGCAGATGTGCACTTGTCACCACTAACCCAGGGGCGATCAGGGATTTTGAAAAGTGTTCCCGGTGTGTGTCTTTGTCCAAGAGTCAGACTTACAGGGTTTGGGAAAGGATGTGGACCCACGGACATGCTGCCCAGGAATGATATCTGCAGGGGCAGGACAAGAAGGAATATAAGAATTTGTGCCAGCTCTGCTGAGGGATTTCCAGGTCTGAGCTTTAGCAGGAGGAGTAGCTTGGAAAATTGACCAGGAATGCTTTCAAGCTGCGGAGTGGGTTTGCGGTATTTCCAGGGGGCTGTTTTTAACAGTGCGTCTGGCCAGGTAGATCAGTCCCCTACAGCACCATGTGATAGTACTCCAGATTCAGCTCATTGTGCTGGCTTTTGTCTTTCTCTGCAGGGGTAAAGCGTGTTCACTCAGAGATGGAAGAAGGCAAAGTAAATCTGGAGAACAACTGCTCACCGTACTACCTCATCAGGCTGATCTACTCCTCTGAAAATTTTGATAAACTTGTGAACCTGAGCAAATACAACATCCTCAACAACAAAGACCTGCTCCTCCAGGCAATCAGGAGCGCTGTAGAACGAAGGAGATGCAGAAGGACTGGGAATTTCTCCCGCTACTCTGGATACCCCTAGGCTGGGTTTTTGCACTGTTCCCCACTGAAGGCTATGGCAGCACATTGCAACACATCACAGTCACATTACAACACATCATGGTGCTCATTATTTGCAGAAAACTGAGGAAACCTGTACATTTCTCACCTTGCTGTGTTCAAGCTCCTAGCTTTCGAAAGGGTTTATTTAATCTCCTTCCCCCATATTTTCAGCCCACAAGAGCCTCACAGTGTGGTCTTGTTAAGAAATTAAGGTCCTGTAGCGGAGACTTCCCAGGATCTCCTTGGTGTTACAGCATATGGTGGTGGTGATAGTTCTTTGTATGAGCCTGTCCCTTCAACTCTGAGCCCATTGTTGGTGTCCTTTCGATACTTCACTACAAATCAAGTCCTGGCCATTTGCATTCAGTGATGTCCAGATTTTCAGACAGGCTGAGCAACTAGAATTTGCACTGAATTGGTGGGCTCAGCTTTGAAGTCAGGCATATATATGTGAAGAGCGGCCAAACCGCAGTGCGGACAATTGCACTCTGTCTGGCTGATTCCCCTTGCTGATTTAGAAGTTACTCCTTTTTTCCATTGCCCTGCAAGAGTTTGGCACAGAAATGCTGCTCCAGACTGCCATGAAGGGGGCGGTTACATTTCAAGAGAGAGGGTGGTAGCTGCAGTGAGTGAGCACAGTTCTTTTGAGCGTTGGCTGGAGGAAAAGTTCTGCATAAGGCACAAGTGGTCATATTGATTCATACCAGCAGTGCCTTTATGCACTAAAATGTCAAGAGCCTGAAACAAGTTTCTCGTAGCAGAAGCTTGAGAGGAATAATTACCATACACTCAAGTACATTTAATTTAGTATTCATGTCTGAGATGCAAGCTGGTTCTCCTTACAGATGTAAACTGAATTTAGGACAACATAACTCACTAAAAGAGTGCATAGCCATTGTATTTTCACGCACAGAAGATTTTTCCCTTTATAGTCTTCTATCCCTAACAATACAGGCAAAGTATTTTTAATAGGTACTACATAAAATAGAGCACAAATTAAAAAAATAGGACACACATTTTCCTCCTTGCTGGAGGAAAATATTTGGAAAATGACACCTGGTTTTCATTTGCTTTGGAATACAGTGAGAGACTTTGCCTTGAACTAGAAACTTGTAACATCTTTATAGTCCTCCACTACATTAAAAAGTTGATAGGAAAGGTTGCTGAGCAATATAAAACAGAACTCCACAGAAGTTGAAGTTTGCAGACTTCCTCACACTGAAGGATTTGGACGTGGTTCTGGATTATTTATTCCAAACACAGCATATTCATCAGGACTTCCAAGGAAAATCTTACATATTTTTTCTGTGTTGGAAATTTACTTGAGATCTAGAATTAGTTGTACTTGAAATCCAAGATTGGACAAAGAAAGAGAAAGAGGGGTTTGTCTTTTTGGTGTACACAGGCAATATTGAAGCTCAAAGGGAGAGCATTTACAGAAGACTTGATTACCTGAAGCCTGCATCTACTAAATGCTGCTTCTGCTGCAGTGGCAATGGCTGAGCTTCAGCAATGCTTCTTGTACAATGCTTACTTGCTGAGCTGAGGAATACCATCCAGAACCAGAGGAGTCTTAACAGCTGGAATGCAACTGCACTGTGGGATTCAGATAATGAGAGGATAAGAACTAATCAGATTCTGGCTGCAAGACAAAACATAAAGAGCCATTTTGAGTTGAGAGTTGGTCCAGCTGGATCTGTTACCTTCACACGGGAGAGCAGCATGTGTGGCACACACAAGCCCACGTGCCTCTGTGCACACACGTGCAAAGGGTGTGCACCATTTCCATGCTCCTCTGGCTGATCCTAGAAAGCTCTGCTGCTGCAAAAAGATATCCCTGTTGTGTTCATGGGCTACAGAGACCCGTCTGTAACCCTCGTGAACCTTGGCAGCACTTGCCCAGCAGTGAGGCAGCTCAGCCACACTGAGAAAATTTGGTCTCTCAAAATGCTCCACAGACCAATAATTGGGGCATGTTTGGTGCATTCATAGTGCTGCTATTGCAAACAGAAAGGCCCAGTAAAATGTGAAGGAGCCACAGAACCACAAGGTTTTCGGGTAACCCACAGCTGGTGGAGAATTACTGTTCTGAGGGCCTGTTAAATCCTGTTATAAAGGGAGGGAGGGAGCTGTGGGGAAGGTGATGTGACTCTGCTGGGAGAACTTGTTACCAAAGGTTTTGCCAACACCTAAAGTCAGGTTGGGAACTGCTGTCTAATCTTGCAGCCAGAGGCACAAACAGGCATGTGCCCCTTCATCCCCTTGGTGGCCCATATGATACCTCTGTAGCCTTAAATGATAATAGTTTTTTCAAATATATTTTTGCATTTCAGAGCCTGAAATTATGTGAGGGCTGTATCATTGCCCACCAGAGCGCCTTTTTGTTCTATTTTTGTTGCCTTTTTGTTTTTGTAACATGATGTGGGTGTGGCACATGGGGACACAGTTTGGTGCTGGACATGGTAGTGCTGAGTTTAAAGTTGGACTGGATGGTTGTAGAGGTCTTTTCCAACCTAAACAGTTCTGTGATTCTATGACGCTGAAGGAGTGTGTTGCTGGCTTGATGGTGTAGTAGGAGGGCCTGGAAGGTGTTTGTGAGAACAGAGGCTGCTGGAGAACTCTGCAGGTTGGAGGGACCTACACCTTGCACAGTCTTGTCTGTGCAATCTGTGGGAAGTGGTAGCTGGCACAGGTTGTCCCCCAAAGCACTCCTGAGCTCTGGTTCAGAGCATGCTGATTTGCACTGCCCCAAAACCACAGAAATATAGGGCACAGTTTCAGTGACATAAGGCTGATCAGTGACCTGTGCTCAGGACTGGTCCTTATTCCCTTTAGGGTAAACGTGGAGTCTAAGGGCCTCTGAAATTTTGTGTGTTTGTTCCTCAGAAGTTGTGGGTTTTTTTTTTTTCCCTTGGCCCCTTTCTTGCCTGGCCTAGTGCCACATGCTGTACTGTGACTGAACAGAGTGCATGCAAACCAAAGCAGGCACTTCCAGGAGAGAGCTGCCTCTCTGCAACTCACAAAAAAAAAAGGCATGTGCCATACTTATAAACCAGGCCTTGCTGGTCTGGTGTTGTTTGCTTAACCCCTGAAGATGAATGCATGCCCGCCAAAACCTCATCCGAAATGCACCCCGCATCACTGCTCTCTGATGAACATTTTGCTGGAAAACCCCCACAAATACAGAGCTTGCTATCTGCTGCCAAACACAAAGGAAATGAGACAGTTCTTATAACTATTAGCTGCTCTTCATAGAAATCGCTTGCTCGTGTCTTTTAGCTGTTTAAGACTATATTAATTAAAAATAAAATATTGCAAAAGAGCACCAGACCCATAAAAGTCTTTATGCGCTTAAACACAAGACAAGGTATTTTCCAGTTGTATAAGCACTACTTCTGCTAAATGCCTGCTGAGAACTTCATAGGGCATTTACTGGTTTCAAGATTGAATGGAAGAAATCTGGGAGATCTGGTTTACAAAGGTATGGAGAGGCTGGAACAAAATCTACCTGCTGTGGTAAAACCCTCTTCAGTGGAATGGTGCAAGGCAGGGCAAGGCGGCAGCTGTACTGAGCCCCAGCAAAGGCACAGCTTTGTTCAATTAAATGGTAAGTTTAAAATACTGAAGTTGTTTTTGTTTTTGGGGTTTTTTTCCTGTTTGTTTTGGTCTTTTAATCAGTTAAAAATATTCAACAAGAATGAAATGCATCAGTTTCCCATTACTTTGGTGTGCTGGGTATTTGTTTTGTTTTGTTTTTTGTTTTGTTTTGTGACAGGCAGCAGCTCCAGCTGGGGTATGACAGAGGAGAGAAATGGACTAGACAAAAAAATGAAATGATTAGCTCACCTTGTTGGATGCCTGTGACTGATCTGAATCAGACTGAACACAAATTTAAACTCTAGATATTGCATGTACCCATAAAGTATTTACATAAACTCAGTGTAAAGTGCTCCCTTTCTCTACCGCTGGAGAAGCAGTCAGTGCAGAGGAGAGGACTGCAAGCAGAGAGCGAGAGTCGTGCTTTGGACTGCCTGAAAAGGGATGAAGGCTGAAGTCCTTGTCAGAGGAGTTAAGGACTTGAAGTTTTAGCTTTCACCTGTTAGGGAAGAGCCCCAAGCCACTACACTGTCCTGCAGGAAAAAATGCCATTTCTCTCCAGCTTCGTGCTAGGTAACTTTTCTTTGGCTCAGAAACAGAGATAAGTAGGGGGAAAAATATATATTTCTCCTCATGATTGCACCCTACCTTAGCACGTGAAGCTTGCTGTCTGGGGACTAGACTTCCTCCTTGCTCTCCTACTTTTCTTCTCCTTTTGCACTGACACATTGATTTTTCATGCCTTATTTAAGTTTCAGATTCCGTTAAAAGTGAGTAACACTGCAAGACTTTTTTTTCCTGGTAGCTTCATCCAGAAAGAATTGGCAAATAGAGAATAGTTGATTAATGTGTTGTAAAAAGGAAAGATTGTGGAGACCACAAAGCGCTGTAGGAAGTATATAACATTACCTTTGGGTGCACAGACCACCCAAGCTTCTTAATTCTATTTTGTTGGTCTCTGCAAATCTGCTTGCACGTGGCTGTAGTTCACTCACAGCTTGCACCTCATGCTCTGCTCAGTGCTCCCCATTCCTGTCTCACAGAATCATTCAATTTGAGCTGTCTGGCTTAAAGGTCCCCCTGCCCTTTGGTTTAGTACCTTGGAGTAGATAAGACTTGAGTGATAATGGCAAATGACAAAGTTGTTGTACACACAAAAGTATACTAGATGCAATTCTGTTTAATTACATTTAAAGATTTCATGAAATTTAATACATAATTTAGGAAGTTCAGAGGTAAGCGATTAACTTACAATATCAATACATTTCCAAAGGGCTGAGTTAAGTTATAATTGTCTGGAATTCATTGAGGCAAATGTCATTTTTCTCTTCCTGCTTTTAGCAGAGATGGAAGCAGCGTTGTTTTATTTCCACTTTGTTCTAGGCTTCGGGTGGTGATTGAGGCTCGTGTCACTGTAGGTCCATCTTCCTTAAAATCTCTGGAAAATTCTGCAGACTCTCTCTCTGGTTTGATTTTGAAGGAAGGTGTTCTCCTACCAACAAAACACATCATCAGAAAATTGGGTATAATCTAGAGGAGTTTAAGTCACTCGATATATGTAAGGACTTGTTAAGCCTCCAGCTCAGCAGCAGAAGTCTGCCCAGCTGCGGGACTAGGATTCCACATCATAGCCTGTAAGATTTGTACAGACTACAAAAGCAAGAAAAATTGATTTTAACAGGCCAAATTTCTGAATTTGGCTGTGGCTGTGTTTTCCATGCCTGTGTCTCCCATGAGCCTGCTTTTCCCCTGTCTAAACAACCCCAGCTCCCTCAGCCTCTCCTGGTAGGACTTGTTCTCCAGACCCTTCTCCAGCTTCATTGCTCTTCCCTGGACACAGTCCAGCTTTCTTGAAGTGAGAGGTTCAGAACTGAACACAGCCCTCGAGGTGTTGCCTCACCAGTGCCAAGTACAGGGGGACAATCACTGCCTTGGTCCTGCTGGCCACATTATTTTTGTGACATTAGTGACAGAGGAGCAGGACTTCTTGACCTCAGGGCAGTCTCTTTGTTGGTGACTGCTACCTGAGCACAGACAGCACTGACATCTGTTCAGCTTTGCAGCACAGAGCCCATACCTCAGCAGTGAGCTTTTGCTGGTTAGTCTTTCAGCAGAGTCCCTGTCTGGAAAGTCCCACACTCGTTTCTGGGAGGTCTCTGTGTTTGAAATGAAAGTTTGCACCATCACTGCAGAATGGGATCTGTTACCGTTTCCTACAGAGTCAAAAACCAACAAATAAAAAGTAATATTAGAGGTGGCGTTTTCCACTTCTGGGTCCATAACAATTTCCTCTGACCATCATAGTTATAATTATGCTATGGCTTCCTTCCCAGTAAGCCACTGCCTAGAGAGATGTCCAGAAAGATATCTAGATCCAGAAGAAAAGCTGTTGATCAAGATCCAAAGCAGCTCCTTAATAAAAGAATTAATACAGCCCCATGCCTCAACCAGGGAATAACCTGATGTTGGCCACAGTACAACTGAAAGATTGCTTTGCAAGTCAGGCTGGACATTCTTCTGCCAGGTCACTACATCACAAGGTGGCAGGTGACTTATGTATTGCTTTCTAACAAAGTCAAAAAGGATGGCTCAAAATGCCCCAAACTAAGGACACCTTGTCATTCTCTTCTCTTCTCTTTCTCTCACCATCACATGTGATGGAGCACACTGCAACACACTTGCTAAAAGCATGGCTCATTCTTGGAGGAAGTAAGAACATAAGTGAGAACATACCTATATTATTCTGTAGCGACTGCAGCCAGTCCTCCATCAGTGTCTGAGAAGGTGCTGCAAAGAAATACTCTGCCCCATCTCTCAGCCTGTAAATAAGGAGAGGAAAAGGTGAATTCCAGTCAGTTTTGCCTTATACCTTCTGTGCTTGTGACTGTAAGACACTTCAGTTATGCCTCCTAACAACATTCAGCCTTCGGTGACGTGGGCAGGGAGCTGCATAGGCTTTTATTTGTGCCCTTCTCCATAAGACTCACCGCAGCACAAAGGTGTTCTCTTTCCTGATGTAATTCACCAGCCTCTCACATTTGGCACCAGAAATGCTGAGGGACAGGACTGTGGATATGTTCTGAAGGGGGAAAAATTAAACCAAAATGTCTTGTGAGTCCTTTCTGCTAGGATTCAATTCCATACCAACCTGCAGGCAGACTACATACTCACCTCTTTATGCTTCTAAATTCATAACTAGGATCACTGAATAGGACCAACCACAGAGGAACCGTGGATGATCGCATTGTATCTTGAAGGCAATTCTTGAATAAGATACTTCTTTTGAGGTATATCTCTGGAAATCTCTGGAAGCTTATTATTCTGTTTTTTAGTTGTATCAGTTGAATAACTGCTGAATTTTCACTCAGCTGACATTTGAAAGTGAACAGATCACCCCAGCCCCAAACCAAAGATGACATTTTGAAATTAATTTTTTCATATGTAGTCACAAAGTTTGCTAGAAAGATTAAAAAACCAAATTACCTCAGATGCTTCTTTGTCATCATTATAGAAATCAAGCTTTAATCCATCAAGTTTTACATAGAAGGATTTCCAAGACCTTGAGTGAGGCTACATGAATAGAAATGGTAATAAAATTCAGTTATGAAGTATATATTTTGTAGGAGTAATGAAATCTTTCATATACAACTTCCACAGGAAGCCAGGACCTGTCGATATTATGACCACAGAAGTTCTCACAGTTATTGTTATCTCTTAGAAAAACAGAACCTACTATAGCTTCTGTGTGAGTGATTCAAGAAAGGGTCTCTGTGAGTAAGGACTGAAGAAATGGCATAACCTGGTTCAGGCAAGCTCTACAATGTGTGGTTAGCAACATCTCTGAAGGTGGATAATCAAAGTTTGTTTAATTTTTGGCCACTAAAACTCCACTTTTTTCCCTAGCTGGGACACCAGCCCCTGCCTGCTGGTCACAGGCTACTTTTATCAAGTGTGTGCTTACAATCTAATGTGGCTGCTGAATTCTTCTTCATTTGCTAAACTAACCGCAGTGGAATGCTACCGAAAAATGCGCAAAAGTAGCAGCTATCTCCAACCCCAACTATGTTCCACTGAAAGCTTAGCCTAGTGCCATGGCACCCTTCTTGATGAAGGATCCTATAACTTATATTCATATTTTGTTATGCCAGTGAATCCAGTTGACAGTTTGGTCATTCAGAGAAAAGGAAGGAAACAGAACTGAGAAAGGTAAATCATAGGTTTTCTTGTTTGGTAATTGGAAGTTCGGTATCCCTGAAGACTAAATTCTGTGTGTCCAGAAGTGAAGAAAAACTAAACTTCTCTTCCAGAAGATGGAGTCCATACCAGATTCACTTTTTAAAAGAGGTCTTTCAAGTTAAAAATTTCAGAGTAAATATTCTATGGGACAAATAACCCAAGACACCTTGTTTGTGAGCAAACACTCAGCAAACACTGATGTCTGCAGGGTGTGAATATTAGAAAATTTGCTGGCCTGTTGTGATCATCAGGCTACTGACCTGAAGTGGTATTATTTCCCAGGGTAAGAATTTAGACTTGAGTTTCAGTCGAACTTCTATTTAACAAACCAATTCTTCAAAGATAAACAGAACCTTAATTCTGTTCTAGCACAGTTAAAAATTACAAATATTGGGAGCATGAGACTGAGGGCTTCCACTGCTGACAAACTATCACATGCTGTTACAGGATCATGAGGCTTTAGTTCTTTTGTGGTGTGGTGGGGTTTTTTGGTTGTTGTAGGGGTTTTTTTGGTTGTTTCATTTGTTTTTTTCCCCCAATTAAGTTGATATACTGAAAGCAGTTGATATATTGTTTCTAATTAGGAAACAGTAATTAACGTGTTTGTACAGCCTAGACTCTAGTTTATAAATTCATTAACTGTAGACAGACCCTGTTCTGCATGATTCCCATGACAGGCAAAAATTCCATTGTCTCTTTCTCTGAAAGATCAGGTACTGCCACAGCTAGTGGACACTTCCTCAAGCATTTTATGGATAGCTTAAGCAAACCCACACTACTGAGCTCCTCTTCAGCAAGAGCTTATTCTGAAAAAGTCAGACCAGATCTGGACTATAAATCAAGGGAAAGTAAAATAACCCAGAGTGATGGTATTTATTTCTACCTGTTGTCTTCCTGGAAGGAGCTGGTCTCGCTTCTCTAGGAAACCCTCCATGTGCTGGAGATTTGCAGAAACCTGAGACATACAAGAACATTGCTACTTAACTTAAAAATGGCCCTTAGGCCTATGTTAAATTTCTGAAGGTCTTTTTTAGATAAACTCTATGAAAAGAGACTGATCTCTGGTTCCTCTAGCCTTTACATTGACTGCACAGCTGGAAATCCTCACTACGTTGCAATTTTATCTTTGATAGACCACCTAAACAAAGAGAATTCAAATCCTTCTCGAACAATTTGCTTATGGAAATTGCTCTATCATAGTGTGTTAATTAACTAATATTATTTTTATATTATTACTTACATTTTACAACCTAAATTGTTCAAGTTATTCATACCACCTCCACAATTACTGAGTTGCACCAATGTATAGTGTTGTACTGGTACACTTGGGTATGTGACAAATGTGGTCCTCTCAAGAGTGCAGGTGCAAAAGGAAATAATTTTATCTGCCCATGAGTTAACAGTGAATTTCCTGCCAGGGTGGGCAAACAGGAGTTATTGGTTCTAGTCTTGCACCAGGTCAGCTCTTTGACAAGTGTGCCATGAAGTCCTGCTGCTCTCTGACTTCAAAACAGAGCAGACAATAAGCACTGCCACCTCACACAGAGAGGGTAGGTGAATCATCCTCTTTTGTGAGACACCATTTCCTGGTTGCTGTTAAGTATACAATACTCAGGCTCTGCTGAGTATTCAGCAGCAGGAATAGCCTCTAGTTCAGGAAAAGAAAAACAGAAACCAATACAGTTGTTAAGACCTAGGCTATAAAGCTTAGCAAATGAAGAATAGTTCTAAGCTGTACATAGCTGCTTAAGTCAACTGTCTTTGTGGAAACTGTTTGAATTGCAAAGGCACATAAAATGCCTCTTGTTTGAGTTCAGAAGTGTACCCATCGAAATGCCCACTGTATGGAGCTCTTTGTGACTTTCACACACAACTTCCTTACTTTAACTAGCACAGGATAGTGGTTTTGTGAGGAGAGAGCCAGAAAATCCTGGGACTTACCAAAGATGTATTCTTTAATGTCTCCCAAGAGGGGTTAGACAGCAGTAAGTTGGGTGAGCTATCTAGTGACCTTTTTCCAGGCTCGGGTGCTGTTGCTGTCAGTTTGGTCTGCAGGTTGGAGAAAGAGGAGTCTGTAGCATCTTTTTCCTGAGGAGATATGTGGTCTGTGGCTTGTGATTCTGACAAACTGCTGCTGTGTTGCTGGCTTATAGGAGTAGGAGATAAAGGAGAGCCTAAAGAACTGTGACTTTCCAAAGAGGCAGCTTGTGGGCCCACCATCTTTGGTGTAGCTGGAGTGATAATCTCACCAAGCCTCGTCTCAGCTTTCATTTCTGTTTTGTTGCTGCTCAGCGCTTCAGGGACTTCCTCAGAAGTGAATTCTTGGAACCTTGTCGATTTTGGAGATTTTTCAATGGGGGAGAAAATAGTTTCAAGTGGGACCCTCCAGGACACACTGTGTACAGGCACAGGTGGCATTGGTGTTGTGCTCTTTATCTCTGTCACTTTTGGTGGTGCGTTCCTTTTGTCAGATGGTTTTCTTCTCAGAGAAGGAACCCGTACAACTTTGCTTTTATCCTTCTGCTCACTCTCTTCTGTGTCCACTTGTTTCAGAAGATTCATCTCTCTCTGTAGGACAGCAGTATCACATTTTTTAAAATCACCTTCATTTTATTCATGAATACTTACCTAAGATTTTGTTATTTTAAGCAGGAATAGTTTTTCAAATGAACTGTCTCCTGGCATTGAATCTTAAGGTCTGTTCTTCCACTGGCATTCTTAAGAGTTAGATCTGAATCTAATTGCTATGTGCTAAGCATTATTTTGTTGCCCAAATCATGAATACTATTGGCAGTTAATGACAAATAAAATTAATCCTGCCCTTGCTAAGTTCTCTGGAGGCTGATTTTTTTAAAAAAAGCTCAAGAGAAACTGTGCTCCTTTTCTTGTGGCACTGCTTCTTAAAGTTTTCTGTAAGAACACTGAGTGTCCAGGGTTGTTCTCGCGGACAATTTTGGAGAGAAGGACTTTTGTCCTTTCACTTAGCCAATTTGCAAATCAGTGAACAAAAGACAGCCTAGTTTTCAGCCTAAAGTCAAACACAATTGTTATGTTTTACTGGTTATTTCAGGAAAATAATTTTAAAAAACTCTCCCACAATGAAAGAGAATCTGAGAGGCTCACTGAATATTTTTGGTATTTAGCACAATCTATTGTAAAAATCTTATGCCAGAAGGAAAAAGGCCTGTCTGTGCCTTGGTGTCCCTTTCTTTTCAGCCCTTTACTATCCTCTGTCACTTTCAGGTGGTGCCAGCTCCCTTCTGAAATCCTGAATGAAGCAAAATCTCTCCATCTGTGTAACAAGGGATCACCCTGTTTCTCACACCCTTTTCACTGTCCTGGCAGAAGAAAACTTCCACTTCTCCCCTACAGCTTTTCCAAGCTAGTTGATCTCTTTTGATCCACATGTAGGTCTTGCTCTGTCTGAAATATCTTGGCTTTGGTTACTTATTTATCCCATCTCAGCACAGGAGTTCGTTGTTATGTGGAGTTCCATTCAAACAATCAATGACCAACATCCTCCTGTTTCATACACAGCTCATCTACCTCCTACTACTCACCTTAGTTTTCCTGCTGAGCTGAGCAAATTTCTCCTCCTGTGCTGCAAGCATCTTCTCAAAATCATGGTGTTTCTTCAGTAATTCCTCTACTTCAGACACTGAGTCCTGAGTGGAAAAATTACCACATACAGAAGTCCAAAACCAAGTCCACCTGAAGAGATTATGCCCAGGATTTTCAGACTTATCCATTCCATTTAGCCAAGTGAGGATTCTGAAAATTTTGTAATTGAATGTCTAAACCCCTGCTAGTGTATAAAAAAATCTGAATTTGCATTAAAAAAAAAAGGTCTGTATCTTGCAGTCTGTCTGCTGTGCAGGAGAAAAAGAGCTCAAATACCAACTTTCCCTTCTCTGCAAGGCCATGTAGTACCATGGGTTCCAGCAATAACAGTTTATGTGCAGATGAAGTACTCGGATTCTGGCTTGTGCTAGACACAGAATTTGTTCCTGCCGTATAACAAATGCATCTGAGACTTCTTGTCATGTCCTGTGCTTAGTTTCTGATACCCAAGTTCATGACTTTGTTTTCCAATCTTATAAACTATGAGAAGACAGTCAACAATGAGAAAGAACCCAACAAGACAAACAAAAATATGGATGATGGTGTTTAAAAAGGAATTTACAAGCTAGCTATCAAGCTGTCTGTGTTAAACATTCTTTGCTAAATGGGAAGAATGAGGTGGGAAAAGCCCCTTTTTTTCCCCTACAAGTTGGGGAAACCCCATTTTTGCTTTTGAAACAGGCTCTCAGCAAGACAGGGAAGGTTGAATCCTCTGGAAGTTATGTGAAAAAACGGTCTAGAATTCTCCCAAGTCTTCTACCCACCCCTGGAAGCCACTGCTTCCAGGAGCCCCTCACCATGCCAAATGCAGTAAGTGCCCTGGGCTCACTTCTGCAAGAGGACAGAGCTCCTGCCCTTTCTAATCTCAAGTAGAGAAGAGAAGTCACATGAAGTACATAGCGTTTAATATTAAATAACCTGATTGTCCTGTGCATTGCTATTGAGATTGTGATTAATTTCAGGCCTGAGCTGATCAATGAGCCAGGCCCTCTGCACATGCTGAGGGGCAGAGAGTGCTCAGTAGTGCTGCAGGGTTGTTACTCACCCCATAGGAGGGATCTGAAAGAAAGCTCTCCTTGGCAGCCAGCCATGCTTCTGCTTGTTCGAGCTCTCTGCGGAGCAATTGGATCTCCCAGTTTTCTTCATATAACACTTTCCTCATGTCCCAGCTCTCCTTTACCTTCTTCATCAGCTCTGACAGCTCTAACAGTTTTTCTTCAATCTAGAAAAAGAATATTTTTAATGCCAGGAGCTGAAAAATCCAGTCAGACTTTCACATGACAGTCAATTATCATGTAATCTGCCTTCATGATTTAGAAGACGACCTTAAGATAACTTTGTGGTGTTAGCATAATTTAGAAAAGATGTCTGAGTCCTCATTTTTCCTACTTGAATTAACTTAGCATGTAAATTGTGTAGCTAGATAATACAATTTTAGGCATATTCCACATACTGTATGACAAATATTCTGCCATATGATTTCCCAAGACGAAACTTTATGCTCAGGCAATTTGTACTATAAAATGAGTGAGAAGCACAAGATTCAACAAATACATCCACTTATGGCAAGGCAACAATGGAGAGGCTTCAACTGTGGAAAGTTTTCTTGTTCTTTCTACAACAGAAGTAATGTAATCTTGCATAAATTCTGAAGATGTTTTTGATGGTGTGATCTCTGGATCTACAGACAGTGTCTTGAGCAGTCCAAAGATACACAGATAACAGGGTCACAGAAATTTTAACATTTTTGCCCCTTTGGACATTTCTGAAGAATTACTTATCTTCCGGTATCAGAAGACTCAGGGACATCAGGGACATCAGCAGTGCAGGGTGAATGCATTGTGATGTAGCACAAAACCTTTAAAATTTGTTTTCTTTTTCTATGTGTCCCATGAAGTACATAGCTTTTAATAGTAAAAACCTGATTGTCCTGTTCAGTTCTTCTGTTCTGAGAGACAAAGCTGCACCTCTTGTCTGTTTCATGTCTTTTTTCACTCTTGTTTGTAAAATATTTAACTCTTCAACGCACCTCCACAGACATGAAATGTCCATTCTTCATCAGGTCACCTCCTGCCCGCTGCATTTCTTCGTATTTCAGCCACTGCTTCGCTATCTCTCGCTTGTACTCGTCATGGCGTTTGATGAGCAGTTCCGCTCCCAGGACATCGTTTGCCAGTTCCTCAGATATCACCAGAGCATGCATCTCATTGGCCCAGGCCCTACAGAACAGAGACAAAGGGTAAAAAAGAAAGGATTCTGAGTCTGTTGGACATTTGGGAATGCACACATCCCATGGCTGTGGATACATGTACACAGACTTCTATTTGCTCACAATAGATATTAATATTGTCCTGGTTTTGCCTGGGATAGAGTTAATTCTGTTCTTAGTAACTGGCACAGTGCTGAGTTTTGGGTTTGGTATGAGAATAATGTTGATTACACACTGATGTTTTGGTTGTTGCTGAGTAGTGCTTGCTGTAAGCCAGAGACTTCTCAGTTTCCCAGGCTCTGGCAGTGAGGAGGTGCACAAGCAGCTGAGCAGAGGGTAAACACTGCCAGGACAGCTGACCCAAGCTGGCCAGAGGGATACTCCATACCACAGAACACCATACACCGTACGTAGACTGGGGGGAGTTGATGAGAAGGGGCCAATGGCTGCTTAGGGACAGGCTCGGCACCAGTGAGTGGGTGGTGAGCATTTGTATTGTGCATCAGTAGTTTTAGGGGGGGGAAAGGGGTTATTTTCCTTTTTTTTATAAATGATATTATCTTCATCATTAGTATTATTATATTTTACTTTATTTCAGTTATTAGAGTGTTCTTATCTCAACACATGAGTTGTTTTTTGACTGTTTGCTTGTTTTTTATTTCTGATTCTCCTCCCCATCCCAGTGGGAATCTGGGGGAGTGAGTGTCTGTGGCTGCTGACTGGGGTTGACTAAACTGTAGCAATACACAAATACATTGATGAAGGTTTACTCAAACATCTAGAGGATTTGTAATATTCCCAGTGCTGTTTCCATACGTAGCCTATTAAAATGCTGCAGCATCTGCACGTACTGAAGCATTGTGCATTCAAATTCTCAGAAAGAGCTAACTGCAATTGCCTAGGCTACACATGTTAACAGTATTTTTATACATTGTAAAAGAGCACAGAGACTTTCAGATGCCCATCAAAACCTTACCAGCACACATGAAAGTACCTCATATGCACAAAGAGCACTCATGGAAAGAAGCATATTGGTAGATACTTTTAAAGAAACATTTTCTACTCCATAACTCTCAGCTGGCACAAACTAATGCATGATTTGCCTGAGCTCAGGATCTATCCCTTAGCACAGTAAATGTCCAATAGTCAGTGGTAACCAAATCACTGTCTTTGTATTTCTGCTCCTGTCATAGGTGAACTTTTTCATTACCTATTCTAGGACGTTATCTTTAATGAGGCTGCTTTGACTCTGAGAAAAAGGGGCACTGGTGTCTATGCAGGTGTACAAATTATTTCACTATCTAACCCTATCTTTCTACACAATCAGCAGCGTTTTTGGTTGGAATTGTGAAACTACCGAATTCATCCCCAGTGACTGAATTCTCCAAGACTGTTTAGGAAATAGTCTAAAAAAGTGGATTTTTCATGCACACTGCTCTGAGGTATCATGGTCACCTCTGATATCTGGTAGATTCTGTGAAGTGCTGTTGAGCAGATGCCATGGATTATTATTCAAAGAGATTTGAAAGCAAGCTGCAGAGCACCTGGGGCAGGGATCAAATAGGTAACAGGTATAATTTAGAAAATCCTGTATGGGAAAGACACGAAATGAGGCCCACTGCCAAACTCAAAGGGCCAACACACATACATCAGCTCCCTGCAGTCATTGAAGTAGAGCTGGACTTGTTCTGCCTGGCTCAGTCTTGCCTTCCTCTCCAGAAACTTTTTGTCCAAGTTTTCCCAGCACTCATCCACATCTGTGAGTCTCTCCATGATGTTTTCCTTAACTTGAGGGTATGTGCGGCTGAGGTGCCAAGCTTCTCCTCGGATCTGTTCCAGCTCTTTCATGATGACTCCTAGATCTCTCTGGAACAGAGACAGAATGGATTGTACGACCAAGTCACTACTTAGTTCTATCAAAAAGTGGATTTAGTAATGATGCAGATATTTTCTGGCTGTACAGAGGCTGGAAGTATGAATGCCTCTGAGATTCCCTTTAATGCCTTAAAACATAAACATAAAACGTAAAAGAAGCTTCTTTAGACATGATGCACAGATTATTATGGTAAGTGTGGAGCTGAAGTTTCCTGTAGTTCAGATGACACCTTTGCAATTATAATAACAGCTTGGAAAAGATTTTAGAAGAGAAGTTCATCCTTAGAAGCAAAAGCATCAATAATATAATATCACAATGTTACAAGTAGGAGAAAAAGGCCCTCTTCTCTGAGGCACAAAGAATATTTAAGGGTGCAATAGATTTGTCTTGCAAGCAAGGCCCTTGAGAGACATCAGTCAAACATCAGACTCCTTTTTTTTTCCGTCTATGATTTTCTGCTACTGCTTCATCACAGATCCACTCACCTCTACTCCCTCAAGATGGCTGAGAAGTGTCTGTACGCCTGGAAGATCATAGCCATAATCTTCTATATCCACCACTGCCTCTTTCTCCTGCATCCAGCCCTTTACTTTATCCACATCATGGTCGTACTGGTGAACTTGATGGGCTGCTCTTAGGTTCTGGAGTAAAGAAGTAATTTAATGGTAGTAGTCTATAGCATTTTGTGTCTACAACACAAAAAAAGGTAACCCTGATATATCACAACGCACTAAAAATGCCCAAGAGAGGGAATGAAACACCTTCCCCATTAAGTTACCTGAAAATTAGGTGTTAAGATAACCTAATTTCCCCAAGTTCTCTTGGACAATGGAAAGAATCAGATGTCTCCAAAGATCAATTTATTCCTAGTAAAGAAGAATGATCAAAATGGAGAGCATGAATTGCCCTCTCGAAGTACCTCTCTATACCACAGAAGGTGTCCTAAGATACTTGCTTGGAATAAAGGTTTATATTGCAAACAGTGAAAATAAAAGGAATTGAACAAAAATAATGTTTTTCTGAAATGAGAGGATTAAAAAAAAAGGTTTAATACTACTTTATAGTCAAACTCTATATAAACAACTGTCATGCATTTATTTCTGCTTAAAGACAATGGGCTTGAGCTACTTCATAAGCAACATGTATATGAAACAGTAGTGAAAAAAAGGGTTTAGGACATCTGATGTTTTATGTTCTCCTTCAAACAAAAAAGAATGTTGAGTTCTGTGTGTCACCTCTGCTATTCCAAACACATCTGTGACTGCAGTTCCCTGAGAGGGAGTGAGCTGACTTAACACCTAACTGCTACCTAAAGGTAGGGGGTTTTGGCTCTGTGTCCTCCATCTCATTCTCTCTCATATGCCTTCTTTGATTTCAAGTAGCTAACTCAGCAAAAAACCTGGAGAATTTTGATCTTGTTTACCAAACTATTCAATAAGTAGTTCCACAAAGAGACCAATAAGTGTCAGAGCCAGACTTCTGAGAGTGGTGGTAAACTGTTAGATTGGCTTTGTTTTTCAGGAAACCAGAGTTAGCAGTGAATTAAGGAAAACAATTATTTGGAGCTGATAAACATCTTTCAAGTATATGTCTTGCCAGGAACAGTAGGGTAAGCAGTGGCTATAAAGGGAAATTAGTCTAGAAAAATTTGAACAAAATGTACTGATTGCTCCTATAAACCTGATGTTTCAACATGAACAGTGCACTGGTTTGGGAAAAAAAGAAGGACATGGGACACTTCAGGGAAATCAATGCCCCAGTTTTTCATGTGTTTCTTACCTCTGTCCTTATCTGAATTGCACTGCATAGTTTCTCCCACGTTTCATTGATTTGTTTCATTCTCTTCTGGATAACATCCATCTTGCTGTGGCCTTCCTTGTCCAGTTTAGATGCCAGATCACTTAAGGAAACAACTTTGGAATGTCCCAGAGGCTTCATCTCATTTACAAAATCTTTAAACTTTTTCTCCAGCACCTGCAGAATAAATGGGGACACAGATTTAGATATAAGAATTTCTGCCTACTTCTGTGACAGACAGAAGGAATCGCTTTCTCTGCTCTGTGTAACACAAAAGCTATGCACTGCAATCTGCAAGTGCAAATTGCTCGATAAACCCAAATGATCTGGAGTCAGAAGAGGATTTATATTGTCTTGATCATTTAACATCCTGTGTCACAGAGAAAAACTAACTACATCCTGACAGATGACTAGATGACTAACCACATCCTTGCCCAGATCAACAGCTAATGAACAGAACTTGTCTACGTATGCATGTAGACAGTTACTACGTATACATGCAGCAGTTACTGAGGAGTGGACACTACTAATTATACCTCTCTCCTATATACTAATTATACTTCTCTCTCAAGGAGAAACTTATCCTTGAAATCAGCAGCTGGAGGTATGAATACTGCAGCCCAGTGTTTTCGACCAAAATTGTAAGAAGGGCATTGCCCATAGTCAAATTTTTTAGGTCCTGTCCAATTTATAAGCAGGGTAAGCAATGAAGGGTGCTAACCTCACCTTATCCCAAGAAAAGCTAACTTTCTGATGCATCTAATTTTCTGCTGGAGGATGCTATCTCAGAGAGCCTGTATCAGCAGGCTGATTTCTTCCCGTAGAGATAACTGGTCTGCTTAGTTTTTGTCACTGTAACATGCTTCACTGTCAGCAGCTACACAAAAATTGCAGCAAATGTGTCCCTGCTTTGTCACACAGTACATGCAATACCTTTTATTTTCTTTTACCTCAACATCTTCTAAGTCCTGCCCATAGTCATCGGACTCTGCTACAGACAGTTTACTGGAAAGCCAGGCATCCACCAGCTGGAATTCTCTTTCAAACTGATAGAGCTGGAATTGTTCTTGCAGGCGTTTTCTCTGGGTGTCAGACTTCTGTAGGAGAGACTGATAGTCTGCTAGGATCCCCTGGAGCTTTGAAAGTATTACTGAACTGCAAAGAATAAGAAGCAGAAGGTATGTCTTTGCTTTATTGTTTCTTTTGAACACAGTTTTTTCTGATACATTTCATTTGCAACACCTTTAAAATACAGACTAAACCAGATAACATCATGGATGGAGTTATGCTGTGCCATTAAAGCCAGCCAGCTCAGGGAATTAAAGTATATCATACAAAAGGCTGCTCTTTTCACTTCCTCCTCTCCAGATATAAAAATGAACTTCCAATGAAAAACAGTCAGGAATGTTCATTTTATTTCCCAAGCAGAGTGGTTTTTGAACATTTGCGGTAAATTAGAACTAGATGAGAGCTCCTGGGAGTAGACAAAGGACAAACAAGCTGATCTGCATTAATTGGTCAATTGTTAAAAAACCCCCAAAAACTCATGACAACATTTAAAAAATCATAAAGCTTTTGGGGAGCTCAGTGTGTGTGATGATGGTGAAGGAGGGATGGAAGTCTTATTTCTGAATGAGCCATCAAACATAGTTGAACTTTTCTGTATTTGCCTTCTCTGAGCATTTCTTTTAGATCTGGAGGAGAAACCTGTTTTTGCTTTCCTACCTCTCTGGACTGTCTTTGTTTATCAAGCTGGCACCTGTCTCCTGCACTTTCTCGATCCGTGACCTGAAACTATCCATGTCCAGTTTGGTAGCTTCAAGCTTACGAAGTAAAACTTGTGTGGATTCTTCATTCTTCCCATAGTCAGAGATCTCCAGAATGAAACTCCTCTCTGCCAGCCATGCCTCCACCTCCAGCAGCTGTATAAAATACAGGGATGAGCTTTAATGCAGCTTGATTTAGGTTGAGACAAAGAAAACTGGCAGCAGTGGTGCACTGACACATCAGTGAAAACAGAGAGCACCTCGGCTGTCTTCCTGTAATGCAATCTAGCAGACACTGTTCCAAAACATGTACCCAGAATCCAGTAATTGCAGTTACATGTTACTCACTGCAATTAGTTGGGAAGATAACTGTCATTTCTCCACTGTATCCATATTTACCAGGTATGAAAAATCATGGCAGTGTGAATTCTGCTCCTCTCTCAGCACTTACATCCATTCAACAATGTAGGTGTCAGATGCTTTAAGAAAAGAAAGGCCAAAATAAATCCCTCAGGAGCCATCTTTACCTCATTTAGGAACAGATGAGCCTCATAGGACTGCATAAGCCTCTGTCTCCTCTCTTGAGCCTCTGCCTTCAAGGTCTCTACAGAAGTCTCAAGCTCCTTCAGGTGCTCCATAATCTTGCGAGAGGCTGAGTGGCCTCCTCTTACCAGTTTCTGTCCCGTACTGAGCACTGCTTTGGTCAAAGCATCCCGACTGTTTATCTCATTCTCCAGGTTCTGGAAAGAGTAAAGAGTAAAATAATAGACCAAAAATTAAAGTTATGGAATTTTTATTCCAGAAAATGTAGTCATGTAATTCCATTATAAATTTTTGTTCTATTCACAAAGGTGTGTTGGAGGTACAAAGTCTGAGTGCATGTTTGAAGTGGAGTGGAGGAATTTTTGGGGGTGAATGAGTGATCATAGAAATCAAATTTAGCCATGAAGTCTGAACTCTGATGTATGTCTACCTCAGAGCCTCAAGTGAAGAGGTTCTAATTACAAACCTCTTATTTGTAGATTCCACTGAAATAGACCTACTTCCATTCCATGAGATGGCATTTCTTGAATTAAAACATGTCTAGAGAAGAATGACCAATTTGTCTGCACATTAATATTTATCATTTGCCAATGCCTTGGTAGAAGATGCAGCTTTGCATACCAGCCACTGTGAGCACTGTGGGTACATGAGTACCGGGTAGCCAACAGGATAAGGAGAGAAGAAAACCACCTGAACCAGTTCTCACAGACTTTACTTGAAATTAATTTTTGAAGACTTTTGAGTAGTTTTAAAAACTATATACATCCCTCCATATACCCTCCCCTATGGTATTTGCCTGGGTAGGCAAGGCCCATGCTGTGATTTTTCTGTGAGCATACATGCATTCTTTGGCTGACTGTGCCTGAGTGCCTTGAGTACAAACAAGCCCCACAATTCCATCATTGTTCTGTTTAATTTCTTAGCTGTGAATAGGAAGGTTCAGAGTTAGACTGCAGCGCTGTGCTAATGAGGAAGAGATGCCCTCTATGAGGAGAGGAGCTGCTTTTTAAATTCAAGCGTCAAACTTGGCTGGAAAAGAGCTCTGATTCTAATCTTGCCTTTAACTTCCCCCTATTAATTTCAAGATGTTGTTGAAAAGTGACACCGTATCTGTTCCAAGCCAAGCAGCTGTTTGCAGGCATAATATATTTGTGCGTAAATTCTGTTTTTGCAAGACAGCTTTTTTTTTTTTTTCCCCCTTAGGTTAATACAGTTCACACACAATCTCTTTTGTGGTAACAAACCAAGCACTGAATTTTGCAAATCTGGCTAATTAGGACGAACAATAGAGGGTGGAACTAATGGCATATTCAATTCTTGATTGTTATGTTGACTCTGACATTCGCTTCCTTGTAAACCAACATTAAAAAGAAGGTTCAGAGACTCTAGCTAATAACACGTTGGGAGTTAAAAGCTTATATTTTCATCCTTTTTCTAGAAGAATAGTAAGTAAAATGTCAGAGAATTTTATTATGCACTGATTTTATGGTATGTATCTCCCATTCTCACAGTTAGTCAAAAATATTTGAGACTTAGACAATTGACAAAAAATAATTGTAGCCTGAAGCAGTATCTCCTGGGTTCCTTCAGTTATTTGAAATATTTTCTCGGATTAATTCAGCTCAAGCCTTCTTTCTTCTGTGAACTTAATTACTTTCTTACCATGTCAATGAGCTCATAATTTTTAGGAGTAATTGCACACGTAACAACATTTATACTTTTAATCATGATGAAACAAGTTTTCATTCTTACTGTTACACAATGATTGCACCAGATGCTTGGGCTTTCTCTCTCCCTGACTGTATATATCACACACATTGGCAATTTATATGATCTTCTGTCTTTCCCAACCCTAATGCAGGTTGCACAGATTTCCCCTAAACGCACTTGATATGGCACTTAAATGGGATGTCATAAGTTAATATTAACATTACATAGCAATAACTGCTGGAAAGTTTTAGCAGGAATATTTTTTCTTGCACCTTGTGTTTGCAAAGAGACAGTGCTCCTTATTAAAGAGCTATCAGAAAGGTATTTCTTGGTATTTGAGATGACAGTATTCCAGGCACTGCTTTCTCTGGTGGCCCATCTGAACCTTGTGAAATAATTCAGAAGCTGTCTTGAAAGCTACCACTGGAATGAAGGTCAGCTAGCATAATAATTCCCTGTTAACTCCCTCCCATCAGAGCAGAAAAACTTTTGGGGAAAAACATTTTCATGTGCGCTCATCCTGAGATATCAGAGAAATGAGCTTTCTTGGATGTACTACTGAGTCTGAAAGCATTTTGTTAGGACCAAAGACCCTATGAGAACACGCACAAGTTTGTCAAGTCTATTTTGTATTGAAAAGGCCCGGGTCTGAACTCAGTTCCCAGAAAGAGCCACTGCGTCCACAGAAAAGCCTGTGGTGTGGTACTTGCACCACTGCAATGAGAAGCAGGATGGCATCTTGTGTGTTGCCAAGTCATAGACATAATCTTGAAAGAGAAAAGGATAAAAGAGATCCCTGGCATCATGACTCCTGTTAGCCAAAGCACAGCAGATGAAGTTTGTCAGAGACAAATTGAGTTCAGTGTTCTCTATTTGATTCTAAAGACTGAATCGTTGTCATGTGACACTACCTGGTGCTTTTCTTGTAGACTCTGAATGGTTGCCAGGGATTTGCCATAATCCTTGGAAGAAGCCATGGGGAGCTTCTCACGAACCCAAGCCAACTCCTCATCAACATCTCGGAAGAACTGGTACTGAAGTCTGCTTGCCTCCAGACTTCCACGTCGCTCCTGCAGAGGATCGTGTAGCCTTTTGTATCTGTAGGTTTTAAAGATAATCCAATGAGGACTACAGATTGATAAGGAATGAATGCAAAACACTCATTTCAGAATCGTGTAGAGAAGGAAAGAAAAAAGAATATGCAGGGAACTAAAAAACTGACGAAAGTAGAAAAAAGATGGCAGAAGACAGGCCAGGCACTCACACACCTCTGCACCAGTTCATCCACTTTCTCTTCTAGTTCATCAGCAAGGAAATGTTTCTCGTTCTGGAACTGCTGAGCTGTGGCCACAAGCTCTTGCAGCCGGTCCCTATGGGCAGCAATGTCTTCCTCCAGCTCCTCTTGTTTCTTCAGGTGACTGTTCAAAACCACCAGATCATGGTCACTATATGGTGCTCTCAGGTCATTTTCCACACCTTCCAACCATTTCTCTGTATCCTCTACATTTCGCTGAAAATGAAGACCCTGAGAACAAGCAAGAAGAAAAAATAATTTAAACCTTTAGGACAGACAATGTGATGTAAAAATCTCAGTCACTTTCAGTAAAGATTACACACAAACATGGAGCAACTTCCCAGTGCTCAGTGAACTCTTCCCGTATATGATGGTGGTGCAAATGAAGAAGAGAATTCAGTCATGATGAAGACAAGAACAGATGCGTAAAATATCAAGAGCTTATCTTATTGGTGTTGCACAAATGCAGATCACGGACATAGCACCTCAGTTTAAAAAAAAGCGCATTTAAAGGGAGAGCTCTGTTTTATAACCACATATTTTCTGATAGCCCAAGCATAACTTACAGTCCAGGCATGAGAATTCATGTGCCTGGAGCTAGAAGAATGAAAAGCAGCTGCAGCTTTCTTTCTCAATGTGCTGGAGAAAAGATGCCCTTGAGACAGACGCAGAGAGTTGACACATGTGAGTAAACACATTTTTCCTCAGTATCTCTCTCTGGAACCTGGATTTAAACCAGCAGCAGAAAGCAGAATGGAGCCCAGCCTACAAATCCTTTTCCTTCCATAGGGATCTCCAATTCTCCTGCCAATTCCATTCAGTCAGTCCACACATAGCAGTTTCTTTGCTCTACTGGTCTTGAGGAATCAGGTTGGATTGTATCAAGTGACACACTTGTACACAAGACATATAGCAAGGCAGCCGTGCTATCTCTGGAAATGACACCAAGATCCAACCACTGGCATCCCTGTATTACCTTGTAAGCATCCTGCAGTTTGGCCCATTTATCCTGGCAACTTGCTAGCAGTTCCTCCCATAGCTCTTCCATTTCTTGTAGTCTGGACTGAATGGCTTCTGGGGCATAGTGCCTTTCATGGAGCATCTTCTCCCCTTCCTATATCAGAAGAAACAGGCAAAGTATTCTTCCTTTTCTTGATGCACCAGAATATATCACTTTAGCCTTCATAATCAAAGTCTACTGGCACTGTTATGTAAAGGGCCAGCTTCAACCTTCATCTCCTGACATAACAGATGGAGGTTGCAGAGACAGAGAAAAACCTAATGAAGACAAAATGTTTACTGAAAGTAGGGCAAAAACTGCACAGCAAGGCAAGCAAGTGGTACAGCAACAGAAAGTTGCTACACCAGGTTAGTAGATGTTCTAAAGAGCAACTACTAGGACTATTCCCAACAAAGAAGGCATGGCGTAACAAAATAATGTGAAAGTGATTGTGCAAACAACTCTTTAAAAACAGATAATCTTACTGAGGATTATAACTCTACTCTTTAACTCCCTCTTTTTGTGTCTGCACACAGGGAGAAGAAAAGAAAAAGAAGAAAAAAAAGAAGAAAAAGAAGAAAAAGAAAGAGAAAGAAAAAGAGAAAGAAAAAGAAAGAGAAAAAAGAAAAAGAGAAAGAAAGAAAAAGAAGAAGAAAAAGAAAAAGAAGAAGAAAAAGAAGAAGAAAAAGAAAAAGAAGAAGAAAAAGAAAAAGAAGAAGAAAAAGGAAAAGAGAAAAAAGGAAAGGAAAGGAAAAAAGAGAAAAGAGGTGTTTCTAAGACACTGGATGCAGGTGAATCTGGAGGGGAAATCTACCTTTAATGTAGTAATCTATTGCAAAACACATCTAGTAAGCACTGTGCTGAAAATAAAATTAATAAACATGTAACAGTCTGTCCTTCCAAACTTATCATCTGATCACAGCTTCTGCCAAATATCTGACAAATCTTGTCAAGCTTCCTTCATATCTCGCCTACTAGCATGTCTCTGCAAAGGAAGCACTTGAAAACTCTTCTTTATCCTTTTTGTTGGATACATCTTATATGACTTGTTAAAGCTGTACATCCAATCAGGTAGGTTCTCTGCTGGAAAGAAACAAGGATGCCTCTAAACTGGCATTCACACCAGAGAGATGTCCCTAAAGTCAGTGAATTGAATCTTTTATTGCAAGCACCCATCTGTTTCCCTTGCGTGCCCAGTGAATACGCACAGCGAGCTCACACTAGGATAGTAAGAGAGACAGAGTGAAGAAACAGATGGACATAGAAAATTCTTGATGGACTAGAAGTATAAGCTTCCCAGTGTACTCAGAGACAACATGGACAATGCAAGTGAGGGGAGAGTGGCTCCCCCTCCCTTGTTTGAGATCACTGTGACACACAGTCTGCAGAGCCTTCCATCCCTGTTGCCCACCCTTGCCCCAAACCCCGCTTCTCTCACGTATTTGATGGAGTCCAGACGATTTCTATTGGCCATGATCTCTGCTTGGAAAGTCTGGTGCCTCTGCAGTTTGGTCTGCAGATTGCTTGGATCCTTCCAGCTATCATCCTGGGCAATGCTATTCTTCTCGTTAATCCAGGCAGCCACCTGTGGAGAGGGAAAAACAGATGTAAACAAAATCTTCAGTGTTTCTTCAGCTCCAGCCTGCCAGGCTCTCCTCTTATATGTAAAAAACAGGGAACCTAGTGAGTGGGAACCTAACTGAATTGTCCTTCTGAGGTTCTGCTTCCCTAGGCTCCTCCTGTCCTTCATGAAGTCACCCCTATGTCTCTGTTCACCAGCACTGTTGCTGTCTCCATTAGGCAGGCCCCATGCAGTGAGAAAATTCATGGGCACATGTGTGCATGGGGGAGCACAGACAATGATCCCCCTATTTCTAACCCATTGTCAGTATCTCACAAAAAAGAAATAATTTATCTCTTCTTATGTTTTGTGTAATGGTGGCACATTCCTTTTTAATGCATTTATTTCTTCTGCATTTTGCTGTAATCCAATGTGCAGCAGAGCTTTCATTGACTAGGCTAGACTAGAGGGAAGACGAATAAATATCTCTTCTTTCTTATCCTCATCTTTCCCAACATTATCTCATTCCAGAGTCAGTGCCTTGATTCTTCTCACAGTAAATCTGTCTGGAGATTCAGATCTATGCAGCACAGTATGTTTTAAGAAATCAGAATATTGTGAATCCTGTTTAATTGTACCTCATAAGAATTCTTCAGGAACTTCTGCAGAAGCCTTGATTCCTCTAGCAAATGTCTGCGAGCAGCAGCATTCTCCAGTAGTCTCTCTTTTCTGAGATGAAGACAGGTATGAAGTAAGTCACAGAGCGAATTAGATAGATAAGCATTTTTGAATTTCACCTCTAAAACACACATGGTGTAATCCTCCATTCCCTAGGAGGGAAACGTCCATGATATGCAGACCCCCTTGATCTGGGCTGTCAGAGAAGATGCCAAGGACACCATAGGAAAGATTGCTAGCAGATAGATATGTTTCAACTGCCCACAAATTCTGTATATATGATGTCTGCCTCTAGAAATCACCATTATTGCCTTTCAGGGTTCAAGAGAACATGAACTCAGCATGTTTCTTGTGTGGAAATCCTGCAAGTGTGATGGTGCTGGTCACGGACAAACCAAAGCTACAGCATACTTTAATTTTTTTTCCAATTTTAGACCTTCAGCACTTTCTTCATGTCAATGCAGATGTGAGATATTAATAAATTGCATCAAATGAGATCATATTAATAAAATAATATGTTCACTTAAATCATAAGAGATCTCCAGTCTCTTTTCATAACTTTTATGTAGCTCTTTTCATCTACCACAGCAGTGAATACAACTGCTTTTACTGTCAGGGCTTGTTTAAGATGAACAATATGCAAATTGCTAGTAGGAATAAAATAATTCACATGAAAGGGCAAGATCTGATCAGAAAATTTGTAAATGCCCTACTGGATAACTTGAGTGGGGCTTAAAGATCAACCCCATTAGAGCAGAGAAAAGCAGCTGTCTAGCCAATGACCTTTCTTGATGGTATTTAATGATAGTAAAGTATTTAATGGCATGGCTGGCCTTCTGTTTGCAGCACTGTCCCTAAGGCCAGGCCAGAATACAGAATTACAGAGAAACTACCTTTTTCTGAATCCTGCTCCCTCTTCACTTAACTGCATTTTGGAAGCCTCCTAATGAAATATGGCCAGTTTGGGAAGACCACAGTGCAAAGCACGAAGTTGAGCAAATGCAAACAGCTTACAGTTCTCTTAAATAATTTAAAGATAATGATCACATGAGGAGGGTCTCATTGCAGAAGAGACTGGTGGCTGACATGGGAAGGGTTTGACTTCACCTCCTCAGAACAGCCTGGCATCTGTTGCTGATGTTTTCTGAGTCATAATGCTTGTTCTGCGTTAGCTGCTGAGCAAATGAAGCCATCTCATTGATTTTCTCCATCTGGGCTTCCAGGGCTTTTTCAAACTGTGCGTGTTTCCGCTGCAGGCTCTCCACACTAGACACTGAGTCCTGGATAGAATTCAACAAAGGGAAGCTGCTTTCAGTCGCAGTTTTTCCATCCAAAACACTGATATTCCAGAAGGTAAATGGCATTTACCCCACATTTGCAAACTAGCTGCCAAGAAAATTTATTGTTCTTTGGAATTGGTTGGCATTGATCTGACACTTGGGACCTAAATAATGTTCCATGCAAGGTCTGAGGCCATTATTTCAGTGCTGGATGTTTAGCTTCTCGTGCATATTGTTGTGCTGCATAGAACACATAACTTCTCAAGAATTAAAACATCAGCACCTAATTTTAAATCAGTCTTAAGACAGATGCCATGTTGAAAGGAAACGTGGGATGCTAAACTGAAATCAGAGCTAAAAGAACAAATATGTCACAGAAAGAGGTTAAAATTAGAGGCTCAGTTTCAACTCCTGGAATTTGGAAGAGCTCAGATTCAGATTCGAATTTGAGGACCTGAAGTCTGACATTACAGTTAATCTGGAGAGAAACACTTCTTGTAATGTTTGTGAATCCCAAGCTTAATGACTCAGAGTTCTCTTTGCAGCACCACTCTGCACTTTAATTATAGAATCAGTGGTGTCAAAATGTTGTCACTGCAGTAAACTCTGCTTCTCCACTATTCTAAAGGAAGCAATAAAGCTCACATCAAAGGTGTCAGAAAAAAAATCTAAACTTCTGGGTGCTTACATGAGTCATTGGATGGGAAATTACTCACAGAGCATTTTCTGCACATTGCTGGGCTAAATACGGCTGGGTGAGTCCTTCTGAGTCTCGTATGCTGTAATGAAGGGGCCGTAAATACACTGAACTCTGAGGTGTCATTGTAGCTCCTGCAGAGACAACTAATTTAGTAGCTCTACCTATACAAGGTGTAGGGTGAGCTAAGTGTTCAGAATGTATATCCAGCATCTTGCATGGCTTTTGCAACCCATACATCAGTCTGCAGCCTCAGTTACTGCAGTGTTACTGATACCTGTGATAGGTAATTTAAGCTACACTGGCTATGCCAGCAGTGAGAGCAGTGATGACTTGCACACTGCTGGCAAATGTATTTGGGTCAGATAAAACAGGCCAGGCTGAACAGGGCATTGAGCAACCTGGGCTAGTGGGAGGTGTCCCTGCCCATGGCAGGGAGGTTGGAACTGGATGATCTTTCATCTTGGATGAACTTTCAGGTCCCTTCTGACCCAAACCATTCTGGAGTTCTATGAGTCTATGCAGTCTTGTTTTCCACTATAATCAGAGTAGTTGGATTGTTTCATTACTGTTAGGGCTGAGATTCCCATCCTATGTAAAGTATCAAGGAAAGAAATCTGATCTTAAACCACGAACATGGCAGAGCAGTAACTTCAGAAGGAGAAAGAGCACAGGAAGATTCAGAGCACATCATTGTACTTCACAGTACCCTCTCCTCCAGACTGATTGCAGAGAAAATTGTAATTTCTCAGAGCACATACCCCTAAGTCCTCATTAGCTAGGAAAGCCTCTTTGCTGCTGAGCCAGCTCTCAATCCGTTCCACGTAGCCATAGAATTTCTGTATAGGGAAAAACCCAACAGTCACAAACATGACATTATGCTGAAACGCTGTGAAATAGAAGCTAACCTGACTTCAGCAGACTACACTGAAAAAACCAAACTTTCATGGATATTTCAAAAATTAATGTAATACAGAAAGAAACATTGAAACTGCCTATACTGTAAGATTTAAGTTCTCATGTATATGATGATTTCAGATGGGATTAGTAGCCCAGCTCTCATTTAAAGTATTTGACATTCTCCATTGAAGAATCTCTGAGCAGGAATTTTTGAAGTGAGATGGCTGTTACAGGGAAGTATTTCTGGAAAACTGCAGCCAAAATAATTCTTTTATTAGGAAAAAAAGCCAGGAAAAAATACATTATTCCATCCATGCTGAATTCTTCTTCAGTTTAAAAAATAATACTTGTCTGGTTCCATGTTTTTTTGGGAAAGTTATAGAATTTGGAAGAGTAGTGATGTTGCGTTATAAGCGTGTCTTTTTCCAGATGTATGAGAGTTTGACTAAACTTTGGTAAGTTTTACAGTCTTTGAAAAACATATGAGCACATATTCCACAGAAATTCCTATGATTTGTAGAAGAAAAACTTCTCGAAGTCCTGTCACCACTGAATGTGCTTGGCCCTCAGCATGCCTTCCAGAAACCAGTGAAATGTAGATTAAACACTGGGTATTATTAGAACATCTTTCATCCTACCATCTCATAACTTTGCTATTTATATCAAGAAAAACTGTCAGTGACATGTGCGTTCTCTCTTGAATATTTTTTTACTCACCTGTAAGTCTTGTGCCTGAAACAATTTTACATATTGCTCTTTCCATGCTTGGATCAGCTCAGACCAGGCTTGCTGTAGTCTGGAGAGGGACTGGTGAATCTCAGGGGTTGCATAGTGACCAGAATTGGCAAGTTCTTTACCATAGTCACTGAGAGCGTTGAATCTTTCCACTCGGGCTTCAATCTCCTCCTAAAATATATTACTAAAGTTGATGTCAAGGGTTTATGAAAAGCCAGTTATTCAGAATACAAGCCTTAAGGGGAAGAGTTTGGGCTGTAACTTTCCAGCACTAATACTTGTACGGAAAATCACTCATCTTTGAACTATGTTACTGGAAGAGCATAGAATTGCCTAAGAGAGAATAAGTGTAAACAATAAATTACTTTACTGGTCTATGAACAACTGCATTCCTACAAATGAAAATTGGGATTTAGCTAGAAACGGATTAGAAAATGCTGAGATATAAATGAACACAATTTCAAACATCTGTAATATCATACACCCACCCGTCCTACATAAAACTGGTTCTTTTAAGAAACAGTGCCTACAATTTTTTCTCTCCTGACAAATAAGTTGGCATCAGATTTTGACATTAAAGACATGGTTTTACTTTATTTTGTAGTGTTGAAAGGAAACACATTTAACTTTTGCCCCTGGTCTGAGGAATGAATTATACCCCTGGACTGCATCCTGAAAGTGAAAGCATAACAAGCAATTATGACCCCTCCAAACTGAATGTGGAATTTCTAATGCATGCAATTTGAAAATGAAAACAACTATGTACTGAAATAATACCATGTATTAACTCACAGACTACCTCGAACACTATGGCATGTATTATTCAATTTCTGAAATTAGAACTGCTGCTTTTAGGGAGTTTTCGGGTGCTGGTGTTGACCAATCATAGGTAACACAGCTATAAAATAGTAATTCAAATTTTTAAAAAGTTCACATTAGCGTATTTTGTTCAGCTCTGGTCTCTCCTAAAGACTTTGGTGTGAGCCACTAACCTGAATGAAGGAACCCCTCCTTGTTCTGTCTATAATTTTAGTTTAGTCAACATAAGAATATAATGCCTGAATTCTTTCTTTTCTCTCTGACTGTCTCCTTAGAGCCGTTTTGGCTCCTTGACTTACAGATATTAAAGACTTCGATCTTGCTACCATGTAAATTCAGAGCACACTACATCAGTGGTTTGTGATATTTCTAATGCGACAAAGAATTATTAGCAAAAACATAGTTAAGTCTGTGGTAGGAGAAATCATTGTTAAAATGGATGACTCTAAAGGAGGAAGGGATTTCAGGTACTTCATACTAAATTCAGATTTAAAAAATTAATCAGAATCTACAAACTGCTTGTGCTAGTAATGGGACCCACAAAGCACCGAATATTAGTAATGATTCATGGTTTTTAGAAGAAGTAACATAATTGCAAAGAGAATGTAGCACGACAGCTGAAAGATAGCGATGACTCTCGGGAAAAAGTAAAATACAGACTTTTTCCCTAATGTTATTTAAAATATCACTCCTTTTAGAAAAGAAACCAAAAGTATTAGCCAAATTAGCTACCAGAACATTAATAAAGTAATTATTACTGGGAATTGAAGTGCTTCAGAACAGAGTGTGTAGCACCATTCAGTGGTAATTTACTTTGCTGTGTGAAACAAACTGCTGCTTTTCTTTTCCTCTCAGGTAAATAAAATTCTCATGAAAAAATGTAGCTTGAAGCAAGGATTAACTGGCATTAACTTTTCTGGCAATCTGAATAAAGAGATAAGCAGTGAGCATGGAGTGAGACTGAACCTGTTTTTCACCAGCTGGCTTGGACAGCGGTACAGGTGAGAGCTGCTGGGGCTTCTGAGCCTTTTTTCAAAGACCTGAGCTGTCAAACTGCCCATGAGACAGTTTTGTCAGTATGTAGGTGACTTCTATCCCCAGCCTGGTACTGAAAACAATTTTTTCACCATGTTATTGACAGATGCATGCAGCAAAATTCTGCCACGTCTGCAGGAATTAATTCCCATGGGAAGAACTCGCAGCATGCTCAATTGGAAACACGGAAGATACTTGCCTTTCTCTCCTGATGCTCCTCAATCATACTTTCGGCTTCATTTGCGCTTTTAGGCAGCCCCCCTGCTTCCATTAAAGCTCTGGTGTTTTGGGCCCAGTCTAGTATCTCCTTCATCTCCAGGTTAAATTTCTGCAACTGGTACGAGGCTGCCAGCTTCTCCTTCCTGCCACACAAGGTGTAGTTCAGCATTATCTGACACAGAATTATCTAGTTGCCTCTCCCTCCCCATTTGCAGAGGAAAGTATCTTAACAGAAGCCAAATGAAATTAATTCAAGCTTTCCCTTACACTTTCTAAGAGTCCTCTTGTTAACCAAAACCACAGGAGATGCACACTGCCTTGGAGACAACATGCTTACTAATTTTTCTACATCAGTTCATTAGCACAAGAGAGGTAAAAAAGCCTTCATAACTATTGCTTACAGCAATGATTACAGATCAGGATTAAGTCTTTCTTGTTTTGGAAAGATCTGAGAAAAAAAAAATCTTCTAGAACCATCCAAAAATAAGTCTTTCACAAAGGCTTTATGATAGATTTAATTTGATAGTCTGAAGGCATTTTAGTAACATTATTTAACAGCATAAACCACAAAAACACTGTATTAGTTTTCCCAAAGTCATATAAGTGGAACCTTTTGTGTATCAAGTCACACTTTTTCCAATGCAGGTGTCTTAGCTGCCTGTGTAAACTTGGTAAAAAAATCCTTAAAAACCTTTAAAAGACCTCTGGCAAGTAGGGTCTAGACCCCAGGGAGTGACTTTGCTCCTACTGAGAGACATTCAAACCACTCTAAGTCTTCACCTTTGTTTGGCCTGTCCCTGGAGTCGTAGCCAGTTGTTTTTCATCTCCTGTTGCTTCATAGTCAGTTTGTCATTTATGGATGGATTCCTCGTGGAAAGGCGGAAAGATTCCCGTTCCAGTGGCTGGGAAGAGATTTATAGCGGGGTAAATTTATGCCAAATACTTATATTCATTCCTGAGTTTGCCTTTCAGGAAAAATAGTCCATTTTAAGGCCCAGGCTCTCAAAGGCACGTAATTAAATTCCAAAACCAAAATATACGAAGGGATATGTAATATGGAAAAAATAATACACGTGCGTTGGTGAGCAAACATCCCTGTGAAGATAGATCTGTGTGCATTGCTTTGCATGCACGAATGTTAATCTACAATTAAGAAACCGGTTTTGCAGAATATGGGCAAACAGATAGGAAAATGAACTGCTGATTCTAGCTTCTATTAGCAGTCTGGTGAACACTCATGAACACTCATCAACCCAGGTTTAAAGTTGAAAACTTTCTTGTAAAATTCCATCAAGTTGATGAAAATGAATAATCTTAATTATGCAGAAAGGAAAATATGCCAGGCTGGTTTTAATCCTTAAGAGAAATTACTGTTATTATACTAAAAAACCCCACCCCAACCTTGCACATCTCCCCCATACAGCCTTGCTTATGCCTGCGAGTGATCACCCACATTTCATACGAGAATAAGCTAACAAAGTATCAATGTTGAAGGTACCACACATATTGTCAATATTTGTATACTTTTGTGAAGCAAAAGTTTTTCATATTTTCTACGTGAAAGGACTTAACACTGGCTAACAGTGAAAAAATGTGAGAGGTTGTCATAGGATTTATACTACTGTGGTTTAACAGAACATATTTGTTTTTACTAAAAATATACAAGTATAAAGGAGCTCAGATACATATTTAATGCTCAAGTTTAGTCCTAAATGATGCCAAAAAAAGCCAGTCAGGTTATCATAACCTAAAATTTCTGTGTTTGATGTCTGTGTCAGGAAACTCCTGCAGTGTGAGGTTTGCATATAAATTCTGAACAGAAACAGAGTTTTGATTTTGGTTCAACTCAGTACAGGAACTGGGGGAAAGATGGAGTCCACACTTTCCAAAATGTATGGGCCAGTCTGATCTGGCTTGTAGCTGAGGGCCAGAGAATCAGATAACGTTAAAAAGGGACTTTTCTTCTTAGATTTGGTGCATCAGGAAAAATAATATTTGATAAGATAGAGCAGGATTAAGCAGCATGGTATTGCCATGACAAGAAATTTATGCTACTCTTGCATTGCTGAAAATTCCTGCCAATCAATCTGAAGAGTAACAATGATTTTTGCACCATATTTTCAAGAAAAAAAAGTGAATTTTTTTCCGGTATCCTCTGCACTTCCCTACTTCTTACCTCCATTTTGGACTTAATAACACTGATTTCTCTCTCCATTTCTTCATGTCTTCGAATCAGGTTTTCCACACTTTCCACATCTTTTCCATAATCCAATGCTTGTATCAATGCACTCTGGAGAGGGCAGTAGGATGTGCAAAAGGTAAAGATGACACCAAACAAAAGGATTAAGTATTTCAAAGAGTCTCCTCCTTCACTTCTTTGCATTGCCATTTGAATGTTCTTATTGTCTTTTTAAATGTCAATAGAGCACATTGTCTGCTCTCCTTACAGAGATGAAACAAGAATCCACATCTCTTTGAACAGTCATAATCCTGCTTAAGGTGCCTGTGGCTATTCACATGTAAAACAAAGACAGGCATGCCTCCCTGCATTTCTCAATCTTTCTTTTCATTTTTTTTTTCATATACAAAACCAGAAAAATATTTCCCAATAAATTGTGGCACAGAAATTTTCAGGTGTGTGTTATGAAGATATAAAAAATAAAATTGACCCTCACAATCCTAAGAAATTTAATCCCATATAATGAAGAAATAAATTTTAAAAGTTGTTATAAAAATTTCAAGCCAACAGTCTTGTAACCTTGTAGTAGTACCACTTGCCTACTGACTTATAATTAAATAATGTAATTCCTTACATTGATTAAATCGTTAGTTTTTATATGGCTTTTTTTTCTGTTAATATAAAAACTTTAGTTCAGGATAGGCATTTTTACCCCCATTTTCTGAATGAAGAAGATTGATAGAACATTTTTCCATTTTGATTAATCAAAATTGGAAAACTTACCTTCTCAGCAATTCTTTCTGTGATGTCATCTATTTCTCTGATTATGGCATGAATCTCTAGGGCTCCCTCTAACTTTTTCCTGTATGCATTCAGGTTACCATGAAAACTGTTCCACCTTTAATAGGAAATAATATTTTAGAGATGTGTTTCAGAGGTAAGGATTTCCGCAACTTCATGATGCTCATGTTTAAAAAAACCCACAGGTTTTCTGAACTACCTTATGTATTGATCCCTGATTCCCCATAATAGGGGGCTCCTCACAGGGATAAAGCATTAGCTTGAGAAGACTATCTGGTTGTATTGATTCCATGTCTTCAGGATGGCATGGGGGTTAAAAGCTAAAAAAGTACTGATCCAGTTTCCTTAAACTCTCAGTAACCTCGCAATCGATACCTTAATGCTTTTGTTTCTTAGACAGTGGGCTGTGGGGCAGCAAAAGCACTGGGCAGTTCACCAGGACAGCTGTGTGGATAGATGGAAGTGTCTAAGCTTCATGAATCTTGTGTGCCAAGTGATGTAAAACTGAGCACATGTTCTAGCCTCCAAGGCTAGAAACATGACTTGGGCACTTCTGGATTAAAAGCCTTTCTAAGCTACCCGCTCTGGGAGTCTTGAAAGACAACTCCAGTGTCTGATATTTGTTGGTCATGATATTAAAGAAGAAAACAAATGTTCCACTTCCTCCATTTATCTCAGCCAAAGACACCTAATTTTCCAGTCTTGTTTTTGCTTTACACAGAACATTTGCAAGCATACTCACTTCTCATTGAGCTGCTTTCGGCGCTCATAGATTGTCTTTGTTTCTTCCTTGTTCTGCCTCTCCAGTTTCATGGCCAGGGCATTGATAGTCCTGATGTGAGCATCGTCCACTGTCGACTCCTGTAGAGTGAGAAGGGGAACAAAGGTACATGTTAAAATCACTTGTGACCGAATTTTCCACTGAGATGTGAAGAACAACCCAAGCAGCAACAAGAAAGGGTTTTACCTCACTAACGTTTCAGACACATGAAGTTTGCTCTGCTACAACTGCTGGTGTTACCATGTCCCTGATGAGAAGACAGTAAAGGCAAGAAAGAACACTAATGGCTCTAGATACAGCAGTGATCTTGGTCTAAGTGAGGGCCCTCAGACCCTCAGACCCTCATTTCTAAGCCAGGAATTTCAGCAGGGGTTTTTTTGGAGAAGAAACACAGGGGCAGTTGCTGGTTGCATATGTGGCTGCTGTGGAACAGCTAATGTGTGGCAAATTGTTCCTCTGGCAAACAGATAGTGACTTGTGGCTCCTGGGCCTACTTGCTGTTTTATCTAGATGAGCTTCTGTCCAGGAGTGCCTTCTGTACTGTAGACAACAGGCTCAAAATTTATACAGCCTTGAGAATCCCAGACAACCTATGCCACTATGTTTGCTTCGAAGGCAACATCAATGCATTTTAAACCTTAAGTCTTCAAGGTGACTTGCTTCCCATGTACATACCATAGAATGGATAATATTTGCACATTGCCCATACAACCTGGACTACAGTGGGATAATTTTTCTTTTGGAGCATTACAGGTGGCCAACACTGAACACTGCTCCAAGATTCAAAAACATTCTTTATTTTTCTGGGACAAATAAATCTCAATTTTAGCAGGGAGACAATCACTGGTGTAAAGAAGCACAGCTGCAAGATACCAGCACACTGTTAATGTAAGTATTCACTCCACTGTATTTTGTTTATGCTGCATCCATACCAACATGTGTGCTTCCATATGTGCTTTCCTACTACACACAGCCATAAAGTAAACAAGAGAAACCAGTAGACAGCCAGACATTCTTCAGAAACCCTGCAGTCTCCTCTCCTGGGAAATAAGAGCAGCACAATGAATAGAAAATCTGGCAGCCATCAATGCAGGATGATTACTCCCTACCCCGATCTCAGATTTTTCTAGTGGGAAAACCCAGACTAGATGGATGCCCACACTGTGCCAGAAGCACCCTCCTTCTGTCTGTATCACCCTAGGAAGCACTGCATAACTGAGCATCAGCTATGAGGGCATAACTGTGTAACTGTCCCACCTTTTCATCTGCAGGAGTCATGTTCAGAGTGTTACAGGAGCGGTGGCTACAAGCTGGTGGTGTCTAAGGCCAAGCATTTCCTGTGGCACATTAGATCTACCTTGGTTTATGGAAAAGCTTTCCTATTCAGAGGCTTATGCTGACTGGAACACTGGGTTGTTTCTGCCCTATTAATCATCCTGCTTTTGGCTGGTACAAGCTGTAGAAGAGCCCTTGCTCAATCCCTTAGCTCACAGTCAGCTGGTGAGTACAATGAATGTCTCTTCAATTTACTGATTCCCTGGTGCTGAAGCCAAGCAATTTGGCTCTCTATCCAAATCCAGTGTGAATGCACTGTCACGAAATTCTGCTGGGCTCTGGAATAGGGAGCTCAGGGTTTTCTCCCTGGTGTCAGACATATTTACACTGTTACTTTGCATAGAAGAGAATTGTCTCTTCTGCTATTAGGCAACAAAAGTAGCAGATGGGAGCTGCCCTATCAAGAATCAACAACAAGATAACAGGCAAACAAAGGATAAAGAGTATTAGGGGACTACATTACAGTAAACATCACTCACAAATTCCTAACACACCTCTTTCCAGACCTTTCTCACAATTTCCAGACTAGCAAATCAGCACAGTAATCTTTCCTACGTGACACACAGACCTCTTAGTCCTCATCTGTAGCAGTTCACACAAACAGAGAGAACAAGAGGCTGCTGCAAATGCCTCCCCTCAATACATGGCCTCACAGCTCTTATGGTGGGAGTTGAACACATGAAAGGGAGGCCCCTGCTCCCCAGGTTTGGTGCCTAAGTTAGCACATCTCACTGTGGACAGTGGCATGATTCAGCACCATGAAAGAGGGTCAGAGATGTCAGCACTGAAAGGTGAAGCGTGCAGCTGTCTTGTCGTGTGGCTGTTATCCAAAGTGTAAACCATTGCCCTATTTTACTAAATGTCTGGTTATTCATGTTGTGATTCGTGAGTAACCACGTGTGCTGTATAAACAAAGACCCCCAGATTTACATGCTTAATTTGGATGAAGGAGTATGAGAATGAGACTGTTCCTCAGGAGGAGAGAAATGGAGAAATAAAGGATGGAAATAGAGAACATAGTATTCTTTATTTCTACAGGCTTGTTCATGGAAGGTCTAGATCAGTGCTCAGATTCAACAAAACAAGTACGGCTGAAAAAGCCATTTTTAAACCAATTTTGGGTGGAAATCACTGGGACTTTGCAGACCGCATGAACCAAACAAAATTTACTCAAATTCAGGCTCACACAGCAAGTTTTCCAGTCATGTAATGCAGTCTGAAATGTTAGGTTGTGTCATGAGTGCCTGACAGCTCTGCTTAGACATCTTCAATTCAGAAGGCATAATAAGGGAAAATTCTGTCTTTTTTAATGACTGCTGAGGTAGTGATGCTTCCTATCACTTTGATCTTACACCTCCTCAGAGTACTGGAATTGTATTTGCTAACTGAAATGAAAATTAACTGTTGCCTGCAGCCACACGAAGCATGGGCATGGAAAACACCTCTTACCCCTGATGTTGCTCCACGGAACTCGTTCAGCTTTTTCTTGAGCTGCAGGCAGTGCTCGTAGTCATTTCCCACATCACCTACATTAATCATGACCTCCTGGAGAAATAAGCAGCAAACAGACAAATATTTAGGTGAAGGGTACAAGAACACAGCAACTCCCAATGCTTATCCTGATGCATTAAGTTCTGTGATGTGTCTATAAATCACTGACCTACAGCTTCTGAAATAGTCTCTTCTGATCTTTAGATAATTATGAGACTTGGTTCCAACTCTCTTTTTGATTTACTGCTGACTGTGGAAGCAACCTCTGAATGAAAGTGATTCTTCCTTCACTCCTACAAAGAGAAGCTTTCAGATTTGACATACAATGAGAGTGAAAGCCTGTTGACAAATTAATCAAGTTTCTTCCATTCTAATCTGCTTTCATTTCTCTGTCTCAGTAGAGACACATAAGATGGCCAGAAATAATCACAAGCTCTTCACGTGCGCAGTTTACATGAGAAGCTGTGCTAATACTGCCCAACTGACTCTGTGGAGACAGACAATGGACAGACTCCATAGAATTTGTTGAATCATTCCTTTCATATTGTTTGTAGAACATGTCGTGATTCTTACAAAAATCACTAAGCAAATATCGTGGAAGATGACACATTTATCAGAATGTCATTGCTAAATAGCAAGTCTTTAGTGTGCTACTCGGTTAAATACTAAAATCCACTTGCCTTCTCCCTGATCCAGGCTTCCACCTGGTCCACCTTCTGGAGAAATTCTAAGAAGTCCCGACTGTCCTCCAGCATCTTTCCACGAGCAGCAACAGCTCTCTTCAACTTCCCCCAGTGCTCCTGAAGCATGCGGACTTGGCGACGGATCTCTCCTGATTTTGGGTGGCCTTTGGATACCAGGGCTTCTCCTTTCTTCACATGCAGAAGAAGAAATTAGAAATTAAAGTTGCTACTAATTTTTAATGGGATTACCATGTTGCATGACTTTCCTAGGAGGACTCTTTCACCTTCCTAACCTGGACTGAACAATAGATTACTAATACATATTCTTATCACCCAAATGATAAAGCCAGCTGGAAAGCTTTTACATCTGGAAGGAATCTAAAATCATAGAACACTGGGATTTGAATATTTCCCAAGAAAGAGATTTCATGGAATGGGAGCACCAAGTATTACAGATGACTGTGCCTTTTAGCTATATGATTCACCCAGTTCCAACAAGAATGATCACAAATTGGGCATGAAATCCTATTTGTCTTTTGTAGGAGTAATCATGTCAGCCAAGGCAGAAGTCAGTGTACATTTTCCTATTTAGGCTGTAAGGAAAGATGGGAGCTCCCTGGATAGGGCATTTAAAGCATCTCCCTGCTGTAAATTAACAGCACTACATTTCCATGGCAAAGCAACTGTGTTCTTGTCACACCAGTATAAAATTGATGCAGAAGTGATGACAAAGCTCCTCTTCCTTTACAGTTCATCAATCCGTCCTTCTTTGGATGAGCAGTAATAATCTCTAAAAACACTAACAGAGTGAGGGGGTTACCTTATTAACAGCTGTGATGATTTCTTCATTTGCTAGAATCTCTGCCTCGAAGACCTGATGTTTCTGCAGCAGCTTCATCTTGTCCTGCAGGTTGCTGGGGTCTTGTATGGAAGGATCCTCCAGCTTCTGCATGCGCTCACTGATCCAATCTTCTGCCTGCAGCAGCGAGAGGCACCCGAGTTAGCACAACAGCTACCTGGGATCCTGGGGCCTCCTAAGGATATGTCACTATTCTGTGCAAGTCTCTGTGCCTGGGCTGGATAGATTGAGTGGGAGCTGACAGCTGAGGTGGTTCTCCAGTTTCTGAACTTATTCTACTTTACTGAAATCAGGTAGGAGAGAAACTAATTTTTATCTGACCACAGGAGTAATGAAAAATTCCTTGAATGTATCAGATTTTATCACAAGGCCTAAACAGATTATATAAACTTCTAGATTATATACAGAGAATCCTTGAGCCTTAACATGGTACACATTTCAAATGTGATTATGACCACTGAGTCTGAGGGTTTAGGGCTCTGAGTTCCATCTGGTATCTCTGCCACTAACCTACCTGCAAACTGGGTAAAGATTCTTTAGAACTCAGTGCCTCACCTATAAAACAACACTAACATTTCCTCATGTCAGTGGTGTTGTGAGACCTAAATGGAAAGTGAAAAGCAGATAAAGATTCACCGAGGGGGCCCAAGCACTAGTCAGATTATTTGAAAGGAAATGCTACTGTATTTGCTTTTATGCGTTCTAAAATTCAAAATGGTCTGGTCAGGAATATCAGATTCAGAAAAGCAGGCAATTTACGAGAACTAATAAAGCCAAAGTCATGTGTTTCTCTTAGGAAATTTTTTTTTTAGGGGATTTAAAATTATGCGGAATAAAATGAAGAATAGGATAGCAAATTTTCCACAATTTTCTTTGGGTTCTACTGAGCTTTAGCCCTTAGCACTGAAGGAAATATTTTCTATCTATCAGAACATTGGGAATTGAACACTTGACGTAATATTGTAACTGATCCTGTTGTCCTCAGAGCACTGAAGTAATGTAATGTTTTGACAACACAAGAGCTGCAAATTGAAGGGCAGCCTTATTAGTTTCAAAATATCTTGGCTGTCCTTGTGGAACTGTGCACTACATGCATACAAGACTTGTCAGCTGGGGGATTTTCTCTGTTAATTAATGATTTGAAATGTTGTTTCAGCTGCTGAGATTCTATAAACAATAACAGAAATAGCTTTCACTAGCAGCATACTCTCCAGAAACTGTTTCCCTCCAAAGCACAGCTAGAGACTCAAACAGGCCATGTCAAACTTGCCCAGGACTACACACTGTCATCTGCTGCTTTCATTTCCAACACCCTCCTCGATGGCCTTCTCCCATTCCCAGCCACACATTAGTGCTTCAACATCACTTGAGTGACTCTTCGTTTGAACGGGAGGCTCATCCGTACAGTCAGAATGAGAAACAAACCAATCCCCAGGATAAAGCTGCTTTAAAGTCGATTTCTCTCCTACTTTTTAATTAGAAGCAGTGGCTTTAATGACATACTGAACATCTGCACTCTTAGTGGCTTGGTTTATTTTAAGGCTTGCCTAAGATGGCTCTAGCGAGTGAGGGATCCTTCTCCTGGCCTTGTGCCCACACTCAGATATGAAGCAAAACTGATCTGTTTTCCCAAGATCTTTCTATGGAAAGATTTAATGGTTGTCTGGACAGGCATTTTCACTTCATTGAAGGCAACAGTAAGACCAGTGTTACGCTCAGTACAGGCACAAGACCAGGCTTGTTTCTATGGGAATCATAAAAGATGTGGGCACTACCAATTTAGAAACTTACATTTTCAAGCTATGAGTTACTGTAACCTCGTGAGCACAAACTGTTTGTGAATTACACTGATTTTTAATGACAGAAGTATGTAGAGCATATAAAGTGATGTGCCTGCTCCAGACATCTAGAGATAACAACTAATTCTCTCTCTCACTCCACTAAGATAAAGATGTAAATGGTTTTTTATTCTTATGTACAGGATGAAAGGGAAAGGGAGTACTACAATGATGAGCAAGTTTCAGAGTCAAACTCAGAGCCAGCTTTAAAGTCAAAACTTTTAACTTTGGAATATTTCCTCTGAAATAATTTAAATACATATATTTCTAAGTACAACTTGCACATTTGCCTTCCACGTTAGCACTGAGCTACAGACTTCTTGGCAATACGGTTGTCTGTAAGTCTGTCTCACTTCTTTGAGTGAGACAAAAGCACCAGATTTCTACTGTAGAAGGGTGAGTCTTACTTTGTAAACTGTGTGTGATCTCTTGAGTTAATCATTGTGGGTCATTGTACTAATGTGTGTAGCTCTCCATGCAGTAGGTTCTAGGGAATAACCAGGAGAATTTTAATGACAACAGTGATCACTAATTTCTGCCGACACAAAAAATTCTGCTTGATCAATAGAAATTATTAACATGCTTGCAGGATAGAGAGTTTTCAGGGGAGTGGGACCTGAGCTATGGGTCTTGTTCTCCTAATAAGTAAGAATAAGCAATGACCTAATTGATTTCACAACTAAACTCAGAACTCATCTCTGAATTCAACATTCCTGTGGGAACCATTCTCACACACGAACTTGTACACACCCAGAATATAATTAAAATCAAATTAAACATTCCATTCTATCCAACAAAGAGAAAGAAAGATATTACTATAAGTTTTTTTTCTTTAATTCCTTGGTAACATTCACATTCTACAGCAGTAAGCAATGATTCTAGATTGGTGATGTAAATGAGCTCATAACTTGAGAGCAAAAGTTCCCCAAAGAACTCTTGGCTGAATTTATGTCGAGAAAGTGGATGACAATAGGGATATGTTCCTCACTATGCAGGGCCAAATCTTCTGCTCTAAGTGTGTGATTCAAGGATAAAGGTGGACCCCAGCCCAGCACTGATTTGACAATTAGAGAGAGATGGAAAGAAATGTATAAATATTCCTACCTAATGGGTTGATTGTATCTCTAGAAGGACATTGACAATTTCCCTACCGAGAGGATTTTGGCAGTCCTGTGAATTTTCTGTCAGAGGTACACTGCTCCTTTGAAATTATAAGCCCTGTGCAATGCACCATCCAGTCCATCTACTCCTCTCTGCTAGTCCAAAAGGTGCACAGGCCATTACTGGCAGATTTTCATTACTTTCCTATCATGTGATAGCAGAAGTAGAACCAAATAATAAAAATTTATATTTGGGTGTGTATATAATTTCTGATAAAGTTAAGAAAAAGAAAAAGAAGAAGAAAAAGAAAGTATAGTTGTAGTTTCGTAATGTAACCAAAGAAGAGGGTATTTAAATGTCTGACTATTTGGGAGGGTGAGGAGTTCCAAATATTAAAATAAAAAGGAAAATAATAAGAAACATTTGGCCGTCAGCAGCAGTTGTATTACAGGCATTCATTCTCCTTCGGTGACAATCACAATTTACTTGTGTCAGGACACGTGTCTTTTTCATGGGCTCGGAGGTGACCAACACCTGCAGATTTTCCTTAAACCATTGAGGATGTTCTATGGGACCCAGCATGGATGGATACCATACCAGCAAAAGTGCTTGAAAATGTGCCCCTGGGTCTGTGTGCTCTTGTTTATGCCAGCACAGCTCTCAGTCACACATGTGGTGCTGCCCTTTGAAAGGCTGACCTAGTTTGTCTTTCCAACAGTAGTGACAGAGCAGAGCTACTCAGTTACAGGACTAAGGCCAGAACAGGAGACAGAGACCAGCATGTTCTGCAGAGGCCAGGCTACAGCAGCTCAAGAATTATGCTAAGCCATAGCAGCGTTTTGAAGGCCTTCAGTGACCATCCACTAATAAAGTTTGGTGCCCAGGCCATAACGCTTTCCGCTTTGTGTTTGCCCTGATTTGAAATATATTTTCTTCCCCACCAAAGGAAAAATATGTAGTAGCTTGCAGTTTTCCTTTCAACTGTTTTACTTTAGTAGAGCTTTGGATGAGTAAAGTGGCTGTAATGGGCACAATGCCACAACAATAGCACAGTAACAGGAATGGCACTGGAGCGTCCTTTTGCACGAGTGTGGCAGGAGTTGCCATACCGGAATAGATCATCCATCCACCTAACAATGTCTGGCAAGAGTGAGCACTTCATCCAATAGAGGTAGGTAGTTCCTCTGCTTTACATCCCCATCCCAATCTAAAACCCTCTTACCTCTTCTAAATTTTGGTAGAAAAGTGCCAGAAGAAGGGCAGTCTGCAGCTTCTCTCTCCTCCTCTGGGATAGATCCTTGATCTGATGCTTCCTCTCATGAATGACATTCAGTTTGTGCTGAATCTTTTGCCCTTCCAGTCCATCAGCCTTTTCCAATCTGCTTGCCTGTTCTTGAAGAGACATCATCTGAGGAGGCAACAGATCTGAAATTACTTTTATGGTTCCAAGTGGTGTGAAAGAAACAAAATCAAGCTCCTTTCCATAGATAAAAGATTCTCCTTTTTTCTGTAATGAGCCAAGAGTAGCAGGGACAGGTTAACCAGCATTCCCCCTCACCCTGTACTATGTTACATCTATGACATTACTGTCATTGGACTCTATGGTGCATCCTGGCTACAAAAATGAATTAAAGCTGTAGCTCCAGGAGCCCCTATGGCACTGATTATCCAGTGCAAGGAGTCATGGAGCAAGCATGACATCCATGAGTGCTCACATTTTACTGCTTTCTGGAAACCAAGTGTTGGAATATAGTTCTCAAAATGAGCAATCAGTCTGGCAGGGAGCTGGCAAGAGTTCTGGGAGTTGATTCCTTCTGGGGAACCCAGGCATAGTCCCGGGTTTAAGTTTAGCCCTAGCCTGGGTGAATCAGAGCAGTGGCCACCAGCCAGGCTTATTCCTTTACATGCAGGTGAGCAATTCAGTCTCCATTCCAAAGGTGCAGAGGGGCTGCCCATTGGATACAGCCATTGTATACCAAAGGCATATTTAAGTACTTTGACAATTTTTTTTAATGTCAAAATACCTACTTCATTTTGAAAAATACCTACTCTATTTTACTTGCTTTAAAAGTCACTGTTTTTTAAATGAAAAAAGCAGAAATTTCTGATATCCATAACACAGGATGGCCTGCTTTGAGTATTTCTTCTTGTAAGTCCCACCATTCTGCTTGCTGAGTGGTTTTCCTACTTCTTGCAACACAGTACAGGCCAGACTTGGGCATAGAGTGTTTTGACAGTTGTTCTCCAATGCTCTGCATCTTATTTCCCTAAACTTCCCGATTTTTCTCTGGTTTAAGCATATTAGGCGTATCAGGCATTTCACACCTGTCACCAAGTCAGTGTGTTACCATATTAAAAAAGAAAAAAAAAACCAAAAACTTTAGCACATAGAATTCTAGCTGGAAGAATATTTGTTGTTGGTTTTTTTACCTTCTCATCCTGTGATGCCAGAAGCTTCTCAAAAGCCTCATGTTTCCTTATCAGTTGCTCTACTTCATCTACCGACCTTCCGAGGTCACTGCTTTTCAAATAAACCTATAAAAAAAGTTCATTATTTTTCTTGGTGAATTAATTAATTCAATGATCTTGATTCATAAATAGAAGAGGTATTAGCTCTGCTGCTGAGAGTACACTTGAGAGGGAAACAAAGAAACAGGAGGCAACTGAAACTGGAAATTAATTAGTAGAAGTCCATGGCCTTGAGCAAGAAAGATAAGCATTAACAGGTCTAGCCAAGGAAAGTGGCCTGCCAGTCCTTATCACAATCATTAAGTCACAAGGCAGAGAATTCCAGAGGTCTAAGCTGTCCTTGTAATCCCAAGCAAGATCACTGTCATGTCTGACAGATGTCCATATGATTCCTTCTAAGAAGAGTTCCCATAACAGACACTTGGCAGCCTGCCTGAGCAACCTACTCCAGTGCTTTATTACCTCAACCACTAGCAGGGTTTTCCAAATATCTAGCCTGAAGATGCATGGCTGTCAGTACACCTTGCTAAATACTGCCCTCTTCATCCCACTCAGGAGATCATTCCTTTTACGTTTGCTTCAGCCTTGTACGTGTTTGTAGATTTCTGCATACTGGGATTTCTGTCTTCTCTAGGTTAAAAAGACAATGATCTGATCAATCACTCCGCAACAGCTGTGCCTTTTTCGTTCTGATTATTCTTATTACTCTTCTCTGGGTTTTCTCCATTTCCATTTATTTTGAGACTGGATGTATCCAAGTGGCAGCAAGCAACAAGGCTGACAGAGTCAGGGTTGTGAAGACAGCAGAACACCTTTCAAGCTGTAATCTTCAGCATGTGCCTGTATATAGTGCTTATCTTTTATACGATACTGTGAGCTCAAGTTCACCTTGCAATCTACTATGAGTTTCCAGAAACTTTTCAGAAGAACTGCTGTCAGATCAGCGTGTCCCCATCCTGTATTTATGCAGCTGACTGTTCCTGGAAAAACATCATAGCTTGCACCTGTACCAAGTGCATTACATCTGTTATTTTTTCAGGCCACCATTGCAACTTGTCTGCATTAATTTTATTTACTCTCTGTTCTGCCAATCTCTGATGCAGAAAGATTTTAGCCTAAAATAACAAATGCAGTTTTAAAGAATCTGACCTCTGCACCTTTTAACACTGTGCAAATGTGCAGATTTTCCAACTAATTCACACACATCTCAAAGGCACTGCAGTGTTCCCTTACTCTGTTCCAGTGTCAAGAAAAATGACTGCCCAGTTATTTGTCCCATACATTCTGTTATTCTCAGTTTTGCCAAATGCAAAAGAATAAAGAATATAGTTAGCTATTATCAAGAAAAAACTATACTTTTCTGCAGGTTGGCTGGAATTTATTCTTTTTCATTGGATGTAATTGCCCACAGGCTTTTTTCTTGTTCAGCAATGAGACAACAAAAGGATAAAATCCCCAATTACAGGCTCTGATGGGACATGAGCAAAGACTACCCATGGATAAGGTTCACACTGAAGTGACTATGGCTGGACAGACTTTGGGAAATCAGACTGCTGTGAGGGACTGCATTTATCAGCAGTGTCTAATGTGTAATCCACTTTGTGAGCTCATGGAATCACAAGTATTTGGACAAGGATGAGAAATTCCAATCAGTAACTTTGCCTGGGTAAAGTGCAATTAACAGAGAAGGAAGAAGAATTTGAGATCAATGATATAGTGTGAAAGAATTAAGAGGCAGGAAAGAAACAGAACAGAATCAGGGAAACAACACAACTGCTAAATGTTTTGGAAAAGGGCTAGTAAAGGACATGGATAAATCTCTGCCTTTAAGCCATAGATGTGCACAGAAAAAAAAACATCTGGAGACATCACTCTTGCTTTGCAAAACATCACAGTCCTGTAGCAGTCTTACAGAGTGTTTTTTATAAGAGGGAAAAGATACTCTTTGGCAGGTACTTTAGAAAACCAGTCATGATGTGCATTCTCTGCACGGAAGCATTGGACAACTGTTTAACCCCACAGGGCATCTTCTGCAGGAGAGGCTTCCCAAGTGTGAGCCCATGCGCAGGGTAATCCACACCTACTTGTCAGAGTCTGACTGCACTAACAGGCACTGGATGGACCCTTCTCCCATCTGGGAATCTCTCTGAGGCTCAGCCCTGGACATCAGTCCTTCCCAAGCTGCATTGAGCTGCACTGATCCTGCCCTGATTGCCCTGGACAGACCCCGCATTTCAGCCACTACCTTGCTCTGACGCTTTGATCTTCAGCTGTTTGATGGACTTTTTTACTGCTGCCACCACTCAACCCTCCTTGGTGGCTGTGGATAAAAGGACTGGTAGCCAGACTTCATCTGATGTTCTGGCCCATTTTAGGGGAGTGAATAATTTGCATATACTGAAAAATGCACCGATAAAGATCATGCCCAGGCCAGATTTTCAAACTGCTCTATGCTAATCCATTCCCATCACAGTAACCACTGTCAAGAAGAGAGAAAGCCCACTGTACAACAGGCCTAAGTTTGTAGTAAGCCTGGCCCATAAATCACCAGAATGTCTAAAGAAATAGATAAATGCCTCTGCTATGCCTCTGCATTATACTCAACCCCCACCAGAAGGTCATTTAAACTTTAATCCTTTGATCTATCCTACTCATCAAGTGCATGAAATTATGAGAGATATATTTTTTAGAGTGCTATTGGATTTAGTTAGCTCTTTTGAAGAAAAATGTGTGGGCTCCAGGTCTGTCTACTGTAATGCTTTATTAAACCACTTATAATTACCATCTATATTTACACCACTGCTGTTAACACAGAAATAAAAAATTATCAGCTGAATCTAGCCCACTGCTGTTTGGGGGTACAGAGACATAGAGCCCCATGCTGCATCTCTATTAAACACTGCTTTAAAAATACTGTGGCTTCTTGATATATTTTGTGGTTCATCTACCATTCCTGGTCAAAAAATAATTGCTTCCAGGACTTGTATTTAGTAACTGTTAGCAGTGAATCTGATACCCGAAGAAAGGGTCAGTTTTTAGTTTTCCTGCTCGTATATCTTTGATGGAAGAAAAAGGCAAGGGACATCTACTGGTAAAGATGGTTATTTTCCTTAGAGAAAGAGGACAGAGACATCTGAGAGCAGGGGCGTGGGGTGGTGACTCATAAGCAGCTGCCACTGGAGAGCTCAGTGCCTTGCTCCCACTGAAATCCACTAAACACAAATGGCACTGGGCATTCAAAGCTCAATTCCTTCGGATGGTACAGCAGTGAGAAATAGTCCTCCTGACTACTGAAACCTTTGGACCAAGTCCTCCAAGTAGAAGTCAGTACAAATGCTCTTGCCAACGAAAGTTTTGACACTGAGTAGGAAAACTTGTGCTCAGAAAGAAAATTGCTGCCAAAGAGAAGTGGCTGCATAGGTTGCAGGGGAGGCAATGGCAACGTGCTCAGAGGAGAGCAGCCCCTGTAGCACCAACAGTGCTGCTGCCTGGAGAGCTGCTGAGGTAAAAATTTTCCATTTGTCTTTTACACAGAAATCTTAAGCCAGCCATTCCTATAATCAGAACCACAGCACTTTTTTAATTTAAGCATTTGTTATACCAGTCTGAAAGCAGAATAAAAATTGGCTCCCATGCCACAATGCTGGCCTGTTGCCAATTACATCACATTTTGGCATATTTTTACACAGGTCTCCTAACTCCTGCTTTGAACGAGACACATTGATTTCAAATACAAAACACTGCATAGCTCTCCTCAGGTAACCTACCAGGGTCTCCCACAGTGTACAGCAGGTATAAACTTTCTGTCACGTTTGTTTCTATTAGGAATCATGGCCCATCATTGGAAATTTAATATTCAGCCACAAAAAGCACAAAAGACTTGGCCACTCACTGTAAAACAGATTCTTTTTTAAGTGAAGATTTCCAAAGATGCTTGAAACCACAAAATGGTTTTTGAGATTTCTGAGATTTTCTGGAATAAATTTTCAAGTTATTAACAATGTAAAGCATAGAAACAGAGGTTTTAACCCTACTGAACTGGAGTTTTTCCTTATTTCTGAGTTCGTTGCATACTTTTTACCAGAAACACCTCTTAACAAGTTAATGCAGAATTAAAAGCAAAGTCCAATTAAAATATTTTAAATAAATCAATACTATATATGCAGTTATGTGACAGCATCTGCCAACTCTAGCTTTTGGAGGAATACTCAATGAAACATTTTAGTCATTATCATAACTGTGCTTTCTGGATGCCACAACCTCACATTTATACACACTGGAAAATGACACAGCCCCAAAAGAAATTTGTATTCCAAGAAGAGAAGCTTTTATTTCTCTAGAAAAAAAAAAAAATTTAGGTATTTGTGCGAATCCACTTGCTTCTTCTGCTTTTGCTCTTCACAGTATAACAAGCTCCACAGATTTTGCCCCTCGCTGCCTGCCATGGGCTTGCTGCGGAGATTGCTGGAACTCCACAAAAAATTTTTCTCCTCTAACCATGTACTAAAAGCCTGAATTATTCTCAGTTTTAAAAACCTTCACTTAAAGCATGTAATCAAGTCCAAACTATCTGCCAAGATAGAGAAGAATAAGGCTGTATTTGACTTAATTCTGGTAAAAGTAAATACTAAAAAGAATTAATGAAAATAATCTGAAATTTGCTTTAGCAAAGTAAGCAAATGTTCTTGATACCATGATTATACAAGGTTCAGAAAAACGTTTTACTATGCTTCATTTCAGTAAAAGTTACAAGAAGGTATCATACTATAATCACAAGAGGAATAAAACACACTGAAGTTGTTTATAAAAAGAAAACATACATTTTTTTTCTATCATACTGACATGTATTATTGGCATCTGTCCTCACCATCTATATGCAAAATTCTAATGTTGAATGTATTTACAATTTCCGTCCCTCCCACCACTGCAGGCTTCTCCTTGGCATAAGAATTCAGTTATCTGACATTGGAAATGTATATGGGAAAAACACAGAGATAAAACTGGTGTTTTTCCAGTAACTTCTATGGTTCCTTCTTCACACCTATTTCCTCCTTCAAAATTTGCAGTCTTGATCCTGACCCTGTAAGTATTAGGTGTTAGACCAGAATCTTACACCCATACAACATCATAATTTAAATATTTACTTATGAAACATTTGTCTGAAAGCAGACTAAATTCCTCTGAAACGCCTCATAGTTTCACTGCTAGAAACTTTTCTGGGATATCCAAATTTGACATTCTGTGGACGTTAAATTCCCTTTGTTTCCCTTAGGAAAGGGTGGTACCTCTTCTTTTCTAAGAGGGGAAAAAAGTGATTTTTTCCTACACACTTAAACACTTTGGCTTTTGAAAACAAGCCTTACTTCTAAAGTTACAAAACCAGAAATTAACCATTTAGAAATACAGCATAATTTGACTAGTAGGAAAATGAAAACAGTGAAACAGAAAAGAACTAAGAAAAACTACACTGAGGATTTTTTCCAGGTCCCAGACTGACTATGGAATTACAGAATTGACTAGGTTGGAAAAGACCTTTGAGATCATCAAGCCCAACCTAGCAGAGAAGAAAACCAGTTTTTGTCTCTGAAGTCTTGAATCTTCAAAGTGCTGAGCACTATGGCCTAATCATGCAAAGTCTGCAAGCACTTGCATGCTGTGTTAATGACAGCATTCTAATGGTTAAAATGAAACTCTTGTTAAGTGCTTGATCATAGCAGAGTCCTTATCTTCACTCACGATGGATCAAGCTGTAGCTGCAGCCTCAGAAGAACACAAGTAATTTTCTCATTGTCTCCTAATCATCTCTAGCGAGTTGGAACATGGCAAGATGCACACAAAAAGAAATCCACATGGCTTGATTAAACGCAACTTAGATCTTCTGCTTGCAAATGTTCCTAGAACGGAATACAAATCTTCACCACTCTCCTCCCAGATCCAAAGGATGCAATGTTGACGGCGATAGATGGACACCCTGGACCCTCTGTGTCTCTGTGAGTTGAAGCTGTGGTGTGAGCTGGTATGCTTGTCACAAGGTTGTCAGGGCATACACTTTTCACAGTGCATGCTTCCTGGGTAGGTCTCAAACCAGATCTTGTCCAATGGCTAGATAGCAATCCTGAGCAGCAAACTGGGTTCACCGATAGAGAGAGGCCAGCCCCAATCTCCACAGGGCGAAAGGGTGGACCAGCTCTATCTGAATCATGTGTTTTGATAAAGACTGTTGGATTTGGGCTTCTTCTAAATTCTCTTACCACCTGGATAGGCACAGCAGTCCAAGGGGTGGCAAGTATCAGGGTGATTTTGGAAACCTTGTGGTGAGCAGGTGGTAGACCATCACATGGAGTCTTCTTAAACTCTGGCCTAGATGAGGGATAATTCTGAAAGACAATCAGCTCTGGACTTAAATCCTTGCTCATGACCTCATTCCCACTAGCTGAATTTTCTCTTCCAGTCAGCACAGCTGGGGACAGCCATATATCTCTGGATAAAGTCTGCTGGGGCAGGCCAGGATACTTCGAGGAAGTCACATGAAATCTTGTGATTTGAAGGGCTGGAGACCCACCTGAAAGGAAACCTTGTTTTGGTTTCTGGGATCGTGTTGGACCAGAGGGAGTTTCAGGCACCTTAGCTATTTGTGGCATGAGCAGACTTGAATGAGCATGACTGCTTCCATGGGAGCCTGCTTGAAAAGGCTTTATCGTCAAGCTGCACGTTGAAATGTAAAGCTTCATTGAAGCGTGGAGGTCTGACATTTGGACATCGCACTGGCTAGAGCCTTGGTGGGATGGCAGTGAATCACAGGGTTCCAGGGGTGCATGCAGATTTTTGCTGTGGAGCATAGAAGCGGCTGGAATAGCAGACAGATCAACGTCTAGGCGCGATGTCCAGCTCGACGGAGCTTTACAGGAAAGAACATCCGAGGGCAAAGACAGAGCAAGCTTCAAGGGATCACTTTTTCCAGGGGAAACACGATGAACTCTTTTTTCTCTTTTTGAATATTGCTTGTAAGATGCAGATGTTGACTGAGTGCCAGACCTCTCATATCCATGGCCCCAAGGATCTTTGCAAGCACTGGAACACGTGGATGTCTCATCAGGGCCGACACAGTGACTCGCACTCCCAAAACCTTTCCTCTGGTCTGTGTGTGCCAGGATGACATCTAGCCTTGAACAATAAGACACACTGCGGGGTGGTGAGATGGCATTTCCAGGAGCAAGCTCTGAAACTGATTGACCAGTGGGAGGATGCCAAGCCGGTGCTGGCATCTTTTGAAAAGGCCTGTCCCGCACAGCAGATTCAAAAGGAGGAGGTGGGCTGGTTCTACAGGAAGAAAGCAGCACTTCTGCAGTGGAGACGTAGGTTGCAGATGAAGGTTTGCAGCGATGGTCCCTGTATGACATTCTGAAGCTTAGTCCTAAGTGATGCAAAATTCAAAGCTACAGAAGCTTGCCTTTCCCCCTGTGCTTAAAATCAAGTCCTAATCCTTTTTCCTTTGGCACTGGAAATTTCCATTCTTCCTCTGAAGCAAAGGAATGAGAGATGAATAAACATTCCCCAGGAAAAAAAAAAAAGAACTAAAAAAATCCACATTCAAAATAAAAAATCTCAGCTCTTCTGAAACTGCTACCACCTCTTGTCATGTCTGCAAAGCGATATGAGTGTGGGATGGGCTGAAAGATAAATTACAGAGCATACGGCTCTGCTCCCTGAGTGTTCTGACAGTGAGACTGCAGACAGAGTGGGAGGGAGCCAAAAGTGCCTGCCAGAGACAGCCTGCGAACTCGCTGTTATTTCATCTGTGAAAAAAAGAAAAGCAGCTAACCTGGGCAATGGATCTGCTGCTGTGGAAAGATCAGAACAGAGCAGACAGTACTGGACACAGTTTCCGCTCAAAGAAGAAATGATTTTTTTCCTTCTTTCCCTTTTTCAGCTGTTAACTGTCTGCACTCTGACGAGATCTCAGTTTTCAGGTCTCAGAAGAGATTCCTACAGAAGTTCCATTTGATAGCACAAACGAATTAATAAAAAAAATCTAAAAGATAGATGTTTGCCTAATTTTCTTCACATCTGCTCTATTTTCTTTAGCACAGAACAATGGTAGATGATATTCTGCAGAAATCCTTTGAAGACTTAAGTAACTTGGATGTAATATAAGATGCTGGCTTAAAGTCAAACCTGTCACAGCGGCACAGACAGCAAATAAAAGAGCAATTCTCAGTAGTAGTTCTTAGTTTAAAATACTCCTCTGTTACCTTGCTTCTTGTTACCTTCCTTCCCCTGTTTCTTGCTTCTAGTCTGTGGCATATGAAGTACTGGCAAAATAGGATTGAAAAATTATGACATGCTTTCTTACACAGATATTTTGCAGACAAGAGGTGAAATGCACGTAGCTGAGCCTTGACTCAAATACAAAAGTCAGAAGAAACTCAAAGGGTGGAGACATTGCTTCTATTTGTTTGCCTGATAGGAATGCTTTTTGAATGTGTGTTTCCTTTTGTCCTTTCTGAAAGCAGCAAATGAGGAAATTCCCATTGGGAAAATGGTTTGAGAGTCTTCAGTTGATGCCTTGGCTGAGTTTTTTGAAAAACATGTTTGAAAGAACTGCTTTCCTCTCATCATGCTTGTCTGCATCACTGTGCAGCCACATTTAACTCCATATAGTAGTAACAGAGTTCAATCCAAAAGGAATAGATTTCTCTTCCAGTTGTTCTTCAGCTGCAGAGAAGTGAAACACAGGTAGTGACTAAGGAACCTCATTCCACTTTCAAACTGTTTATACTGATGTACACAGCAGATGGTGGCAGCTGCAAAAGACAGCTTGACTGTAAAGTGTCGTCTGTGTGAAGGGTTGTTGGAATGGATGGCCGAGTATCCACGCTTTACTGGATAGTAAAATTCCACCTTCTGGATGCTTAGTATCAGTGAGGAAAATGGAGTACCAGACTCCTTGGAAGTTCATAGAGAGGATACTATGGGAAAAAGATTCTGATAAACAGAACTGCTCTTCATGGTCCTCAAGGTCACAATCTTCATTCTCAGGCTTTGCTTTGGCTGAAGAAACTTGTGGTTTCTGATCCCACCAGGAGAATTTAACTAGCCTCTGAAGAACACCCACCCCTTTTCTTGGCAGTCTACGCCACAGTCTATGGCAATGGCAAATTCATCAGAACAAAGAAGTAATATGAAGTGCTATTTACCTGTGGAGAACGTGCTGGGGCCATACCAGAAATGTCAGGTGCATTACCATTACATGTATGAGTAATACAGACTTTTGCAACCAGGACTCACTACTGAGGGGCAAAAAAATCACCTACCCACAGCAGCTTCCTACACGTTTACCTCTGCATTACATAGAGCAAACAGATGCCATAGTAATAGAGCCTCTGTGTGTTGGCTGGTATTGATTAAATGAAAAGAGAAGAAATATAGTGGCCAAACTTCTGTAGAGCTTACATTTTCCCTGGTAAGCTCCTATGCAGGAGCTTAACAATGATGTACCACTGCTTGGTAGAGAATTGAGATAGATAAAATGCAAATCATGTCATTTGCCATATAAGCAACAAATAGTGGGCAGAACTGTGTAGTATTTTACTCCAGAAACCTGAACCTAGGTAAAACTCTCTGTTTCATGTCACAAACTCCAGAATGCAGGTCGTACTTTCCAAAAGAACCAATTATAAGGAATTATGCAGATATGCATTTCCTTCAAGGAAGGAGTAGCAGAAAGCTCCAGGTCCACATGCCACAAAGGGTTAAGTATCACGGCATGGCGCAGCTCAGAGTCAGCTTCCAGAAGGATTTAGTGCCAGCGGCAAAGCACTGGTGGAAAACAGAGCTCAGCGCAAAATGAGAGCCATTATATTTTGCTGTCAGTGGTCTTGGAGAATTACAAATTATTTGTCCTTAATGAAAAATGACCCAGAGGTGCAACCTCCTCCAGCGTTGCGTCAATCCTTCAGTTTGGCAGCCTGCTACCCATTGATGTGGGCTGCGTGCCAAGTCTCAGCACAACTGCAGCAATCTATCAATTCATGAATTTGCAGTGTGACTGCACTCTGTTCTGTAATAGTAAATGCCAGACTCGAACTGGAACCTTTTAAAACATTTACATGAATCAAAGAAAGCACAAGAAAGACAAAATATAATTCAATTATGGAGAAAAAACCCCCTCTATTTCAAGAGCTGCAAGGTGATGATCATAAGAACATCCTTCTGTCTCTTTGCATTAATTATATCTGCCCTCTTTTTTCAATGGGGGGAGCCTATTTCACTACCTCGTTTTTCTCAACTGCATCAAACAGAAGTTAATACTCCTTACCAACTCTTTCATTGTGGTTCTACACACTCCTACCAATGCCCTTGCAGAACTGAGAAGTCAATTCAGTTTTCTGTATTAACTCACACTGTCAACATCCATTTTCCACTAGTTGCATTTTCCCAGCATAGCTCTCAGCCTGAGGTGAGAATTCCAGCAACGCCTGCAAAGCAAACTCCCTTCAAACCCTTTTTACAATTTCCTTTCTCCTTGAAGCCTATAAAATTTGCCAGTGGTTAAGCAGCTGACATGCTGAGATCTGCTTGTAAAGGGAACTAATATTGGACTCCTGTCTCCCTCTTCTGTTGTGACTCTCAAATGTTCCCTCTTATTTGCAGTGAACTATCTTTTAGGTAAGGATCATCTAGTTGTTTCTGTTCCACACCTAAGCCCCATGAGAATGGAGAGCATCTTGTACATTGCTACAGTCTCCAAGCGATACCACAACACGAACAATACCCATAAAAGAGACTGTCTTGTCTGTACACAGACACAAGGATTTCAAGATGCAGGTGAACAGTAGTGCCCTTTTTAGTTTGAAAGGGTTTACATTCTTGAAGAGTTTGACTGCTTATTTCGAGTTTATAATTTGCTCACCTCCTGTGAGTTGAGGAGCTTGTCAAGGTGATCCCAATCCTTGTAGAACATTTGTTCTTGGTGTATTTTCTCCAGCCACTCCTTCTTCTGTCTCCATGCATTGTATACATTTTTCTTCTCTTCCAACAAAGCCTGTAGCTTCTGCTGAATCTGAACAAAATTTACAGTTAAAAACTCGTGTTGGTCTTTATATTCCATGGATACAGGTAAATTGAGAGGAGAAAGGATTAAGTGGAGTGGTGGATAATCCCTTTAAATTGCAACAAAATTATTAAACAGAAAAAAAGTAGAACAAGTTCTCGCCCTACCGTTTGGGCAGAGAGATAATCAGAGGTGCCTCATTTCAGCAGTGGAGAAGTGCCTCTTACAGCATGTGCAGTGGTCCAAACCAAGAGCAAAGAAAGGTAACTGTTTCTCAAGTGTGGCTTCTAGAATCGGATCCTAATTCTTCATTATTGTTAAACATTGTGTGCTGTTATAGCACTTCACATTTTTATGTGACAGATATTAAAATAAAAATTATCAACGCAGCATATTATTCTAGTCAGTGAATACATGCCACAAAGTTAGACTTCATATAATTTCAGCTTCCAAACGTTTTATATCACAGGCCTTCTAGAAATGATTTTTCCTGCCTTTTTCTACAGGCAAAGGACTTTATGGTCAGCAAGATTTCTAGTTACCAGTCATATAAATATTCAGCAGATTTTTAGGAAGTAGCTTGGTGAAATTGGAGAGTAACTTGCACAAACCCTGCATTTTTCTGAAGATATTCAAAAGAAAAGTTAATGAATTGTCAGGGGAGAAATGAACTGGTAGGTATTGGAAAAGAAATAAATGCTGTGAGAATCTTAAGAGCTATTTGTCTTGAGTAAACTGACATTTTGACTTAAATCTTTCATTTCCAGGGAGTATATTTTAAAAGTGTAACTCTTTACTACAGAAAATGTTTCAATCAATGTTTAAACTCTTTCATATGTTTGAGTGTTTTCAGTCTTTGGTTGACAGGTTTTTGTCCAGACCGTTCTGGTGTGGATATACCACTGTAATATGAAGCGTAGTATTTGTGTGAAAACCCAGTTTGGGAAGTTGGTAGAATTGGCTCCATTGCTAAGAATATGGTGAACTTCTTGAATAAGTCCAGCTCTGCTGCAAGGGACCTTCAGGAGATGCCTCCACACATCTACTGCTGAAGTAGGAAATTGAACAGATGTTTTTGTGCCCAAGCTAGGTAACACACTGAGGCAAGTGTAGGTCATGCATAAGGACAAGCGAGTGTACATGTGCTTTTTTATCTCTGAGTGTGATACAATACAGAATCATAGTTACATTGGGGTCCATATGAATATATATGACTGCAGTCAGAGGAGTTTCAGTTACCTCTTTCGATGGCATTTCCTCATCTTGCAAGAGGGACTGTCCTAGCTGTTCAACATGACTGTACTTCTCCTCTCGTGCTTCTATCTCTGCCAGTAGCTGCTGATGCTGGGTGAGTCTCAGGCTGCTAGTAGATATGTCCCGAATAGTCTCCTTGGCTCTCATTTCCCTTATTATTTCTGCTGTCCATAAGAAATAGTCCCACACCTGGAACCCAAGAAAATATGAAAATTGAGGTTAGGGCTCAAGCTTAGGTTAGCAGGCAGGAAAATCATAGCCTGACTCTTCAACCTTAAGTGAATAACAGGTAATAAAATCATACATAAGAAATAAAATATTAGTGCTTAGAGTACTACTATGAATTTTCTAAGAGTGGATAACACAACTGCAGGAATTTCTATATACTGTGTTACATGGTTTGTAATATCATAATCATAATCAAACTGTCGTATCACATCAGTGACAGCATATAATTTATTGCCCTTTAGTCCAGCTTTCCTTAAGTATTTTCTGATGTTATTCCTTCATAAAGGATAAACCAGTCTCATCCTACTTTTCTGTGAAACCTTTGTCTAATAAAAGTCTATTCAAAAATTAGAATATGCACATATTCTAAAATGAGAGTGAGGATTTTCAGGTGAAAAACCTGCTCTCTAATAGAAGTGGGAAAAGGGTAAATCACAGGTCAGAAAAAATTGCATAAGCATATCAGGTATACGTATTCGGCTCTTGGTTTGTGGAACTGTAAGACTGAGATTGGGAGGAACAAGTGTGTTGTGCTAGTTTACTTTCAAAATCTGACAAACCAATAAATATATTTGCAATAACCTAAAATGTCTGAAGCATTCTGCTGAAGCAATTACGAGCAAGAAAATTCTAAAGCAAATCCTGGAGGATTTTTTTCTAACTGTGATTGAAGAAAATTGTGCAAGCAAAAATAATTTTATGTTCTCTGCATGTCTTTTCCTCCATTTGATTCTACACCTTCAACAGCCACTTCAGGCATCTTATTTGAATCTGCAGTAGGAGTTTTGCTCTTGGTAAAAACTAGGACTGTGAGGGATTGACAAGGGATTATATATGATGTTTAAGTTTTGTTATAGTTTAGCTGTGTTTGGATTAATTGATTCAATTTTGAGGTAGGCAATGATCTTTCATGTTATTAGAATGTATTTTAAAAGATTATTATTTATAGCAAGTGCTGAAGAAAAACTCTCTTTTACTGCAGAAAACTAAAAATTTTCTCTTTTAAATGGTTGCTGGCTTTTCCACTGAAGGAAACTATGTAATGGAAATAGATTCTTGGCTGCTCCATTTTACCCATAGATTTTTGTTCATATCATCAAAACCTTGTAAAGACAGCCAGAAAGAAAAACTCAGAAAAGCACCACAAAATTGAAACCAGCCAATCTGGGGTCCCGAGTTTAGGCTTTAAAGCCAAGATACTGCTTTTTTAAAGCCAGTGAACACAGATACTAAATGACACTTTTAAAAGACTGTGGTCTTTTTAAAGGGGCCCATGCAGCGCACACGTGTTGGCACCACTTGGATTTGCAGAACTAATTCATTTACACAGCTGGATGTCACTGTAGACACTGACATTGCACTTAGCACTGCAAATGTCTAAAACTCCCCGAGATTTTAAGCTAAGCATTAGGAACAAATCCATAAGCCTCAGGATATATAATGCAATGGAACAAGTCAAGAGCCAGTAGGAGGTTACCGGGCTGCCACTGCCAGCAATATTTAAGGATAGAGTAGGCATCAGTCTGCAGGAAACTCCTAAGCAGAGCCTGGCTGAGATCATGCAGATCCTAGCACAAACTTCAGAACAAGAGCCTCAGATCACTCAGAAATACTTTGAGTCTGTGTCTACACTCATCTTCCTTGAGAAAGCTCCATGGAAGATTTGAAGCCCTCTGCTGTACTGTGTGCTATCAGTTAGACCCAGCTCTGCTATCTGGTCATACTAAAATTGTACTTGATGGGGTGTAAGGAGATACACTAGATGATTGTGCAGAAGTCTCATTTTATGGAAATTGATTTTTTTGTTTGTTTGTTTCACTTAATCTGTGCATAATTTTTTAATGAAAAAGCCTTGTGGACTGCATATGAACAATATAAGGAAAAAAGTGCTCTGAACAGCTGTGACTAACATTAAGCTCGTGCATCTCTTGGCACAGCTGAAAGAGGAAAGGTAGCGAAGTTGCCTCATTGCATTCAGCAGTTTGAGTGATATTCTGCAGCGAAGCTGCTCTGACCTACCCTAGAGTTATTGAAATTCTCATAGTCATTACCCATGGCTGCATGATTCTGCCTTGTCCCATCTGGGCAGAAAGGCTTACCAAATTGCAGAACCAGCTCTTCACCTCTTCGGGAATTATTGTCGGGAAAGGAGGAGAAAATTGAGAGGATTGGGAATACTTCTTGCCATCAGACTGACATCAAAGAGACAGGAAGTTGCCTGAGGCATAGCCCCATCTAGATGCATCACTGAGAACACGGTCACCTGGCTTTGTCATTTTGTTTTATGATGTTAAGAGTCATGAAGATCAAAGGACACCCTGGCAGAGTGAGAAATGAGCTATAGATTTGTCATCCAGACCACAGGATGCATCACACATTTCAGAAAAAATTCAAACCAAAGGTGTTTTATATCATTCCATCAATAAAAATTAGATTAACACTCCCACAGGGTGGGAACAACTTAACATTTTCTATCTGAAGTCAAAAACTAAATTTATGATGTAAGTTAGGAGGTAAATCAATAAAGAAGTGAACTCTGAGTGAGTACATTTCACTGGCTAAGTCCACCAATATCCACCTCCTGATGAAGACGCCTCCAGGTTGAAGACTTCAAGAATCTATGACAGAAGAATACATTCTAAAAGCTTGCCTTGTTCTTCCTATCAGTCCTAGAGATTCCTAGAAAGACAGTGGGCAAATGAACTTTTCACTTACATCAGTAGAATCACACTAATTTTGCCTATCAACAGTTCTGCACACGATAATGGAACTTGTAACAGTTAAACAAACCAAGAAAATCCTCAAAAACCTCAAACTGCCATAAACATCCTTTATCTCTAACTATATAATATTTCTTTTTATAGAATATGTAAGGTAATGCTGATTTAAACACTTATAAGAGACTTAAAGTGGATTAATTGAATGTGCAGATGCCTCTCATGCTAAAAAAAAGAACCACATACACTCTGTTGTGGTCTTGATCCCAGATCACAACCCTAAGACAAGCTTGCAGCAAGTTTTTTCCAGGTGAACATACTCTAGACTCTCTCTGCTTCCCGCTAAAAATGGAAACAAAATGTGAACAACCAGCAGTATCTTGAATGAACACAACAGTTACACCTGTAACAATTCAAGAATAAAAGAACTTAAATGTATTCTAGAAATCTACATAGGCAACTTCCTTCATCATGCAAAGGGACACTCTTACTGGTTTACCACCTGCAATGCTTGCAGCAATATGTACTGATTTGTAGTGGTGTAGCTTAAGTGCCCTCACTGAGACTACTGACATTTGCAAAGCTTTCCACGGCAAATCATAGCCCAGTGGCCTGCTGAGATCTTTGGAGACAGAGCTACAGTGCATTGCTGATTATGATGGTATGCTGATATACCCATGTCGCTGTTTGAGCAGCTTGAGAGGTTAGTGCAAAAACCAGTGAGTTGTATTTGACACATTCCATGAGTTAAGTTAACCAAGGGTTATTGCATGCCCTGAGAGAGAGAGAACCAACTTTTATATATTATAAATGGGAGAGTAACATCACTTTTTGTCACTCTTACTCAGCGGAAATTGCAAAGTCCTTGAAAAGATTACTGCTACTCCTGCAAAGCAGTGACCACTTCCGAAAGCTGACAGTTCTTCTTTACATATCTAGATGCAAGCTTCCAATCTTACAGATGGTAAAAGATCCTTATGCTATAAAAAAGATCCTTAACCTCTAAGACCTTTCTAAATATCTACAAGCACTGAATGCTTGACTGATAACACAGAGAGCACCTGCAGCCTTTCGCAGCTTGGAAGTGCACCTCTGATTCGCGCCCACTGCAGGCAACCTTCCCCCGAGCAGCGAGGGACAGAGCGCAGAAGTGCTTACATGTGCCTGAAACTCGTGAAGCTTGTAGGCTCGTTCCAGGAGCCTCCTGCGCAGCTCCACTTTGGACTTCAGGGCCTTCCAGTTGGTCACTATTGCCTGCTGCCTCGCCTTCAGGTCTTCCACCTGCTTCTTGGAGCAATGGGGCAGCACGTGATCTGCAGAGTGGATCAGCTCCTGCAGCTGTACACGGGGGTGAAAGGAGAGGGTAAGAGGGAGAGTGTCACGGAGATCCTGCTAATGTTAGAAAAGTTCTGATAAGGCCTATCTTTTCTGTACATGAAAATACAATTCAAGCAATGTTTTCTCGATTTTTCTCATATTAAACAAAAACTTCTATAATTTCTGTTTTATGAAGTAATAGTGACATCCAGTGTTTGCCAAGGCTCATCACAACAGTGATTTTTCAGAGGCAGACAGATTTTGTTTTCCCTTTTTACTCTACCATTTATTATATGAATAATGCAAGTAGTATTATAATTGCTATTGTAATGCAAGTAATGGCCAACCATTCCTTTTTTTCCTCACTGACTGTATAGCTTCACTGTGACTACATTCTCTTCATGCATGTCTCATGCTTTTTTACCTTTAAAACTGACGAGGAGATGACGGGATCAATTCTACCGTTATTGACCCAAGGCCAAAATATATGAGGCCACTGATAAGTAATACCGGGACAACGACTTTGGTAATCTCAATGTAACTCATGTCATGTTTTATACTGTATATACTACTGTATACTTTCACACGTATTAAACAAAGCAGTGAAGAGAAAACTCATACTTGGTTTATTGGTCTTGCTGAAGACCATCAAGTCTCCCATATACAAGACAGCTGTTCTCATGAGCTAAAATTTTTACGTATTTGTGTTATGATGCCTATCCTTCTTTCTCACAGTCCAATTTGTATCAATATTAATTTTCTCTGCTTCTGGATTTTTTCTTGTAATCACTTGGAACACTTTGAAGAAGATGATAAGCATATCACAAAGCCAGGCATAATTCTGCATTTCAAACCATGATCAAAAATATCCCTGTGAATTGCTTCAATAGTCAGTAGTTATTACAGCATGTGCCTTATTTCAAAACTTCTAATTACCTACTTTATCACTGCCATCAGACCTTTAATATATGAAAATTCCAAGAAAACCAAGGAAAATCCCTAGAGATTGCCAGCCTTCCTGTGAGAGACAGTAATAATTCGGTTCACACAACTGAATTATTATTATGCTTATCTTGGAAACTTGAGCTTTGGCCACACATTGAAGACCACAAGTGACTGTCATTACCTGCTGCTCATTCCCAGAGAGCTCGTGTTCCAAGGCCACATGGTTCCGGAGCTGGGTTTGCACACCCCTCATGTCCTTAGCAACATCGTCTGGAATACTCTTGGACTTCTCCTAGAAGGAAGAAATCAGAGAAAGCTTTGTTTTTTTCCTACTTCCAAGGAAAACTCACTACAAGCCTACATTAATAATTTTGGGTACAACTCATACTACACACTTGAGTACATTCTGAGTTACTCAACTATGATAGGTAAAAAGGAGGCAGAAAAATCTCTTCTAGTAACTCACTTCTAAATACTTTAAACTATTCAAATGGATGATTAGAAATGAAGGTTTGTGTGTTTCCTTGATCAGACAATACAAGAAAATGACTTAGAGGCTTTGTGTTGGGAATCAACCATGAATAGCTACTGCAGTGGCAATGAATTCTTAAAAGCAACATTAACAAGCAACAGTTTCAGCCCATTCTTTGAGATACAGGTGGTCTTCCTGTGAACCATCTCTAGATAAAATTTTTGTTATAGATGCACAAGAAAGATTACTGAAAAGATGAGAGAAATGGAGGGACCATCACACAAATGGAAATGAAAAGCTTTTTTTAATTCAACAAAGGTTCTGAAGGGATTTAATTGTTACCCAGACATGCACTGGAAATGCATACAAAAAGAAAAGGCATTTCAGCTGGAGAACAGCACTAGAATAAATTGTTGCTAGAATAAATTATTAGAAACTTGTTCCAGGTCAATTTAGGGAAAATTAGCAGAACATTTCTAACCATTGCAGAATCACAGGCTAGTTTGGGATACCAGCAATGCATCTTGGTAAGGTGCTATAAAAGGAGATGCATGTTATAGTTGCCTGTATTATGATGGCACTGGAGTCAGTGACTTAAGCAAGATCTTCTAGTACCACGTTCCTATGAGAACGGGCTTTCCCTGACAGACTTCTGACCAGGGTACACAGGAAGGGGTGGATGAGATGACTGCTCTCCCTCCCTGGTGTGAAGACATCAACAACATGCAATGCAAGAAGGGTATAGTGGTTGCCTGGACCAAACTCAGCATGGGGATAAACCAACAGTTGGTCTGTGAAGTGTTTCTGAACCCTCACTTGTCACTGTCTCAGCATTAACTACTTCATCACTGAAGTTAAATAGGCACCAGGTTCTGAAAATCCCAACTGCTATACGGTGAAATATTACGTTGGATTTTCTATTCTTGACAGGGGAAGAAAACAGGAATAACGAGGTTGAATAGGGCAGCCTCTGCCAGCACAAACAAGTAGAAAATCCATCACATGCAACCAAACAAAGCCCTATTGCCTTGCAAACAGTGGAACCCCTTGGATCGCTGCCTCCTGTAAACATCTGCATTAGGGAAACCACACGTCTCATTATAGCAAGGATGTGGTTTCCCTGTGAAATTCTTCAGGATGTTCAGATAAAACAGAAGGCTGAAGTCTTTTTGGGGGACTTCTCCCCCTAGTTGTCACACTGAGACTGTTTGAAATTATTGCCAGTACTGGGCACTGGAATAAGAGGAAGAGATTTTTGGCCCAGCTTTTCGTATCAGGTCACATGATTGCCTGACAGCCTTCTAGGCTCATGGTCACTGTAATCCAAACAAATGCCTTTTTCATAGAACGGTTCTTCAGCACACATAAAACTGCAACAGTGTACAAAGAACCACCATGGTAAGGCAGTAGTTTCTCAGGCCTGATGACTGCAAACATTACTGTATGCATTGCACTGTGAGGCAGCTTAGTTCAAGCCCTGATCTTCTCAGCTTTTCCCACAGATCAGCAAGTCCAGCTCCACCTGGTTTAACCAACAATTCTCCTAAGGTAACCAGTCAAGAGTCTAAGGATTATCCAGGATTTTTTTTTTAATGCTATGAGTAACCACACTGGCTTCTCATTGAGAATTTTTTTGAAGTCAGCAGTAAGAATGCTGAGAATCATAAGAATATTCCATTAAAAAAGCTGAAACAAATTTTGCATTATATGAGATTTTCCCATTAATTTTTACCTCAATATGGGCCAGAGCATCTGTCAGGTCTTGGTAACACTTGTGAATTGCTTCAGCATCTCTCAGCCGCTCACCTCGTAATCTGGTCATTTCTAGCAGCTCCTCCCAAGAGTTCCTTCAAGGTAGGGTGGGGAAAAGAACCATGTGAAACATTAAACTTGGAATAAAGGAGACCAACAGTCTGAAGAAAGACCGAAAACAAAACCTCTTATTGCTTTGTTTTTCATTCCTGGTGTTAAATTCTGTCGGAGCGATTCTCTGAATGGCAGCATGTCTCTCTCCCTACTGTCTCCTCCTGTCTGCTCCAGGAACTTAAAGAAATGGTCCTATTTAAGAGTTCCCCTCTCAATTGCGATTTTCAGGTTTTATATGCAGTACTTGGAGGAATGAGTCATAGAATCATAGAATATCCCGAGTTGGAAAGACCGACAAGCATCCCTGAAGTCCAGCTCCTGGCCCTGAACAGGACACCCCAAGAATCACACCATGCATCTGAGAGCCTTGTCCAAACACTTCTTGAACTCTGTCAGGCTGGTGCAGTGACCACTTCCCTGGGGAGCCTGCTCCAGTGCCCAACCACCCTCTGGGCGAAAAACCTTTTCCTAATGTCCGACTTAAACCTCCCCTGACATAACTTCAGGCCATTCCCTTGGTCCTGTCACTGGTTGTCACAGAGCAGACTGCAGTGAGGTCTCCCCTCAGTCTCTTCCAGGCTGAACAGACCAAGTGCCCTCAGCCACTCCTCATATGGCTTCCCGTCCCATCTTGGTGGCCCTCCCTTGGACACTCTCTAGTAGCTTAATAACTGTCTTACATTGTGGTGACCACAACTGCCTGCAGACACACTTCTCCTTTGGGCCCCTTTGGACTGATGCCAGAACTAAGAAGCCCAGAGCATTTTAATGTTGTTCTGTAGGACAGTCATGGCATTCAAACTCAAAAATAAGAAGCAATAAAAAGCATCTAAACTCTGAGTCTTTCTGCTGGTGATCCTGTTTCAGAGGGCAAAGGAAGTCCTCCTTCCTGAAAGGAAGTCACTTGAGGGTTCATCAGGAAAACCTCCAAAGCAATTTACAGGAAGCCAAAACAGCAAGTAGATGACGCTTATTTTCAAATGAGGCTGGTAGCAGCTCTGTATCAGTGAGCAAACCATGGAGTTTGCAATTAGAGAATCAGGAGGACATGACTTATCCTTTTCCAGTTTCTTGTTACTTCCTCCTCCTCAAGAGCAAATGGAAAGAACAAAGCATTTTTGAGCCAACACAAGGCTCCTACCTTAGCTGTTTCTGCATCTGCCGAATTTCCCAGGACTCAGAATACCCTTGGTTCAGCAAGTTGTCTGCCAGCTGCTGGAAAGCCACAACTCTTTTCCCAGCTGCTTCCAACTGGTGTCGGAATGTGTCATATTTGGCACAAAGTTGCTTTTGAAGGGAAAACAAGAAAAACAAAAAAAACCCTTTAGAGTGCTTTCTTTTTCCAAACACACCTGCTCATCTATCAGAGCACAGCCAAAAACCAGGTAATAGGCTGATAATACTCAGAGATGGAGAAACTGCAGAGAATTATTGGATTCTACCTTTGAAGACCATGAGGAGCTTCAAATTCTTAGCAAAACATGAGGTTTGTGATACAGATGGGAGGCAGAAACATTACTAGCACAGAAACATTCTATGCATAATGAATTTCAAGTATTACATTATGTGCTTTTACCTAATGAATGCAAATGTGTATTCAGTACTGTAAATGGATAATGTAGCCTGAGTTTAAGGTTTAGGACACAAGGTATTTTGAAATAAATCATAGAAATGAAGATTCTGAATGTCTATTGATTTCTAACAGGCTGACATTAGATTGGTTTCTGTGCCATGTGAAAAGGTATACCTAGAGATGTCTGTACATCAGCAATCACAATTTAAAAAAAAATCCTAAATGGATACCATATTGAAATATCTGTGTGTTAAAAACAGAAAAGATTTGCTCTCTGAAGGTGTAGACATTTTAGCATGCAGTTGTTTCAGACACCTCAGCCCACATGATAATAGGATGCAGTGCTGCCTGTTCTTCAATCCCTCCCATCCACTCTTCATCCTTTTCTCTTCCCATCTTCCAGTTATTTATACTTATCCCTTACTCTGTCTTTTGAGTTTTCAAGGACAACCTTAGTATCTGTTTACAGTCTCACTACATGCAATCATTTGATTTTTGATCTGCTACTAAAAAAACTCACTAAGACATGTTCATAATCATTGCCATAGTCTTCAGAGCTGGCTGTTTGTTTCTGCTGGGCGATCCAGTCCTCCAGATCTTCATATTCTCGCAGAAACTCATGCAAGACAAGAGTTTCATCGAGCTTCTTCCCTCTGTTGGGGGAAGGAGACAAGATAATATAATTAGACCAAAGCAATGTAAGACAAGGGCAATCAGTAACTTTCTTCCAATGGATCCCCAAAACCACTCACCATCAAGACTCATTCTCTTTAATGACAGAGCTGACTATTTCTCAGAACTGGAAATTATGATTGTAGGATGAGAACTGTCAGCCAGGTCATACTTATCTCATTAACTGGGTTTCCCAGAAGAACACTGTGCCTATCTTGAGTTCTTTCCCTGTTCTGTTTTTGATTTTGGTTGGGGTTTGTTGTTGTTGCTTTTGCTGGTTTTTTTCTTTCCATGAAAAAGGATACCCTTGATTTTTTTCCAGATCTGCCCTCATCTGTCTTTCTATAGATAATTGAATTGCTTATGAAAATGAGAAGGAAATCTTTCTGAGGGTTCATCAGGAAAGCAGATGTTATGAAAGCCTTTTGCTGTAATTCTGCTCATATTGCCTGTTTGGCAGAATTGCTGCCACCTGTTATGTATTTCAGATGGTCTAGATTATTTTTTAATTCAGCCAGACATGCTACAGGGCTTCCACAGCAAATAATATATCAATTTCCCGTCTGCTAGCACTGCCTGGCCATTTTGCAATTATTCCAGGAAAGAAGAATCTGGCTTCCCAGTTTGATTCACAAATGTTCATCACAAGAGTTGCAACCTGTTAATAGTCCAGCCCAAGGAGAACGCAGAACAGAGGTAAAAACCAGAGCACCAATAAGGCATCACAAGACCTAGGCTAACATTTAGAAAGAAGGAAAACAAAACATTTCTGTGCTCAACACACACAAATGTTTCGGTATTTCTAGATTATTTCTTTCTCTTAACTTTTCATTCACAGGACTTTCTACTGATGCTTTTTCTTTTTCAGCTGTAAACAAGAATAAAAATGAAAGGTAAAACACCAGCATTTTCTTTAGGCTTAATTATTCTAGTATTCAGATTAATTTATTTGTTATTCTGGTTGCAGAGCCCCATTCCTTCTCTGAGTGAAATTTTTGTGATGAAAAAATTTTGAAGTTGTCAGACATTTTTTCCTTTCTGAAAACAAACTAGAAGTGTTAAAACCTTTTGTACAAGCTAACTGTCCTGTTGTAAACATCTTGCTGTAATAATAACTCAAAGAAAGTGAAATGAAAATTCATTCATTCAAGAATATTTATTCATTCAAGAATTATTCATTCAAGAATAAAAGCCTTCCTATACTAGCACAGTCACTGGGCATATAAATAAGTGTATCCATTATTGTCTCCCTTACGATATGTAAAAATTAAGTAATTTTCAGGTAGCTTTAAGGGAACTTTCTAAATATATTATTTCCTATTGAGAGCAGGTTCTAAATACCACAAATGCAAATCAGAATCTGGCACCTCAAGTCACTTTACAGGAGGATGATTAAAGATAAAGAAGAAATCTGTAGGTATCAAATTCTTAGTGTGCAGCAAAACTCCTTGAATAAAATGTAGATGTCTTGCTTAGTAAAATGAAAAGCTCATAAATGCACAGAATTATAATATAGAAGCAAGCAATTTCCTAAATAAAATTTTAAAAAAGAGGTGATAATGAATGTAATTTAATTATAAATTTTTAATAATTAATAACAACAACATTATAGTTATAATTAATCAATTATCTATACTATAATGAATATAAATCCCAATGAAGTAACTGGAGATATCCTTTATTGATTTCAGTGGGCTTTGAATCTAATCTAGGATCCAAGGGGCTGTTCTAGTTTATACCTTGCTGCTGCTAGCTCCTGTAACTCCTGGAGTCTTGAATGAACTTGTTGCTTTGGTGCATCAACCTCAATATACTGGATGGAGCCCACAAGAGGAAGAGTTTGGGCGCTTTCACTCAGTTCTTTCAACAAATCTTGGTAAATTACAATCTCATGCTCCAGTGCCTGACAAAGAAAAACAGTGAATTGAGAGTCAGTTGCCCAAGATAGCCACTATTTGTGAACAGCCCAGGGTGTAGTGTTTGAGCCATTGAAAGAGAAATGCTTTTGGGAAGGATGTGACATTTCCAAGACTTGATCAATTTTAGACTATTTTCTAGCAACATTAAAAACAATGTAAAGAAATTCAAACAAGTTAGATGAATTAAGACAATTAGAACTTCCTGATGGAATATTAGGTAGAGAAAAGTACTCCTGGATTAATACTTTATCTGTATCTTCCATTTTAGGAAAAAATTATAAGGCTTCTGCATGTATCTGTTGAAACTGAAAAGCAGAGAGTCAGTTTTGGCCTAAGAAAAATATAAGAAGATTCACCATCCTCCTTTTCCCCCAAACTACATTTTTCCAAACATGTTAGTAAACTGCATTGATCTCTTCTGTCAGTCTATCCATATGTAAACATATATCAATGCAAAATATCTTGTAACTGGCTGGGCACTCAACTACTAATGAGACAAAAAATTTTATGACTGCAGAGAGACCAAAAGATCAGGCTAGCCTACAGAATTTAAGCAGAGAAATACCTTATGTTTCTTGATGAGTTTCAGTGTTCCATCTTCGTCTTTACCGTAGTCCTTGCTTGTCACAAGTGGGTATTTTTCTGCTATCCAAGCCTCCAGGTCTGAAGTATTCATTAAAAACTATGAGTTAAAGAGAAAACAAGTGAGCTTCAACTTTCAAAATACTCATGCTATTTTTTTTACCTAATAAATTCTAAATAGATGGTGCACTCTAAGGTTTACTGCACTGTTTTATTAAATATTTTGTTCACTGTTCTCTATGAAATCATAAAAAAATGAAGTAGTCACAGATGGAAGACTTCAGTGCAGGATAACTAAATGTATAGTAACAGTGCTGCATTTCTCCTTCCCCTGCCTGAGAAGTTGAAATCACTATAAGAATCAGGCTTCATAAAGCCTAAAGTACTGAAGAGTGTTTTTACAGATAGAGGAAATAAGGGCCAGATGATCAAATAACCCAGAGAACATACTTTAGCTGGGCCTGTGTGAGCTCTGTGCAGATGTTGTCTATGTCTACAAAACTGCATGTGCTATCTGAATAACTGCTCTCCTACACGACCCCCTGATGACAGAAAATTTGGATTATCAATACAAATACTTGCATGCAATTTTTAATTCTTTTTTTTAAATAGGCCAAGCATGAAGGTCCAGAAGCCCATAGAAAAGAATAGAGCCAAAGTCCCTAACGTGCTCTGAGAGTGAATGAATATTATCTGCTCCTCAGTATCATTTTATTGCCTGGAACAGTGTTGCCTGAAACAAGTAAAGAACGGATAGCACAAGAAATCGTCTCTATTTTGATTTCCATGTCATAATTCTCCAGTATGAAGGGCCAGTTCAGGATCCATTACATAAATTAAGTCAAGGCCTGAGACTGTACAAAGACACAGAGAAAGGAGGTACAGCTAGGAGAAATGTGTGTTCTGTGCACAGCCGTGGGGGATGGGTACAGAACCCAAGGGAAGCCTGCAGGGCAGCAGGTCTAGAGTGGGGGCTGCACTCAACTCTGCAATCCAGCCCTTCATTCCCATGAGTCTGGACTCACGCAACTGAAGAGAATACCAGTCCCAGCAAGGCTGGCTTTTTTATTCATTTTAACACTTTGGTCCTCTTGTTTGCTGAAGAAGCTACTGTGTAAGATCTTTGCTTTAATTTGTACCTCCTGGAAGCCAACTGAGTGCTGCAGCTGCTTCATCCTTTCCTCACAGGACTTCTCCAAACCCTGCCAGGCAGTCACAAGCTCCTGGCATTTCTCATTTATTTGCTGAGCTGATGGGTGCTGGCCTACAACCATTGTCTTTCCTTTATCCAGGACCCTCTGGACTTGCTGTTTGTGAGCATTCACTTCTGCCTGCAGTTCCTGGGAATGAGACAAAAGAAAAAATAGGAATAAAGGAAGGAAATGTGAGGGCAAGTAAATTCTGTGTTCTCCTAATCCTAAGCAAAGCCAGCAGCTGGTGACAGCGAGCAGAGTACAGCAAGTGGACTCCAGGACTGTCCTGTTTCTACCAAACCTGCAATCTCAGTCACTGGTGCCAGCCTCATTCACAAAATGCTCTGCTCTCAGTACTGCCATCAAGAGAGGCAGGAAGGGTATTTAAAGAAGCAACACACATCCCCTAACTTCCCTACACCAAAGCCCTCCTCTCTTTACCATGCTTCTGCTCCTTCCCCTGTCCAGCAGCCAGGGAGTTTTGGGAGATGGAGCAGATCACAGGATGAGACACAAAGCTGGGGGAATCAGAAAAGTGTGTTGAGCTGCTGATGGAAAAATAAAATACCCAAAAAGATGAAGAGGCTGGAGAATGATGCAGAGAGAGACATTGTTATCAGTATCATGAAGATTATCGTGATTCACTGCTCCGTGAATCCTCCCTACTGGACTTATAACCTTTCTCATGAAACTTGCAATTAAGGTGCTGCAAAGTCCATCATTGCTTGTGGTGCAGGACAGCTGAGGTGCCCCTCTGGCCGTGAGGAACTGCTACAAAGAATCAAACTCCCCAGAAATCAGTATTAACCTGTATTTATAAATACAGCGACTGTAGCTTGTCCAAAACATTTCAAAAGCAGTACAGGTTTACAATAAATTTTAAATGCCTCTTGTATGCTCTCTTAGAAAATCCACTAGGCACAAACCTCAAGATTGCATGTATAATGAAGCAGTAAGCAAAACCACAGCAATAGGATGAGTATGTAACAGTCAAAATATTCAACCCAGATCAACCCACATAGCGAAAACCCCTCTTTTTTTTCCTATTTAGTATCAGATACACTAGCTTTTTATCCACTTGTAATGGGAAGAGTTACGCAATTTCTCAGATTCATAATACTACATAACATGACAGATTCTGCAGTTCTCACAGGATTGTTGTGTTTGTTCTGAAAACCATCACCACGCTGCTGATTTGTGTTGGTCCACTGAACCATTTTAGCTGTGCTAGAGCTGGAATCAGTGAATATACTCATTGGAAGTGTTGACTGTGCAGGTGCAGCAGGTTTGCAGGCTGAGGTGAAGTGCAGTGTGCCACCATGCTATAATGCACTTGATTAAAGGTGTTACCTTGTGCTTTTGCAATAGGCTTTGAGCCACATCCAAGGACTTCCCGCAGTTGGTGGAATGGGCAATAGGTAAGCGCTCATTGATCCAGTTCAGTTCCATGTCATGGTAGTGGTAGAACTCAAAAAGATCCACAGCAGCTTCCAGCAACTTATGCCTCTCATTAAGAGGTGCTTGCAAAGACTCAAACCTAGGGGTCATCCATTAAATACATGTTAAAATAAAGCTTTATCCTCCTTCTGCCAGGGGAATTAGATATTGATACCACTGTGAAGATCCCAAAACACTGGACAATTCTTTGCGATTAAGTTTCAATGGTTAGTAGCTAGTGCACATAGAAGGATCCTTTCTATGGAAGGCTGCCTTTGGCAAGCAGACCTACATGATAACACTAAATGTAAGCAGAGAAAAAATCATTTACACTTTTAAAGTCCTAGGCTTGTCCTGTGAGGTATTGAATGTTGGATCACTGTGCCTCTTCCAAAGCAGTGGATGACCTGTGGATAAGAAAGGGACCAGAGGAAGAATGCAGCTGGCAAGGAGCAATGTTCAGTCATTGAGGTTGAGGCGGGTCAACAGGCAGCTGTGTAGGTGCAGGTCAAAGCACAGTCATGCTCAAGCTGGCAGGAGAACTCATTCCTGAATATACGTTAAACTCATTTAACCAAGAGAAGCTTTCAGAAGGTAGAATAAAAAATGCTATTTGTCACAAGAGGTGGGTGGAGACAGAAAACAGAGGGACACTGTACCTTTTCAGATATTTCTGTGTTTCATCCAGAATCCTCTGGGAGTCAAAGTGATTGGTGGCCATTTTCCTTGCATGGGATACAATGGCATTCATTTTCTCTGCCAGCTCACGTGTCTCATTTTCCAGCTGTTTGTGCTGCTTGAGTAGATCACGGCTAGAGCGCAAATCATGGCCTGTCTCGGATTCCTGAAGAACTTTCTCAATTTTTTCTATCTTCTTTTTGGCATCCTGCCAGGAAAAGATTACAGCACACTCATACTGTCCTTTCAACAACATTTTCTTTCACTCAGTGCCTCCTATGACAGCTTCCTGGACACAATTTTTAAATCCAATTGTCCTTTTTTGGTAATACTACTGCTGGATGTCTCTAAGAGACATCTTCTAGGAATATTTTGTTTCACGAGCTATTTTGGAGTATTCTCTCTGAGACACAAGCACCTCATTGAAAACAGTCTCTTTGAAATATCTTCAGCAACATAATATAAAGGAGTCAAACAATCTTCAAATACTTCAGATCGTAGCTATAACACAACAGCAGTTCCATTCATAATGGTCTCAAAACAGCCTCACAGCATATTGCTCTTGTTATAAAATTCGACTGGATGACCGTGTGCTTAATACAGCGCCATGCCTGCGGCCCCCAGACTGCCTCCAAGGCAAGAAGCTATGTTTGCACAGCATTGACCCCTACAGAGTCTGGGTTGTTTTCCCAGTACTTCGTGGCCACACAAGATGCAGTGTTGAGCCCAAGGTCAACAGCCTGAAGCTTTCCTGGCACTGTTACCATGATCATAACTTTGTTGTGAGCTTGGACAGCATAATGTTGGGGTTTCTTTCCTGGGACTGTAGACAAAATGGAGACCTTAAAAACCACTTTTATCGGGATAATATACTCCTCTTTTATGTGGTAGAGGAACCAGGCTCCTAGACCATTCCTCCCTTCTGTTCCTCATGACTTCCTGACCTGCAGCAGTTCCATGAGCTGTTCCTGCTGTCCAGCTTGTCTCAGCTTGTCACCTCGCTCTATCATTTTGCCATACAATTCCTTCCAGTTCTTTTGAAGCTCTGACATCTTCTTCTGGACAGAAACTGCAGCGTAGTGGTCGTCTTGGATCAACTGATTTCCTTTCTGGAGAAACACAGTGCATCACTTTATTAGCAGATCAGCATCTGTAAATTCTGGTACAAGATGGAAAACTTAGCTCCAAAGCTGCCTTCACCTTTATCAGTGTTGTGAAGTGCTCCTCATTAGCCAACATTTCCTTCTCAGCAGCCTCATGCCACTTCAGTTTGCGTAGAACATTTGTTGGATCACGATAGGATTCATCTGATGCAATTTTGTACTTCTCTTCCATCCATATCAAAAGCTCAGCAGCATCACGATTAAACTCCTTACAGAAAACAAACAGGGTTAAATTGGTTTAACTAATGAAGAAGTATGATCTTGAACCATAGACAAGGCTTTAAGACATCATAATGTCTCTTCGTCCTTTTCTTATCACATTTACTAATCTGCTGCCTGTAATTATCAATGAAGGTTTGCATCATTGACAGAGTATTTTAACCAGAAGAGGACGAATTCTCCAGTATGACTTTGTATCTCAGCACAGAAAGCTAAGTTTGGTGCCGAAACTTAGAGTATCTGTACTAATTTAAGGCCCAGAACAATAGTAAGTAATGAGCAGAATAAACATAACCAGCAGACAAAACATTCTGTTGATATTTTTCATTCAATATCTCCTTTTTATTTAATTTAATTTTCCTATGGTTATAGCTTTGTAAGTTTTATCACCAGCGCATTACCTGCTCCCTGGAGAACAAAGGTCTGTCCCACAGCCAAAGAGAAAGTGAGCTGCAGTAGGAATGCTCAGCAGTTTGTGGTTTTGCCTCATATTAAGACAAATGGTAAAATTAAAAATTCAGAAGTGCCTGGCCAAATCTGCCATATCAGTTACCTGTAGCTGTAGGGAATCCAACAACCTCTGTTTTCTCTCGGCATTGCTTTGTATCAGCTGCTCCCACCTTCTCCTGAGAGTGACCATTCTCTCTTCAATACTACCAAGAAAAACAGGAAGTCCAATGCTGTACTAATATTGGTTCCCCTTGCATATGCTGCAGTCATGACTGTGATATAAATGCGGTCTAGTTTCAATAGCTTTGCTGACAGGAAGAAGGGATATATGGCCCTGTCCCATCGCCATGTTGGGCTCACCTGGAAAGCAGGTATTGCTTGCCAGATGATCTGGACTGTCCTCTTGAATGGCTGCATCACATTAGTGAATTGCAGTCATACACTGGAACACTGAGACCTCCCTCTGCCCCGAATATTCCATAATATTGTTATATTATCTATAATTAACTAATAGCTCCCTCTTTGATGGAAGTGCAATGAGGCTTTGGAATGGCTTTCTAATGGTAGTAGCTTTGGCAAGAAATCAGATCTTAAGGGCACTTTTATAAATTTGTGGGAGAAGCATTCAAGACATTATCACTTATGATGACAAGAATACGGTCTTGTAATCCAAGAGGTCCATTCTGACCCTCTATTTCTAGTTCTAGTTTGCAAAGGGGTCCCCTTACAAGATCCTAGTGGTGCTAGCACAGAAAAAGGAATTACAGCTCAGCTTTGACAAAAAACACGAAGAAGCTGCTCCTGAAGACCAATGCTTGTGAAGTCTTCAATAACTTTTTAAAAGCAAACAATATTTCTACTCTATGATACTTATAAATGAAGGAGTTCTTTTTCTGTAGGCATTTAATGAGTTCACTTCGAGGAAGTTTTATCACTATGTGTAATTTATGATTCAAGACAAATTATTCTAGTGGTCTGCCAAATGCCACTTTTAACCTAAAGCATTTCACCTATTTGTCCTGAGAGAACAGGGAGTCTATTTTTTTTTTTAATTCTTTTTGCCCCCCTTATCCGTCAGACTATGAATCGGAAGTCAATTAATTTCTCCTCAGAGAAAGTTTTTCCTTTCACTCTGATCCCAATGGATCATTTATTAAAGCTAAATAAAAAGGGAGTGGGTTTGGACTCACACAGGAGATGCAAAGTGCCCACTCTCTAGTAGTTTCACCCCATTTTCATTGAGGGCTTCCACTCGTCTCTTCAGTGCCATCAGCAGTTGTTCAAATTCCTGATGTTGCTTCAGCAGGCTTCGAACAGCATCTACATGGTCCTGCATTTGAGAAAGAAAATTTGATCAAGACCTTTCTTGCTCATATTGTTTCTGTAGCAGTGAAAAAAAAAAAATTGGACTTTACTTTCCTCCTCCTCTTTCAGGCAGGGGATACAGCGTACATTTTGCAGGAGCCCAAGGATTTTCAGGGCTACAAACAAGCAGCAGGTTTGTAACATATCTGGTTTCTCTGTTGTCTGTTTCCATTATGGTTTTATTTTCACCTTTTAAGACAATCTGCATTCTAAAAAGATGCCCACACTCTGGCCCATCTAGGGATGTGCAGTATAAAAGACTAACTAGTAAAACATTATTCCACTCAGTTGATCTCAAAGTATCAATGTTTTGGGTTCAGCTGAAAACATGAGAGGTGGTGGGAGACCACAACATCCTTCTTCAATGATTTTGTGAATATTGTCTGCATTTGTTTTTTCACTTCAGATGCTTTAATGTTCTTTAACTAATGAAAGAAAAAGGCTTTTAAAAAAATTGTTACATTTTTACTTGAAAAAAAAATACTATGTTCAAGCTGAAACCTTATTTTTTAATGGATGAATCAATTCTATATAAACCATACGACATGTACAAACAGCAACGAATCACAACTCTAGCTGTGTCTAATTCTGGTTTTTTTGAGGGACAATGAGCTTTGTTCTCATTAAGATGAGTAAGAACATAAGAATGTTGATAAGATCCTGAAAGTCTAGTTCCCAAGTATGGAAATGCTGTGATCAGAAGAATGAAGAATCCAATCTAATAAAGAAGATTTTTCCTACTCCCTAGATGGGGAGAAGTAGGAGAAAAGAAGATCAGCTGCTGTACGTACCCCAAGGTCGTCCCCCCGCAGAAAGGCCTCATGGCCAGAGAGGGCTGCGTTGATACGGTCTCCCTCTCTATTGAACTTCTGCAATTCCAGGCCATCCTGCAGCTTTTTCCATCGCTTTTCCCACATTTCCTCCAGCTCTTTGTTCTCCTTGGCAAGCCTCTCCATGGTCTGGTGGACCTCTCTGGTTCTGCTGTTACTGGGTTGTTGGTGAATTACTTTGCGCCCAAGCTCTTCCAGCTGCAGAAATCTTCCCAGAGCCAAAAACAAAAATGAGACCTCACTGCATGAGGGAATGTAAATTCTCGTTCATCACAGCTCTTTGCTCTCCTGGCAATGCCCATACAAGTTTCCCTCCCTTCCTTTTATTTTTTCCTGCTGGTTATGCACTACAAAGCGAAGCTGTTTTATTGCTCAGGGGTACATGCTGGAGGCAGTAAATGAGGTTTCCCCATCTGGACTGAAAGCCCACATACGCAGGTTTCCACACTAAAAGAGAAAGGAGGGCCAACAGTATCTGGAAATTCATGACAGTGCAGAAGAAGAACTGAAAATGATGGCAAATGTAAGTATAAGGCCTGAGAAGGAATGGTGGAACTGGAATAAAGTACTGATGCCACTCTCTGAGAGTGTCAGGAGAGTTTGTGGAATTCTACTACTGCAAACATACAGGTCCTCCTTCCCCCTCCATCAGCTGTCAGGATAAGTACGCAAAAGCTGACCGGATTTTGTGTTTTACAGTCTCCTTTTGTCACTAAGGTTCAAGTCCATGAGAATAAAATTTCGGTATCACTTTCATGCAGAATTTATATACATGATTTATATGTTTCATTTTCACAGTACTGTTGTCATATCACCCCACTCTACCCGCCCTGACAGAATCTCTCTACCTTTCATTCTGAGAGCCAATTTCTATCAGCAGGTCTTGATGTTCCTTCAGCAATTGCTCTGCAGATCCCACATCCAGACCCATTTCTTCACTGCTCAGTTTCTCCCGAATGCCCTCTGCCCACAGTAGGAGCCTACGGCTGTCTTGCAAGAAGGACTGTTGGTTTTGGGCCCACTGCAGGACGTCCTGCTTCTTTTGGATCTCCAGCTTGAGCTTTGCCAGAAGCCTCTCCATGTTTTCTACCTGCTCAGTGATGGTCCTGCTCTCTGCAGGGTTGGTGTCCTTGATCCTTCAATAAAACACATTCAACTGTATGAACACTTATTTAGAGCTTGGACCAGTACTCTTTAAAAGGAATGGATTTGGATATTTACAGTTCTGTTAAAAAGAAAGTCAGCTAAGGCAACATATTCCCATTGTGAATGTACAGAAAACTTGAAGAAGCAGAAAACTTTAATGTTTCAAATTTGAACTCCTGTGCACAATTATCTGCTATTTTCCTACCATCACCCTTACTTCCCTGATTACCCTCTTTCAGGACCTAAGTGATACCTCCACATTTTGAACTAGGTAACTCACATTAGCAGAGATAATTTTTTAGAGCCACAAACAATCCTGTGGTATTCATCCTCCTACAACTGTGAAGTCTGGAAACAAACACCTCCCCAGTCACCCAGCCACACTCAAGAGAAATCAGCTCAATCCAGGAGGCAAGTGAGTTCTTTGGGTTTCTAGAAAGAGAAACTTTAAAAGCTGCTCATTCTCCTTATAGCCATAATTTACAGCATGATCTTAGAGAACTAGCCAAGAAAGTGAAAACAAAGAGAAAGTTCCTTACGATTTTGCAACACTCCTCAAGTATTCAATTTTCCTCTCTGTCACCAAGACCTCTCTCTCAATTGTGTACAGTTTGCGCTTGTCTGACTCCAGTCCAGCAGGAAAGTTCCCTGGTTCCAGGTCCCTGAGTTGGACCATCTTGTCTTGCAGCAGCACTCCTATGCTCTGACAGTCCTGAAGAAATGTCCTCACATCAGCTACTCCAATCAGCTCAGAGCCTTTCTCCTCCTTCAGAGTTTCCATGCCTTGCCATCTTGAAGACAGATAAAAATGTATAGCCATTGTTATACATGAACTATATCTGTTTTCGGTTCAGAAAAAGGCTTGTATAAGGATTTCATCAGGACTTAAGTGGACTGGGCAGGGGTGAACACCAGCACCCCCTCACAACATCAAAGTTCATATCAGTGCCATCTCAAACAAGGAGACCTGCTCAGGTGACCAGGACACTCTGAACATGACGCAAATAAACAACCATGGTCAGAAATCAGGACCTGGCTATGCCCACTGAGTGACAGGGTGCCAGGAATACATTCACAACAGGAACTAAATACTCTCGGTGAGGTCAAACACTGTTTGATGTTCCTTTCAAGATTTGTGAAGTGTGTCCTCACCCTGATGCATAAGTAACCAACTCAGCTGCAGTGCTGCAGAACTACTCTGAATGCATCACTAACACCCGTGGATGAATTCACATTGTGCTTTAACATGCGCACACAAATTTCTGCAGTTTAAGCGACTTGGTGTCGGGGTCCTAGGAGCACCCCTCAGTCCTGGAGACACGGCACTGGGCTCAGGGCCAGACTACAGCCAGCTAAGTGCTGCCCCTTTCCTGATGGTGGCACTGTTGTCTAGAAGGGATGTGAATGGTCAGCTCTCCAATTGCCCCCGTGAGACCATCCTCAGCTTATCAGTAGCACTCTTACTTGATGTTGATCTCCTCCATCCAAGTCTGGATCTCAAAATACTTGCTGGGACTGATCTTTCTGTATTTAGCAGCTAAGTTTTCAATGTCTTCCAGCTGGCCTTTGCCTGCAGCCAGTTCTGTTAAAAATCTCTAAAATGGAAAAATAAAGAATGAAGAATGTGAGGGTTTTCCATTTCTGTGGATACAATTCTCAACGATCTCTTATATCCACTCATGTCCCACTTTCACAGTTGGCTTCTCCATTTGCCTGCCTGTGGACTCCATGCACACCTGTGCACACAAGTCCCCTGCAGCCCCCTGACCTCCCTGCTGTGCACACTACATCTGTGAACATATGTCCCACTCCACTGGGATGCAACTGCACTGGTGGATTTTTTCATAATTGGGTATTTTTTTAAGTGATGTAAGATAAACAACAGAAAGAATCCTTTTGTACCATGATATTTGTGCAGGATATCATGTTCACAGGAAGATAAAGGGATGGAGTCACACCAGCTTCAGTAATTTGGCATAGTCTGTACAAAAGCAATACCTGATCTGTGCATGACTCCCTAAGTTGAAATTAATGAAAAGGCTCTCAAAACATCGTTTCTCAACTTTATCTTTTCTCTTAAAGGCCAATTTGATTTAAAAGGTGTCATGCATGAAGAGGAAAAAGGGGTACCTGATATTTCTGCTGCATGACCTCCACATTGTCTGCTTGAGGTTGAAGGGTCCGGAAAATGTTCTCTTTATCTCTCATCCATGACTGAAATTCTTCACAAGAGCTACAGAAGCGATAATATCCAATCATCTCCTCCAGGGCCTTTTTTCTGTTCTGTAAAACAGATGAAGACTTAACTATTGTTGTAATAACTCCTTACCATTTGAAGCAACAGAAAAAAGATCCTTGCATTTAAGCTGCAATACACAGGTGGTAGCTTAGTAGTTTTCCCAGACACTGCTAGAAGAGAAGAGAACATGAAATTTTAAGATAACAATACGTCTTCCCAACAGTGGTTTAAAAGCATGAGAAAATAATTTGGAGAGTGCTCAGCCCCTGGACAGGCAGGAACGCTGCTGTGCTACTTGCTGCTGCTGGCTGAAGACTTAAGGCAGTAGTCTCTAGAGTATGTAAAAGCCACATACAACATGTTTGTGTTGGTCTTTAGGGCGTGATTAGAGCAGCTGGGAATGAAAAGTAGCATATTGAAAATGCAGGTTACAGTTTATTTTTTTTTGGTGTCAGGCAAGACAGCCCGGTGATAGCCTTGAAGCCCTACAGGAATTAATATGACTGAGGCACATCATTAAACTGAAAAGCAGAAGCCAACACAGCACCTAATTTCAATTTGCATTGGTTTTGGCTTGACCTTTTCATGAACTGCAAAGTGGAAGGGGATATTATACCTCAGCCATGCTCTGTAGATGTTCGTAAAGTGAATCTATTTCCTCTTGGGTCTTCCAGATGTTCTCTGGAAGAAAATGATCATCTGGACTTGAGGTTCCAGTGGATGCAGCTTCAGATGTTGCCCAGGTTCGACTGAATGGTAGCTTAGCTGTCTTTTGATTTAAGTCACTTGGAGCGTCCCTTTTTGTCATCTGTTAAGAAAATGTTAACATAACTAATGGATGAAAATTTCTGATTTGGATAAAAATTTCACATGGAAGGAAAATTTTGACTTGATAGTTCACAGCATTCTGACCCTTGAAACCAAAAATTTCCATTATTTTTTGGAAACTGTTTCTACTGTTCTATTCTGAAAAAATGAATCAAAAAGCTGAAAAACATCTTGGTTTTGTTTAAAGAAGAAGTTTAATTTAGCTAATTTTAAAATATATTGATTGAGTAAAAATTCTCATTTTCTGCCCAAATCAAAGTTGTTTGGTCATAGGGGCCTTTTTTACTTTAGAAGTGCCAACAAAGCAAGACAATTGACTATGCTCACTGCTCTCTTTGTGGTGATGTTCTAGTACCTGAACACCCCCAGTTTCAAAACCTGTGAGTGTCCTAGTGAATCAATACTTCCATTTGTGCATCAACACCGTCTTGTCATGTGCTTTTTCACATTTCATAGCAAAGTAATAAAATTTTTTTCTAACAAAAATTAAAGTTGGATTGATGAGGTAAAGGAAAGATCACAAGCAATGCCCATCGCTCTCAAATTTAGTGGGCTAAACATTGAGTGAATATAGACGTTTAAAAGAAGCAAGCTATGAAATGTGTCATTCATTCATTCATCTCCCCTGAATTCTGTTATTAAATGAGCTGATCTCAAGTCAGAAGTTCCCTTTCTAGTCAGTGAAAGAGGGGCATCTGCGGAGGTTGACTTCATCTCATTTGTCTTAAAAATTAGAGATGGTATGAGCTGCTCCTGGAGTTGTGGGATAGTTCTTCACTGCATTAGGGAACCAAAAGAATTTGTAAGGATGTTTTGATTAAATGTCTGCTTTTTAAAGATTATTGAAATTAATAATTTTATGAGAATAAAGATTGGGCATATATTTATGAGGACCAGTAGAGGGAACTTAGAGAGTTGAAAATATTTCTAGCACTTCAAAAAATACTTACTAGGTGTGCTATGAGCAGACAAGGACCTTCTTTGTCACCTAAAAATTTGCCTCAATTCTAATTAAAAACTTGATTTGGAATATTCTATTTTGGAAAAATTAAAAAATAATTGAAAAAAACCATTTCATTTGCATTCTTCAACACAATGTGACGCAATCCCTCATCTACTTACTGCAGCTGGAGCTTGCTGTGCTGCAATGTCAGCCTGCTCTTTGAGGCGCCTCATCTCGGAGGAGTAGGCTGCAATCTCCTTCTCCAGGCGCAGGTGACGATGCAACAGTGCCTCAGCACTCGATTCGTCTTTGCCATAATCCTTGCTGGCCAGAAGGGGCTGCCTTTCTCGCAACCAGGAATTGGCCTCATCGATGTCAGCAAAGTACTGAAGGAGCACAGGGAAGAAAACACTTGGATTCATCCTGAAAAGTATCATATCCAGCTCCTTTCTCTTTGTAGAATTATGGATAAGGAGAAACACCACTAGGTCTGTAGCTGTAAGGTTACTTCCAGGTGCTGTGAAAGCTATGGATAACTTCCAGGTGCTGTGAAAGCTATGGATAAGGTAGCTCTAAGCCCGTGATGTATTTCATGCTCACAACACGGATAATTCACAGAATCACAGTGAATGAAGAGATTCAAGGATTGCCTATATAGCTCTTTAGAAACTCCTAACTAGATAAAACTTCATGGTGCATGACAGCAGCAACAAAAGTAACCCACAATGTATGATGGCGGTAGGCACGATGTAATACCGACAGATATTTTCTAACTGTTTAAGGAACAAGCGATGAACTTGGTCTATGACAGAAGTTTAGTTTTTTCCAGAATTTGCAGTCTGCCTGGCTACGGTTATAGAAAAGTGAAACAAAGTTTTGAGATATAGAATAAAGGTACAACAGGAAAAAAAGGAAACACATAGTAACAAGGGACAAAGAAAGAACTAAAATACCATAATGGTGTTAATCTTAATAGAGAGAAGAGAGAGTATAGACTTTCTCAAGAAAAAAGCTGTTCAGCTTTCTTCAAACATTTAACGGAGACAAGAGACTGAGGCAAATCTTAAGAAAGGGAGAATAAGAATGCCTGAGATAATGTGATATAATTTAAGAACCCTGCTTTTATACAAATTCTTTATTTGCAGATGTGTGAATGTTTGTGGGAATAAAATCATAAGTCAGAATGGAAGCCCCAAATGCTTTGCAGAATTTGTGAAGTTCATGGTCAATCTAAGTCTTACAACATGTTTCTTTTGTTGGTGGTCTTTGGAATTTTTTCTCATTTTAGAAATACATCACACAGCTACCCGATCCCAGCCTCTAAAAAGACTCTGCATTAGCACTACCATTTGAGATATTTCTATTAACATTTTTACCTTTAGAGCAACTCCCAGCTGCTCAAATCTCCTGCCTCTCTGGCTTGCAAAAAGGTTGAGACTTCACTGCCAGAGATCTTTTTGTAGACTAACAGGTGAAGGCTTTCCTGCCACTGTTGCCTTCCATGTGGGGGCATGTGCAGAACTGAGCCACATCCATGTCCCCTCTACCACGCATCCTGGCAGAACCCTCTTACCTGTTTGATGAGGGCTGCTGCCTGCAGGCGGCTCTTGCGATCAGCCACCTCATCTTGGAGCTGCTGCCACAGCTTCTGGAGGTTGTCTGTCTGCCTCAGAATGTCGTCCTGGCGCATGGGGTTCTTTTGGCTGAGCTCCCAGCCCCTCCTCATCACATCTGCACATACGGCCCTGTGTGAATTGCACTCTGCTTCAAGAGCCTAGCACAAGGACAGGAAACACATCAGCAGAGCTCATTCCCTACCAGCCAAGTGAAAAAAGTGGGTCCTACTTTCTGCTACTGTCATGCATTCATTTCCAAGAGCCCCGTGTCTTATCTTTTCACCATCTCTCTCTTTACACTCATCTTTCTTGGCCAGGAAAAGAAGGTGAGAAACATGGAAACTAGCAACCTTTTTCTCTGCCCATCAGATGTTAGCCAATATGGAGCCCAACATCTTCACAAGAAGCCCCACTTCTAGTCCGGTATGAAGCATATTCCTTCTCCACCCCTTCCTTCCCTTCTTTTGGAAAAAAATCCCTACTCTATACATTTTTTTAAAATTCCAAGCTCTGGTCATGACACTTGAGATAAGGTTTAGTTCGACAGCTTTCTTATAAGTGCTGCACTGACTGAACTGAAAGACACTGACATTCTAAAATCTCACTTTAATACAAAGACAAGGCACCAGCAGCACAGTATGATACCTTGTTCTTCTGAATAGAGGCTGTGATCTGGCTGACATCTTTCCCTAACGTCGTCATCCTTGCCAGCTTCCATTTCTCAGAGATCCACGATTCTTCCTCTTTGCAGTCACGAAAGAATTCATAAAGCTTCAAAGCCTCTTCTAGCTGAGATTTACTGAGGGAAACAAACAGTGTATGACAGTCAGAATGAGGATTCCATGAAGAGAGTGGTAGAACAATCACAGAAAAATTTTAAAATCCAGAATTTAAATGCCTTTAGTTCCTCTTTGTCATATACTAATTTATTCATGGAATAAGACAAAAGAAACAAAATTACTTTTCCTTCTTTCTCCAGGAGATGAGGAGATAACCATCTTCTATTCAGACCTCTCATAAAGCAAGTTATAATAAATGCTGAGAATTAAGCTAATCTTCACCTATGAAAGTGAGTGATCCTTTCAGTCAATTGCAATCAAGACACTCAAGTTGCTTTTGTTATGCCTTCATAAATGGGGAAATGAAAAAATTTCAAATGCTGGGAAGCTGTGCCTTCTGATTAAAGAACTAGGATTGGGCATCCTAATCAGGAAGAATAGAGCCACAGCTACAGCCCTACCGTGACTTGCTCTGAGCTGTAAGTTTCTGGTACAGCTGACGAAGCATCTGAACTTTTGCAGAAAGCAATTCTGATTTAACTGTGCTGTCCTTGCTGATCTCTGCTGTCCTCTGGGTGATGTGTGTCAATCTGCCATCATAGGAAGAGATCTGAGAGTCAACCAAGTCGTGATTCTGCAGCAAATCTACTACTTCTAGGAGCTGCTTCCCACAGTCCTGGGAATTCACTAGCGCCTACAAACAAATGAGAAGAAAAAAAAGGCATTTTCAGAGAGTGCATCCTGGGTCTCAGTGCAAATAAATCAGCTGAAAGGTTCCTGTTTTCTCTCATAGCTTCTAAATGTCCAAGAATGTCAGTTAGGTAAAGCTAAAAAGCTGCCTACATAGAGAAATTATACTTTTCTTTCAATTCCACAAGCTAATGGCAACAATCCAGAGTTTCTATCTGCTGTAGTGCAAGTAATGGTCTCGTCAAATAAGCACCTGTTTTCGCACCGAAGATATTTCTTCTGATTGAGCACTCAAGGTCTCAGAATTTGTGGACACAATGGATATCTCTTTGCTACAGACCCATCTTTAGGCAGATTGATTCACAGTCTGTATTTGAGGAATTCTACAATGTCCCATTCTATGGTATGTTCTAACTGCAATGTTCTTTTATTTGAGGAACTTACTTGTCTATCTAAATAACGAAAATAAGTGCTTCAGAGTATTTAATTGGTGACTGATGAGAACCACTTACCAGTCTGTCTTCTTTCTAATTGCATTGATGGATACAATTACTAATCCTAGGGTACTATCTTTCCTTATCAATCTTTTCCCATATTCTCAGGCTACTGTTGCTCCAACGACACTATTACTATAAGATGTTCTTTGTCTACTAACACTAGGACAGAAATATTTATAACTTAGAGATAGCTCTTAACTTTAATTTGAAATTCACAGCTTCATATAGCACACTGACTTTCAGCTTGGGTACAAGGCAAGCTGTAGTCATATGGATTTTTCTGATTTCAAAGCAAACAATGTATATATGCTTCCTTCCATTACAAAATCACTATGAACTCAGTTATTTCTTACGCTAAAGAGAAGACTTTGTGCTCTAACACTCTGGTAACAGTTGGAAATTCATTCTAAAAGCAATCATTATGCATTTACAGTGGGACTTTTCTTTCTCATGAGCTTATATACCTGAAAGCCTGAGCTAATTCTCATCTGTATACTTACTGCAGGTACTTCCAGAAGCTAATTCAGAAGAATTATGTGGAATGGGAACAGGAGGTGTTTTTATTCCCCTTTTGCTTTCGCCCTCGTAAACTTAGAAAAGATTATTTCCCATCTTTATTTTACTGCATGACTCAAACCTGTAGTGCATTCCATGTAATAGGATACCTGGCTTTCTGTTAAGGGAAAACCCCTATAGCAAAGCCTGTTTTTTCTTGTGTACTTTCCTGTGATGATGAGCAGAAATGCTCAGTTAGGGATCTAGGTAAAAACTATGTATTTTTTCTACAGCTTTTCTCCTGTTGGCACCAGACAGTCCCTGGAACATGGGGACCCACACTGGCACCACTGCAAGCTGTGTGCTGGTGGAAAGGGCTCTGTACCTGCAGCTCTTTCAGCTCCTCTGTAATGGCATCTATGTCCCTCAGGAGGCCCAGAATTTCCTGCATTGTTCCCATGGATTGTTCTCTTCTCTGCAGCTGATCCAGGAGATCCTGCCATTGCTTTGAAATGGTCTTTTGCCTACAAAGGAAGAGAAAAAAATCACCAGTTTGGACCAAGGACTTTGGGCAGCACTGGAGGATTCTCAGTGCTTGCAGCTTTAGAAGAGCTAAATGAACACATACAACTCTTGTCATCAGTGTGAGAGGACAGGCCAGGAACACAAAACAGGTCAAAGCAATGTTGTTATAGGAAGTTTGACTAGCACATCAACTGTCATCGACTTTTTAAAATTTAGACATTGTTTTTGAGGATGTTCATAAAACATCCTTTTCTTTATTACAGTACTTTTGCTTGATACAAAGTGGTTTTTTTGCTTGATACAGTGGAAAGGCTTGGAAACAAAGAAATGGTCTTTAAACGGCTGCCTGAAGTAAAACATTAATGTAAACCATATCATAAGTCACAATCTGATCTCATAGTTTCATTTACTCTTTTATAACTCTTTTTCTGACTTTTCACAGGGGGTCCTGATTTTGTCTGAATTTAGAAAAGCACTAAAATACCACAAGAGAAGTTATCTGTATGGCATTCTTAGATACTCACAGATCAGGCTATATAATAACCTGAGATAATCAGAGAATTTATAATTTCTCAATATTTGCTCCAAAATGTAATAAATCTGAGAATACTGTGCCTTAACCAATCTGTATCTCCCCAAATTGCAGACTGAAATAGAAATGTGTTGATTTGGGGAAAAAAAATAGTATCAATCTAAGCATTTTTGATGGCAGAGAGAATATTTAGTAGAAACTTTTAGGTATATTTTCATATATAACAAAAATACTTTAAAATTATTTCTCACCCTAAATCAGTCTGAGGACTTGACCATTCAAGGAAAAAAAGAAGATTTTTAAGAAGATTAAGTGTTTGCCTTATCTGCTGAAAATGTTCACAGGTAGAAGAAATTCCTGACAGTTCTACTCAGGAGAAGCAGAGAAGATTCACAGTTACAATTAATTTTCTTCCACCACACCACAGAATTTCAACTAGTTTTGACCTCCACCACCACACAGTCTCACAACCATCACTCACTTCTGCAAGATCTGATCTTTGCCATGATAGTTCTCCTGGCTGATAACGGTGGCCATTTCATCCAAAGCTGTGAAGCGTTCCCTCCTGGGCAGCACATCCGCCACTATGGCTTCCAGCTTCTTACTGGCAGCCTCCATCCTGTCCACGCTCTCTGGCCAGAAGTCCTGCTTCCCAATCACTTTCCTCATGTCTTCCAAGTAGGACTCACGCAGGGCTGCCTTCTTCAGGAACCTCTGGACCAGCTGTTCCAGCCTTTCTAGCCTCAGCATCTCCTTTTGCAGTGCTTTTCCCCGGTTGTGCTCTGACTTCTCCAGGATGATCCAGTGCTTTTCCACATCCTGCAGCATCTTCCCCTCTGGAGGCAAGTATGGCCGTTGGTTGTTGGCTCTCTGCTTGGTCCTGATGTTGAAGAGATGAGCTTCAATCATGCCCTTCTCCTGGTATTTGGGGGGTTTCTCCACAGTGCGGAAGGTTTTAAAGTTGGCCATGAGCAGCCACATTTCCTGAAGAGTGTTGGGGAAATGCCGGTCATCCAGTTCCACCACCTTCTGTTTAATCCATTTCAAGAGGTCAGAGACCATCTGCTCATACTGAAGCTTCAAGTCATCTATCTCCTTCAGGAAGAACACAATCTGTAATGGGAATACAAAGATACAAGCCACATAAGAAACAGAGTGAAGCAAGGTGGGTAAACAGAAAGCAGCATCTTCAGCAGTCATCACATTTTTATACTGATGTGGTGATAGCTGTCACATCTGAGGCCAAGTGAAATCCTAAAACAGCCTTCCATAAACCACAGATAAATAAATATTATATAATGCTTCATTTCAGTTTTTATCTAAGAGAACATTAATTTTGGAATAAACAACATCCATGTGGAGACTGCTAGCAATTCCTGTACGGGATGACTAGAAAGCAAGAACTCCAAACTGAAGGTTCACTATTTTTTTTTTCCCAATCGAAAAAACCCAGATTTTTTTTCTAAGTCTCATTCCTAAACCCCAAACAATTCTATCCTAATATGCAATTACACCCTCTTAGCTTCACCACTTAGCATCTTAGGAGACCATCTGATACGATCCTGGTTCTCTCACATGCACATAGCAGACAGTGGTCAAACAGCCGCTTCTCGATCTCTTCTGTTGGAACTGTTTCTCTTTATAAAAATTATTAGAAAATGTTTAGTGGCCAAACAGGGCTTTGGTAAGGATGTTAACTCTGATTCAATACTAACTTTTCAAGTGCAAGGCATTTATCTGTTTCATTTTTGGCCTGACCTGCCTTTATTTCAAGTTCAGGTAAATACTAGAGCAAACATCTAAAATTAAATCTCTAATGAAATAAAAGGTGCTAGAACGAAATAATCCTTTCTTTCCATTTTACATTTATTCCATCTTTGTCTTTTTGCTTAATATTATTTTTTTCCTCACCCTAACTTGGTAAAGATGCAGATCTTTACTCCTGCAAATGTCAGGTTTAGTGCTGAACAATGTTGTCTGCCTCTATCATTCTGCTGAGTTTGCCTGCCCCAGCCAGGCAGATTAGTAAGGGAGATGGCACCGAGAAAAGACCCAGTCTTTCCAAGTGGTAATCTGCTTTTGCCTACCAGAAAGTGCACTTGGCAATGACTAAACGCTGCAGTCTTTTAAGAGGAGTAAAATAGCACCAACCTTTAGTGCAGGAAAAGCAGCCCGTGACATCAGGGCTCCCTTCTGTATTTTCTGCCATCGTACCCAGTTCTTGCTGAAAGATCCTAGCAAATGCATGGTCACCTCAGATAGGAGAGGGAAAGGAGATTTGCTTCCCCAAGCTGTTTCTCTCTGCCATCCTGGTCACACACTTAGTCTGAACTCAAAGGCTTCCTTGACACATTCAGGCTTCCCTCTCAATCCTATTAGTAAATTCAGAGCTGCCTATTTGAGGGGACTAAGGACATGAAGAGATTAACATCTGTTTCCTTCTCCTTCTGAATGTTTTTGTGTGTCAGAAATGCAGGAAGACAGGAACGCAATATTAGAGACAGGCTAAAAATAGGGAAGGAGTTGAACGGAGAAAAAGAAGAAGGTAAGTGGAGAGAAAGAAAAGAAAGAATAAATATAACTATGAAAAAATGGAAAAAACAGTTGAGCACAATAAGAATTGAAAAAGGACAGAGTAAGCAAACTGTTTATTCATAAAATACAAAAGTTATAGCCTACTTGCTCCTTATACTTCCTCCAATACATGCTTGTGGACTCAAGGACTATTTCATGTTTATCAAAAGATAAGTAATGTCTCCTGGCCAAAATCCAGTGACTCATGTGTGGTGCTGTGAAGTTCTACTGCCCACTCTCCCCACTGATGCCCAAACTTTGACTAAATTCCAACTCCTGCTTTCATGAAATGCTTCTCTTTGGAGAACATGCTGTTCTAATACATAGAATCCTCGAGTATCTTGAGTTGGATGGTCCCATAAGGACTACCAAGTCCAGCTCCCTGCTCCTTGTAGGACTACCTAACATAAAGTCTTCTGAGGAAGAGCATCCTCCAGACACACCCTCAACACTGACAGGCTTGGTGCTGTGGGGAGCCTTGTTACAGGATCATCTAGTCCTTACTCGAGACCACATTTTTGGCTCACCAAACCTTGCTTTGCAAAACCTTTTCACCTTGCCACCACCAGGAAAGCCTCAGTCTGGATTTTTGTGCCTGCCATTAACCAACGTATTCCCCCTCTCAACTGCACAGGCAGATCTCTGAGTCCAGATGTTCATGTAGGACCCATCCTGGATGTGTAGTTTTTCTGCAGGCTATTTCTTCTGTATTTTTGTCAAAACAAGAACAGATTTCTCTGGAGATAGAAGAGAAATTCTCTCAAGGGAAGTGGTCGTCAGTAGAACAACTACAAAATTCCTTTAGTTTTCCATCAGTGGGATGCAAGTAATCTTTAATATAGCTCATGATTTTATGTGAGCAAAAGTGTATGTGGAAACAGAAAAAAAATTAGCTTAGCTAAATTTAATAATAATTTTACAAATTTCTGTTTAAAAATTGTCCTATTTAGCTAGCATTCTCTCAGTTTTCTTTGTTGTTGTTATTGGTAGTGGTAGTATTCAGTTGTTTTGGTGTTGTTTTGGTTTTGTTTAGTTTGTTTGGGTTTCAGGTTTTTCGTTTTTCACTTTCTACCTAAGAAGTTAGAAAGAAAGGATGAGGATTTTCACAGGAAATCAAAATCCATAACCTCATAGAATAAGGGATCATCTTTCCTATTAAATAAGAAAATGGTTGACTAGATTTGCTTTTGCCTAGTCTTAACCTTCTCCCAATATTATTGAGATCTGTATGCCTCAAGCTGCCTTGGAGCCATATCAGTTCTCAAACAGAAACTGTGAGGTCAAAACCAGATTGATTTTCAGGGAGATAATTGCAACCCCCTTGGAGATCAGAGAGTGTACAGGCTCCAGGCACAAGTCTCAAGGTACAAGGTCCTTCAGATGGCTGTGCTTTTTGATTCAGTTCAAATGATCCTGAAGTTGACCTTGCACAAAACCCCCCGCACTTCCAAAATAAATTTGGCTTTATATTTTTAATTTCTACCTTCCAAAGTTAGCAACGCACTTACTTTGGCAAGTCTCTTTTGTACTGTCTGGCCTTGTTTCAGCCTGGAGAAGTAGTGGTAATAGAGTGACACGTAAGTCATGATGGATCTCTCATCTGGATAGGGCACCGCCACATCCTCAGCATCAAGCAGTTTGCTGATTCCAAACTCTTTCTCAGCAACATCAAAGGCATTGTTCAGGTTTTTAATAGGCTGGTCCTGCCGCAGTGAGCTATAGTGGATAAGATCGGGCCTGGGCAAGGAGAAAAACAGGGCATGGAGATGAATAAAGATTCATGTTTGTAGTAAGTTCTTTCAGATTATAAACCACAGACTGCTTATGAGACTAAGTTAATAGTCACATAACTGTTAATGTTATGCGACATTATTGCTGAAATTACTTTGACCCTGAACTTCATTCAAGAGCATTGCCCCTTGCCTACAAAGCAGGAAGAAAATTGTCCTTCATGAAATTGAATTACCACTCCCAGCAAATCTCTGCCCTTCTTTTATTTCTCCTCTTCCCTGATGAGTGAAAACCAAAGCCTGCCAGAGAGGCACCTCCAGAAAAGGGAGGCGACTCCCAGCTGGGGAAGTCACAAAATCCCACTATGGTATCCTATATAAGATGTAGCAGAACTGTTGAGGACAAAGAAGTGTTCGAGGTTACCATAGATCATTTCTCTCTCCTGCTTTTGGCTATTTTCTTCACTGTTTTTCAAAGGGATGGAGAAGGGAGAAAGAAAGAGACTGAGAAGTTGCTTACTCTATTACAATTGAACAGGAAGATATGCATGCTCACAAAGTTCAAACAATAAAACCAGTGCCAAAAGGAATTATTTTAGAAAAAGAGCAATGGGAACATGACTGAGGTGCTAAGACCAAATGGGCAGCATTGTTCAGATGTGTGATATTCCCCTGGAAATTCAGTGCTATACCCAACTAAAGGAGCTACCAAGCAGGAGCTTTTGGTCCTTCCTTCCAAGAAGGAGAGAATATCCATTTAGGAAAGAAGAGTCTTCAGTGAGAAAGGACAGAGAGAATCTGATGGTTTCTTGAAAGAACTTGTAATTCAGATCCTGGAACAACTTGTGTCAAAGCTAGAAACAGCAATGAGCAACTCTACCTGAACTGATCCATCAGATCTTACCTGTGAGCATGTATGAGTGCATTGAAGGCCAGCCCATCACTCCAACTTTTGGAGAAGTCCTTCACACTCACATTGGAATAGCTGGCAGTTTTATGCTGACACCAGAGTAATAAGGCTTCATTGGCAAATAGAACATCAGCTCTGCCTCCAAATTCTTCCTGTGAAGAGAGCGGGGAAAAGAAAAATCGGTGTCAACAATATATGAAAGTAGTATCAGTGAGTTTACACTCATGTTCCCAAAGCTCACCTTGTAGTACTTTTGTACAATTCATAGATCCTGAATATGATGCCTTCAGGTCTAATATTAGAAATTATTGACTTTGATTTAATAATACTTTTATAGAATATTATTTTTCATGTTCTTTGAGTACATGTTAATAGTTTAAAAAAGCATATGCTTCTTCAGAGAAAGAGCAAAGGAGCAGGATGGGACTCAAATCTAGAGAGAACTGTTGACAGAGAAATTTGACATGAAGCCAAAAGTCCATAAAAATTTGTAGAAGAGGGTGAAGAACATGAATATTCTTTCTATCTCCAAGTTACTGTTTTGTCTCTGAGAAAAAAAAAGTGTATTCAATTGCACAAGAAAAAAGACAAAGATAGAGTTTTACCTTATCAAGTTTGATAGAAGAAATCTGAAATCGAAGTATGATGATCCAGATAAGGCCCAGGATTAAGGTTCTGTCACCATCTACAATATTCTCAGGACCAATCACTTTTACTTGTACCTGCTAATAAACCAGTATCTGTTCAGCATAAAATTGCTCGTGTCCAGCTCTCAGCGTAACAAACTGCTACTGGAGAGGGTGTTCAGGCCGTTTTCTTAAGCAGAGAGGTTTTATGTTTACACCTTTTCATGGGTCCACAGACCTGCAAACTCCTATATCTGCTCATGAGTTTCATCAAAAGCCTGGCAAAGGGATAGTGGTCTCAAAGATTTGAAGTTCCTACGTATGTTCCTAAAACATATTACTCAAATAACAAATAAATAAAAATTTGATTGATTTTTTTTCTTTTACTAAAACCCCTGGCCTGTCTTCAGAGGATACATTATTGTGTACTAGAAGGAGAAACTACAATGAATATGATGCTATAATTAATTAGTAACATGCATAAGCTGTTGTGATCTCTAATACCAGCATTATCTTACCTTGGATTTCAGAAATGTGATGGCTTTGCTGTTGTTCTCTAGAAAATGCACTCTCATCTTTCCTCGGCTTGGTTTGGGCAAAGCTTCTCCAGAGAGCAGCTCCAGGAGTTTCATGAGAGGGATGCCATCCTTCAAGTCTGTGTAAATATCTTCTATCTCAATCTTTACCTGTAAAGACCAGCCAGACAATACAGACTCCAGTTTAACATTTGGCACAGAGAACCCTCTACTTCTAAAATGAAACAAACACCACCTTCTTGATGCTTCACTGAGTCTTCCCTATGAGGATGCATATATACTCACACATAGTGGTGAGTCTTGATTCAGAAAAAAAGGATTTGCAGGAGGACTGACATTATTTATGAAAGTAGTCTGAAGTTAAAGAAACCCCAACAACCAAGCCAAAATACAAACCCACAGTGGAGTAAAAAAAGCAAAAAGCAGGAGATTTTGAAAAATAAAAAATTGAGAATTTTGAAACCAAACCTTTTGGAAATGCTGATATCTTTAATTTCAATTCAAATGAATCTTTTATTTTATCAGAATAATTTTATTCTGAGCAATGCATTTAATTTAAAAGTTGAGTTGATAATCCCGTTCAATGACTCATCTTCTACTCTATAGTCTCAACAAAGTTTGTCACATCCTGCTTAGACCTGCACTACCATCCAAAGTCTCCACATTTTTAGCTAGAGTCTCACACTAAGCGAAAGGTTAGATCATTTACAAAAATGTGTTTTATTGCTGCCAGTAGTGAGGTCACCCAGCACTTAAGTGATACAACATGACACAGTCTGACCTGACAAGAACTTGCCTTGGGTGTTTCCTTTTGGCCTTATGCCACTTGCCATCTAGAAGCGACATTAAAACCATACCACACACCTAAGAATAATTTACTGTGATTTTGAAATTACATTAAATAATCTTCTTTTCTTCAAAAAAGAGAGAAAGAGAGAGAGAGAAAGAAAGAAAGAGAGAAAGAAAGAAAGAGAGAGAGAGAAAGAAGAACACTAAGCCAGTATATTTTAAATTCAGGGCATATTTACATGTTAAGGGGGAAAAAGACAGGCAACAGGCATGCACCTTCTAATTTCTGACCAATTTCTAATTAGCTTAAGAGATCTTTTCTCCAGAGAAGGAAAAAACCACTAAAAGTCTTAACTCTAAACTTAGAGAATCTTTAAGTGTGTGCTGTGCACGCGACAAGGATTTACAACTTGCTCTACTGATTATCTTCATAGAAAAAAATCCCTGTTTAGTTGCCAACTTTATTTCTTTTTGCATATTAAATACAACTTAAAATTTTGCCTATGCTGTACTACAATTTAAAAAAAAATTAAAGCTGTTATATTCTGTGACACTTCTGTAAATAAAGAATAGTTCAATTCAAATCAGTGAAAAGACAGATTTCACGTATCTGCTTATATGAAGTCTCAGCCAGCTGTAGTTTTAACAGCTTTGTTGCCTCATTCCTCTCATAAAGATACCACCCACAGGTTGCTCAACAAATTCGATCCAATAACATCCTTAGTGCTACACTTGAAGTAGTCAGCAATATAATTGAGAGTACTGCTGTGACCCATAGTATGATCCAATCACCTTAAAGTGTGCCTTGGAAAGCTGGGGCTACGCTGCCAGGCAGACCGAGATAAGCTGTCCGGCCCTGCGCCGTCTCTACCGTATATGGTTCGGAAAGCTCCCACAGGCTTTGCTCCCCAGGCTTTTACGATAGGTGAACAAGTACATTGCAGGAACTCAAGACTGACATTTTTATCTATGAACTTGAAGGCATTTTTAAAACAAGAAAGTACACGTCTATAGCTAAACAGAACTAATTTCCTGCACCATAAAAACCTAACTTTCTGCAGGTGGCAAAACGAGAACATATTTTGCATTCATTCTCTCCTGCTAAGAAAAATAAATTTAAAAGTTTTTGTGCTCTGCAGCTGCCTTTGTACGATTCACAAACTTAAAACATTACACTGAAAAAAACCATCTGGCACTGAAACACGGTGATGAGCTACAATGGACCCAATGGCCTGGTCCTGCGTGGTGTCCCCAACATCCACTTCCATTAATATCAACTACAGACTCTAGGAAACAGAATTGGTTTTGGATGATGTCATTCCCTTCTGTGCCGCAGCTACATCATTTGTGCCTGAAACTTTATCTGCAGTAAGTCTGGAGACTGGAATATGCTGGCGTTACCTTGCACACACAAATCGACTGCACACGAGCTCTGAAGATTTTTTGAAGTCTGAGAGTTACTGAAAACAAACTGGTCTGTAGTTGCACGGCAGTATGTCTGAAACTGCTAAAATTAAGGCTACTTCTTCAGAGCCTTTGAGCAGCAACTCAAAATGAACTGATCAGGAAAAGCACAATGTCCGAATTTTTGGCCAGGCAATGCTTGGGGAAACCCTGACATCTGCAGACAATTTACTTAGAGGAAAAAGAAGCAAATAAGGGTTTTCCTCTGAGGGGATCTCCAATGTACAGTGGACATCACAATAAGATGGATCGACAAAAGTGAACCTTGGTTTCAGAGAAATGACATGGTAATATGGACAAAGGAGACAGATGTGAGGTAAAAGATGGAGGCTGGAGCACAGGGGTTAGTCAAAGCCTTCCTTACCTGCATGTGATAACATTCAGAAAAAAATACATTAAAAACAACATTAAAAAGTGGGTGAAATAAAATAAAATAAACCCCAGAAAAAAATCTCCAAATTGAAGGAGCTACCTACATTATTCCTGGAGAAGACGTTGTTCATCCAGTTGGTGAAGGTTTTCTTTTGCATGGACATGCGCTGCTCCTGCAGCTTTTTGATATGATCTTTTTCATATTCAGTGCCCATGGTCACCTAAGAAGCCAGAAACCTCAGTAGGCTGCTGAGTGCTGAAGAGATCTGCCAGGCCACCTACAAAAAGTCACATGCCCAGTGTATATAGGAAACCCAGCACAAACAGGTACAAGATCCAATACCATACCCAGTGTAATACCTTAATTTCCTTTTGCTTACACTTTGCACTTTAATTTCACCAACTTTATTCTTAACTTACCTGAGCTGGCCCTTTAAAAATACCTAACTAGCTTCAGGATGGAACTGTGACGTATCTATGCAGCTTTACTTTCTTGTTCTCAGTCTCCACCCAGTCTCCTTGATCTCATGAGGACCACCACTACCTGAAAGTCATCAATAACTTCCTTGGGTGTGTTGAAAGCACATCACAGAGAACTGATCTCAGACACTGCCAGAAGGAGGAATCCTCAAATCACTTCCAAAAAGAAAATGCGTTATATTCTCTGAGGACTTGTTGAGATTCTGTTGATGGCTTTCAGACCACTGTATTCCCAAAAAACCACAAAGAGCTGATTAGAGAGGAAATGGAACCAAGTTGTTTCTTTCCTCTCATGGGTCCGGTTTTTGCACATCTATCACAGTAAGGACGTTGGCACAGGTCCATAATCACATGAACAAGGTCCTAGCCTGGGTGTCAGGAAGCATTATTCCTCTTCCTTACTCTTGTCTACCTTGTCCATACCAGTGAAAAGCCAGGCTTGTAATTCCTCACAGCACCCAAGCTGAATATTCAGAAAGAATATAAGGGAGGAGTCTTCCCTTCAGAGTCTGTGACACAATAAACTGGATTTCAGCTCAACTGACTAGCTCTTCTGAAGACACTTGGCTTACATCATAAATTTTTAACAGCAGTGACCTTGCTGTTATGAAGGCAAAAGGATAACTTAAAAAAAAAAAAAGAAAACCAGTGTAAGATCCGTGGCTACAGACACCTTTCATGACCAAACATCATCTGCTTGAACTACTGCCATAATTTTAAGTATTACCTGGGTATCAGCCTGGCTGGGAAACCAAGAAACCTGTTGTAGTGATGGGAGAGGAGAGAGGTGTCTATTGCTGTCAACCCACTGAAAAGAGAGAAGAGAATGAAAAATTGAAACATCTGAGAAATTGTGAGAGTGTGGAGCAGTGTGACCTACTTCCCCTAACTCCATGTTTGTTTTGCAAAGGTGAAGTTCTGAACGGTTATGGGCTTCATACCCATTTAATTCATAAAACATAAAATACTGGGAAAGAAGACTTTATTTGTCCTAGCATGAGAAGACAGCAATAGGGAACTAGCAACAACAGCCACTGCAAATGGGAAATCCCTTGCCTGATAGTTTTCCATGCTCTGATTAGTATTAAAAAAATTGCCATTTTACAATATTGAAAGGTGTGGAAAGTGCAGAAACAATGATTTGTTACTGCATTTTTATTATTTCTTTTTGGGGCAGATGTTTCTTAACTCTCGGTGCTTGACTTCCTCAGAACAGGGACAGCATTGAAGCCTGGTGGTTCAGCAACAACATAGGGAAGGGTCATGACTGTAGATGAAAGCCTAATGGAAGGAAGAATTTAGCAAAGTTTGAAATAGAGTTATGGGGAATGTCCTCACGGTATTTTCTTATCTAGTGAGCTAGTTCAGCACTGCCAACTTTCTCCATTTGGAGAGCAGATACTGAAAGAATTGCCTTTCTTGTTGGAGAGGTGATACTTTCAACAAAGAATTGCCTTTCTTTGTTGGAGAGGTGATACTAACTCACTGCCGTGTAATAACCCATAGAGGTAACCCATATCATAACGCCATTTCTGAGTTTGCCAAATGCTTCTCAGAACATCCGCAGGCTTCTTTATTTTTAAGGGTTGCTATCCAAACACTGTAGTCACCCTGAATAATGATGGAACTGCTTTCATTCAGGTACAGAGGAAGCCTATCTGTTGAGCTACTGCCTCACGTAACAGCTCACCTGTTTCATGAAGTTAGAAATGCTCCCTGTATGGGTAGATGATTACCTAAAGACAGATCTATAACAGATTATCTGCATTTGCAGGACACATAAACAGTGCTAAGACCCAAAACTAGCCATAACAGTACATCACAAGAAAACAAAAGATCGAAGAATGTGAAAAAAATGGACTTACCCCGTTTTGGAAGAAGTCCTTTCTGACATTCAGCAGCTGGTTTTTCAGAAGAATGACTTCCACTAGATCCACTCCTACATTCACCTCACTGCTTTAATGCAAAGCGACCTTTGGTTTTAGGAACGGAGACCAAGTATTTACGATCTACCTATGAACCTTTCGTCTGATCTGAAAGAAAATAGCCCATCAGAACACAATGAGTAAAGGTCGTCACAGGCCTTGTTCAATTCTTACACTCAAAAATTATATATGAATGTCACCAAAATTGCTGTAAACCAGTGGAAATGTCATGCGTAGCTCTGATGCTTTGGTAAAGAGCATCTTGCACAATTGCACTGAGGGTTCTGCTCTTCTAAAGGAATTCTTACCTGGAAAATTGAACCTGACAATGGACTCTGAAAATGAAAGCACAGCAGAGAGTACAAAGATCAGAGCGATAGCCAAGTGGTTAAACTGAGATACAGCAAATGAGAAGGTGAAACTCTGAAACCCTGTGAATTTGCTCAGCACTGCTTTGAGGAAGCTTTTGTGCACAGACACCTGCTGCTGACAGGGCAAACCAGAGTCAAGCTGGCAGTGCCAGTTGATTCCAAAGTTTACTATTCATGGGTTTCTTGTTAATCATGAAAGGGAAAATAATTCTGGTGACTTACATAGATAGCAGTGAGTACTGGCATCATTGCCAGGAATCAGAGAGTTGCTGCTGGGAATCAGTGCTAGAATATGAGCAGGCATCTGAAATCAGAGGCTGTGAGTAAAGATGTCAAGCTCAGAGATGAGGTAAGGGAGTAGTAGTCTTTTCCCTTTTAGCAACTGTAGTTTAGCTAGCACCCAAAAGGGACAGGAGGAAACAAAAGAAGAAATTAGGAACCCTACAAACTCAGGACAGATAAAACTTGACCAGCAGAATGTGTGTCTTCATATGCGCCCTAGAGAAATGTCATATATATTGTCACATAAAACTGCTAAAAAAAAAAATTATATTACAGGTATTTCTCAAAATATGCTCTCCAAATTCCTGGCCTCACGTCCTGGACTACCCAACTAATACAATGCAATGTATTGTATCACAATGTCTGTAATGTGTTGTAACACAATGTAACTAATACAATGCAATTCTTAAATACCATTAAAGGCAAATAGGATGGCAGGAAAATAGAGATACAAATTCAGCAACTTTCTCTTCTGTAAACTCATTGCCTGCTTGTAATTCTACTCTTTTCTGTCTTGTTTTTCACAGAGTCCATCAGGTAAGAAGTGGATCATCTGGTCCAATGGTCCAACCTCTCTGCTCAAGAAGGGTCATCCCAGAACACAGGGCAGAGGATTGCATCCAGATGATCTCCAGTGAGGGAGACTCCACAACCTCTTTGGGGAACTGTTTCAGTGCACATTCAGCCACGCAGTTAAGAAATTTCTCCTCATGTTCAGGTGGAACTTCCTGTGCATCAGTTTCTGCCCACTGCCTCTTGTCCTGTTGCTTGGCACCACCGAGCAGAGCCTGGCTCCATCCTCTGACACCCTCCCTTCAGATACTGATAGACATTGATGAGGTCCCCTCTCAGTCATCTCTTTTCAAGGCTGAACAGACCCAGCTCCCTCAGTCTTTTTTGGTAAGAGAGATGTTCCAGTCCCCTCTTCACCTTCATAGCGCTCCGCTGGACCTGCTCCAGTCTCTCTTGTACTGGGGAGCCCAGAACTGGACACAGCACTCCAGATGTGGCTTCCTCACCAGGGCTGAGCAGAGGGGCAGGGTCACCTCCCTGGACGCGCTGGCAACGCTCTTCCTAACGCACCCCAGGACACCATTGGCCTTCTTGGCCACAAGGGCACTGCTGGCTCAGGGACAGCTTGTTGTCCACCAGGGCCCCAGGTCCCTCCAGGCAGAGTTGCTCTCCAGCAGGTTGGCCCCCAGCCTGTGCTGGTGCCTGGGGTTATTCTTCCCCAGGTGCAGGACCCTGCATTTGCCTTTGTTGGATTTCAGACAGTTCTTCCCTGCCCACCTCTCCAACCTGTCGAGGTACTTCTGAAGGCTGCACAGAACTCTGAAATCTCAGCCACTCCTCCCAGCTTTGTGTCATCAGTGAACTTGCTGATGAGGCCTCTGCTCCTTCATCCAAATCACTGATGAACAAGTTAAACAACACTACGTGCAGTATTGAACCTTGGGAGACATCAGAAATGACAAGCCTCCAACCAGACCCTGTGTCACTGATCACAACTGTCTGGAATCCTCCATGCAGTCAGTTTTCAATCCATCTCAATGTCCCCTCATCCAACCCACACTTCTAGAGTTTGCCTATGAGGATTTCATGAGAGACAGTGTCAAAAACCTTGCTGAAGTCAAAGCAGAAAATATCCACTACTAACTTTTAGTTTTACCCACATTCTTAAAAAGGTAGGATTGTAAACTGTTGGTTTAAATCTGGCACAGATTGGCTAGGTTATGTGTGTTGAGGAAAAGTCCTTGCTCCTTTCAAATAGAAGGCAGAGGACCAGCGGGTGAATTGGCCCTGGATGCAGGCATTTCCCCCTATTGCAAGTTAATTATTATCTATATGGTTAAATGTGTGTCACTGTCTTTGCTTTTTATGATGATACAAGGCAAACAAAGATACGGTATAAAATTTCACTAACTCCTGAATATCTATCTAAAGTTCAAAGTTAAATGGTGGACACTTGTGTGACAGCAATAAATAAAGCCATTTCCTCAGTTATTTATATCCTAACAAAGTAAGAGGAAGGGCACAACAATATTTGTGTGCAGTTTCCTGGAGGGATCAGGAAAAAATCACCCCTCTAGACTAATTATGGGCCCTCTTTCACTCCTTTGCAGAGAAGGGAAGCCTTACCACAGACCTCAGGAAGGAGAAGGGCCTAAAGAGTACCCTTCCCATGTCTCGTTTTCAGCCTGAAGTGTTTTTCCATGATGGAAGATGTGTTTCCTTGTTTCTTAACAGGAAAGATCTCGATGCAGGATTCCCCTCTGCAAAATAGCTGTCAGTAGGACATGTTAGGATTTTTTAACATCCTTTTTTATCTGCCCATGATCTTGTTCTGCTTAAGAGGAAAATGGAGACTATGGAGACCAAACAGACCTCATGCACAAGCAGCCTGTCTTGCAGGCCCAAAACTCCACAGTTCTCAGCCCTTCCCCCACTGCTCCTCCACTCCTGACAACACCATGTAAATCAAAGAGGGAAACGACACTTATTTCTATCTATTTGAATTCTTTTTCTTAAAATATCATCATTGTCCTCCTCTCGTAACACACATGTGAATTCCCAGCTCTTCTCCAAGATGGGAAGAAATGTTTAATTTGCCTGCCATAAAAAGCACAAAAGTCACAGCCGCAGGGTTGCAGATGCTGAGTTTGCTGTTCCCACTCCCAACCCTGGCCTCAAGCGAGGGCTGATCACCATGAGCTTTCCCAGGGCAGCACTGGCTGGGCTCTCCAGGCAGCAGCACTGTCTTCCCCTCATCATTGGCCTTGCCCACGGGGATGGAGGAGTCTGCCACAGAGGAATACACGTCCTGAGCCAGGTGCAGACGCCTTCCTGGGCCAGAGCACCCCCGCTAAGGCCATTCGTAGCCGACAGTCCTGTAACTCAATGAGCCTTTCACCGTACCAAGCTGCTACAGCCGTGCTCTGCACTGCCACTGAGCAAAGCCAGCTGCAATTCCAAAGCCATGTGACCATACTCATGCCTGCTCCTGCAGGGAGCCGAGTCTATTCACACGGCTCAGGTGAAAGGCTTGGCACAGCCCATCAGCCTCCATTACGTATGCTTTGCACACCCACCTTTCTGAAGGTACACGAAATTCCTGTCTGACCCTTGCTAAGGAGAGGGTTCCCCAAATCTCAAAGAAAATAAGCATGTGAAGTGTAAACACGTGTGTGACAGCTCAGCCCTTTATCCCCTGCTGCATCTCCAGCCATGTTACTTCCACATGTAAGAGTCTCAAAACATCTGGACATTGACTCTATGGGATATAAATGCAGCCCCCTCTCGGGGCTACAGTCCTGTAGCCCACAATGTGCCAAGCAAGCACAGAAATTATCCTGCTGCCTGGGACCAGCAATCTGGGTCCCACAGGTGGCCCTTCCCTCTGCCACCCTCCTCAGCTCCAGCAAACAGCGGATGTTCAGTCTCATCAGTGTAGTGTGGACACAGGAGAGAGACACCATGATCCCAGAATGTTTCCTAATCACATCTAACCACATTCCTAACCACTCATTCACATGTAATCCTAGACCTCAATGTGGCAGAGAGGAAATACACTTTGGATATCGAGAACACTGGAGAGGAGCAGACAGTAAGTTATTGCAAGAAGATGTTCACTCATTTGGGAATGGAATACTAGAGCTGAAGAAAAGTTGGGAGGAGTTACTCAAAAGCAGCTGAGGAGAGCATGGCAACCTCCTGCTCAGTCTGCACAGATTCCCTGCTTTCACAGGCCTCTCAGCAGAACTTTGTCCCAAAATAGCTACATACTTCTCTCAGTTTCTTTCCCCGAAGGACTTCAGCACACCACCCCCAGGCACCCACCTTTCCCTGCCCCCTACATACCTGCTGTGCCAGCACGGCTGTCACCAGCCACCCCGGGGTGCCACCCACCTGCAGGCAGGGGGGTCCACGGTGGATGGAGACCCAGCTCCTCTTAAAGCTGAGCTCTGCCTGGGAGGATCTAACCCGGCATCCCGGGATGCTGGGCTGTTATAAACCTCAGCCTCCTCAAGCTCTAGTCTAAACTAGAAGTTGCTTTTCTCTTTGAATAGTTGGCTAGCAGCGACATGACATCAACAGGGAGCAGAACTCAAGCAGAACAGTCGAATTACATCATCCAAAGGAACTGGAGCCCCTCACTGCATTTGAAAAAGAGGACAGCTTAAAGCAAAATCAGATGGATTTATTTTTCCTGGCATGAAGAAGTTCAGTCATCTTTTTGAAACAGAAAATATATGTTTGCTTGTTTAGTCATGAGTTAAAGTCATTTTACCCTTGGAGCTGTTTATATTATCTTGACATTTCCCTTCTGTTTCTGAACCTCAAATAGTTAACATAAGAGCTTCAAAGGCTTTTTGAGATGAACACATGGGACAGAGGATTTTCAGTCTCTTTCTATTTCATACAAACATAGATAAAAGGTTTCAAGTGACAGAATAGCCTTAATATTTTGAACATCAAACTGAAAATGGGCCTTAGAAATCACTGTGCTGGCAATGCCAGATCTAACTAGTGTATTTTTATCATTTAATTCAGATAATTCTACTTTTTTCATTGCTACTAAGGAAGACTCTTGCATGAGAGTGAAACTTCTTCACAGCTGTATTTTAGGGGGTTGTTTGTATATTGGACTGATAAAGTATTTAGTTCCATTTAGTGATGAAACAAAACCGTGGGATTCACATACGGAAGTGGCTCCCAGCACCCTTAGTGCCAGAGCACTGCACCTACCTTCAGGGGCAGTGTGCACCATGGTGTGCTCTCAGGTTTTGGTCCCCCACTGCCCTGACAAGCAGATTACTGACTGCAAACCAGCCCAACCACCCCAGTTTCCTTGTGAAGGTAATGTGGAATGTTGAAGGTCATGGGCAAAAACATCGCATAAATGTTTAACAAAAATGTATTAACAGTTAACATTAAAGGTGCGAATCTTAGCACATGAGAGCTAAGACACAAAAATACAAAATGAAGAAAAACAGCAACTACTCTCCATTGTAGGCAAAAATTGCCAAGCCCTGAGCTTACTGGTTATACCTACATTGTTTGTTAATTTCTTACTTTCAGACTAGACACAAAATGAGTGCATTTTGAGAAAAACCCACAGAATTATCTGAAAACAAAATCACTAAGCATGAGCAGCATGTTTCAGCAGTTCCTTTTTTACAAAATTTAAACATTAAAAACAGAAATCTTACAGTATATCTGAAATACAGCACCTGGTGAGAGATACATACCATTCATGAGCCACTTTCACTACAACGAAATCTTCAGAGCTCCAGACTGAAGTGGAATATGGGTTGCTGAGCTAGCAAGACTTTGGAAAGAACATGGACAAGCTCCATCTCAGAGAAAAGAATAAGAGAACAAGAATAAGAATGTGGGAGAACAAGCGAGACCTCGCATTAGTGACCTTCCAGTATTCACTGGATCAGAAATGGAGTCCACAGTCTATCACCAGGTACAAATCTGTGCTAGCATGAAATCCTCCAATGGGAAAAGGAAGAGCAGCCTGCCTCAAAAACATGGTTTCCACCCATATTTTTCCCTCAGGTCAGAAAAGTTGCACAGATTCAGGACTTCTGAACATATTGGCGGCAAACAACCTCATCCTCCTGACTGTGTTTTGATCACAACAGGTGTTTATTGGGTACGGATATTCATTTCCAGCTCATTGCTGTCATCTCTGAGTGAAGGAAGGCACTTTCAGCAGATGCATTTGTTCACCCGTCTGAGCAGGGCAAGGCAGCCAACTTCTTCTCCTGTGTTTTCCTCCCCAAGTCAGGCAGGCAAGCTCAAGGGCCAAGCTTTGAAAAGGTCCTCTGCACTCAGCTTTGCAGAGCACAGCGAGATCAGAGAGACACAGAGCAGTGTCTGCTCCAAAGGCCTTACAAATGCACCAGACATGGGAGCAAATAAGGTTTGGAGAAACTAAGTGGCACACCAGTACTCTTATTTTTCAAGGTGAGTACTGCCACCGGAGTTAAAACAGAAATGTTTCACAGTTTAAGAGTGCCAAATATTAGAAGCAACAATTACTGCAAAACTTATAAACTGATAGCATGGACACTTGTCTATTTTCTCTGTTATCCAAATACGAATTGTGGATTAGAGAGAACAACTGCTGAAGTGTGCTGTAAATTTTTCAAAGTCTGAAATGTCTTACACGCAGAGCAGGTAAAACAACATTCCATTAAAAAAAAAACCCAAACAACAAACCCAAAGAGCGACCCCTCCCACCTCCAAACCCCCCTAAAATCTCACCTTTAGATTATTTTTTACTTTCATAAGGAGCAGTTCCAGCAAGTCGTTGCAGCTCAAGAGCTATGTAGCCTCCAGGCACCCACATGTTGTTCGCATGTGAACACTTGCTTTCATGTGACATATGGCACCAGGAGCCAAACAGCAGTTTGCCAACACTGCTACATATGAACTCCACAGCAGCCGAAATTTGACCCCAACAGGAGCAATAGCTAAACTGTAGCATCCTGATGGCACAGACATATCTTTGGAAATACCTCAAGTAAGATGAGTGCATAGACGAGAAAGAGAGGGGCAGGAGGAATTAATTTAAACACAATGTTACAATGAATGTTCTATTGATAGGATTGGTTATCCTCAAGTAGTAGGCAGCATGGCGTGGAAGACGTCTTTGGATTTTTTGGGACAAACACATCAAAGTGCTTCCTGCTAAGCTGCTATTTAATCTACTCTTACATTCCAAGGTTAGTACCCCCACTGAAGTTAAAAGTACCACCTCTCAGTTCAAGTTTCAGACTTTCAAACCACACAGGAAGTTTTAGATTTATGTTCCACACTTGGACTTTACAAAACTTCCACATTTAGACATTAGGAAGCTCCAAAATTACATTCTGCTATAACGTGCCGATCACAGAGAGGTACTGGAGGTTTGTGAGAGATTTTTTAGTTCTTTACAGATAAATTTAATTCTGAAATCAAGCCTTGGCACAAACAGTAATTTCAGCAACAAGTTCAAGGGCACAGAAAAGAAATAGCCAGAACCTGTTATGGATACATAAATGGAGGTGGGAAAATCAGCAGCTTGCCAAATAGCTACTCTGCCTGTGAACCTTAAGCAGCAGGATTACAAAATTCGAGTCACTGAAAGATTATCTTCCAGAAAGAAGCATACAAACCAAAATCTCAGGTAGTTAAATATTAGTTTATTAAATCAGCAATTTTTATCACTGCTTTCTAAAAATGATTACAAAGCATATTAAAATATATTACAGTATCTGCAAAGAACTTACTGTGTAATAAAAGTGCAACAATAATGAACTTACAACTTTGTTTGCCTATTCGGGCAAACTGAAGCACACTGCACAGATCAAGCCTTTCCTCAAAAACCAAGAGTGCCTTTGAAGTGAAAACAGTATTTAACCAAAATATTAGAAAAAGTGAGCATGTGAAATAGAAAATGAAGTTCATGTTCATTCTCTCAGTGCTAAGGTACACATATCCATCAAACCATATACTTCAAACTCTGCTTGAGATCCAACAATTTAAAGAGCCACCAAAATGAGTGCACATTGTAAAGGGAAGGAAGTGACAAAACGAAAAAGAGGGTGCGTTTCAAGTGCTGTTAATAAACAATGTTGAAAGCCAGGGACCAGATACCTGCTGCTTTGAGACCAGGTTCCACACAAATCCACACCACACTCAACTAACAACTGGGATCCCACCCTGACTTAAAAATCTTCGTGAACTCTCCAATTTCAAGATGTCACAGCTTTAAGTCTCTTGGAGACTTGTATTGTGGTTATGAGTGGTACCCCCACATTTTCTACTCCAATCTACAACAAAAACTCTTAATTTCTAAAGGAACAGAACTAGAGTTGCAAGTGGAACTGCAACTGTGCTGTGGAATAGCTGGAGAGAAGGTAAAAGCAGCAGTTTCTACTTCAGTTTAAGACAGTAGGCTACTCAGCAGGCCTACTGATTTCACAGGATAAATCACTGACAGCTTTGAATGATCCTGCAGAAAATGTTACTAACATCCTAGGCATAAAACGCCCAACAAATCCAACATCTTCACCTCTCTTCAGCTGACATTAGTAACAAACCGAACATTAAAGATTACCTCATACTGCTGTTACCAATAATTACTTAGAGCATACTATCATGAGAGAAGGGAATCCTGATCACTTCTTGTGCTTTTAACACACAGATTCACTAACTCCACAGAACATCATCCAAACAGTTGCGTGTGGCTGGTGTAACTAACTGAATGGGCTTGCAGACAGGCAGCAAGGCAATGGGAGAGGCCCACGGACCTGCGAGGACGCAGTGAGGAGAGATCCATGACAAATAGCAACAGCAACCTGCTCCATCAGTTTAGTTGTGCAAGAAGCTGCTGTTTAACGTTCACATGAAATGTACTTTATTACTATCATCTAAGTGTGATGCTAGCTCACTGTACCACATACCTAGAAATACATTTATTTAGCTGTGGATGCCGACCATGAAACACTTCTATTCCTCCAGACAGCCAGAGAAAATCCACCTCTACTCCTACAGATGCTTCATGCATTCATCTTCCAAATTCTACAGGAACACACAGCAAAATACTACAACCCCATCTAGGCAAAAAATTTGCCTGCCTTAAGACCAAGCTAGCATACTGCCACAGAGACTGAGGAAAAGGCTGTGTTCTGCATTCTACTACCAATAAACTAGAAAAATGAAATCACCAAAACTATCCTGCTCTTCTCACTGAAGGAGGATATTTCTAATGGCATGGGATCACATGGCTCCACTATGTCTGGAGCATCACCCCTGGAAGCTACATGTGGTGGGAACTCAAACACGGGTCCACCCCTGCAGCCCTGTGCTGCTGCAAAGCGAGGTAAGGCAGAGTCAGCAGCTTCTCAGATCCTTTCAGCTTTGCCTACACTACAGTATTCACAGTACACAAGCTTGCATTCTTTCTCCTGGTGACTTTCCTGATTAAGCTAGTCACTAGTACTTAGCTGGTCAGTAGTGTATAAAGTGGTACTGACTGCAGACACTACCTGCAAACAAACACACATTACTACTTCTGCAGCATCTTTTTTTCCTTAACACTTGCAACGTCTATAGACTACTTTTTGTTCAATCAAAAATAAGTTACATAGAATAGTTACTCTGCAGATGTACAGTCACACAGGTAGACTCAGGGTCAAGTTTCACAGCTCTACGAAAGTGCACAGAGGTGCACTAAGGTTAATTTGGCTCCTAATTTAGGTCTAACAGAAATAGAGTTGGTATGCTTGAATGATAGAAAAAATACTTAAGAATTTAAAAAGACCCCAAAAAACCTCAAGTCCTCAGAACAATTTAGCTATGCCAGGACATCCTTGATACAGGCCCAGAAACCTGGCAAGGTAAAGGTGGTGTTCTGCCATTACTTAAAATAGCATCATTGTTTTCCCATGGAAGACCCCTGACAAATTTCATGGAAATTGCACCTCAGAATAGAACAGATGCAGAAAGATGAGAGGTCCAGAAAGATGTGAAGTATTAAACCTGACAACCTACAAATATATGATTTGAAAAACGAAGCTGAGGCTTTTCTTAGATCACCCACAAAACTGAACACGAAAGTGTGACTAAAACCTCAAATGGGAGACAATATCCAAACTATTTCCCTCCCCACCCCTATTGCAAGTATGTTAAAGCACGTTTTGGCTTGCTCTGTCTCAGAAGGCACTTCTGCTGCCACTCTCTGAGACTTAACAAAAAAGTGCCCAAAACTACAGCACCTTTGATGTGTAGGGTATTTCCTACTACAAATGGAATACAAGTCAATTCCTGCTCACACGTATAGACCAGAACTGACTGCCAAATTTGATCTTAGGAAAGAACTGGCCCTCCCTGAAAGACTCAAGTTCACAGGGCCAAAAACTTCCCTTCTTTTAAGGTACTGCCCCAGTTTTGAGAGTCACCCCAAGACAGGTACTGATAAAAATCAATTGTAAGCAGACAGTATGTTCAACTTTGATTGTGTGTTGCTGGAAAACAAATGTTTATTAAGCATTCATTCCATTCCTTTCATGGATTGTTTTCAATAAAGGAGTAATATTTGGAGGGATGAGTCTACCATTTATTATAGCCAATGCAACAGTTCCTGTTAGCCTCCCCATCCTTCAAATCTGCCACCATGGGAACTGGATCTCCCTCTTGTGGTTGTCAGCTACATGTTGGCAAAAGAAAGTGTTAAAAACTCCTCTTAAATATATTATATATTAAAAAATACACAGACATAACTGTATAATTAGCTGTAAATAGAAATTAAATACCAATGAAAATATCCCTAGATAATTTGATGCACTTTGAAGAGGCTGACTTTGAGCAATACATCTTTTCTGAAAAGAAAGTGAGGCTTAATTTCAATGCCTACATTTTTTTTAGCTTAAGAAACCATTCTGCTGTCACTTTGAACCATTCAGGAACTCATTGTCTACAGAGAAGCTAAGCTTAAACTGCAAAGAAAATTCTAAATTCAAGGAACAAAGGAGATCTCAGTTCTTCTAATGATAATACTGAATATATAGTGCTGTGTAAAACTGAAGAAGCTGTTCTTCAGATAAGACAATGACAAATTGAAAAAATAATTTTAGTATTTTGCAGCTATAGCTAGAGTCTTAAGTTTTAAAACAAGTTTGCTGACATTCTGAGCACTTACAAGACTTTCCTCATCACTTTTCTAACTCCTATAAAATAATAAAAAGAAAAAAAATAAAATTTCCTTTCTTATCAGCCTCGTCTTAAGACTACAGAGATGCTGACATTCACTCAATGGCTTAAGTACATTTTTAGCATCTAAATATTCCTTGCATAGGCAGGTGAATTTAACATTTTGAGCTTCAGTGCGCTATTTAGAACAGCTTGGAGGAACTTGGGGTTGATAAGGATTTAGGTCTGGTGAAGGTCAGCAATTTTTATGCGTGGTTTTTCTGCTTTATGGTTGTAAAGGCAGCGAGACACGGACACAGGACTACAAAAACATTTTCACCTTATGATAGAGCTATTATAAGGCACTTGTGATAAGCCTGTCTGAGTGAAGGGCAGCAGGGACAGCTACACGAATGTTTCCCTGCCGCCGTGCTTACAGCTTCAGTAGCTTGCGTGAAATGTGCTGGGAGGTTTAAAGATCTAAGCTTAATTTCAAATTTTGGTATTTTCAACACATTTCCTGCGGGATTTTCACAATCTTCATTCTTCTCCTTGTGTTGCTCATTCTGCTGTCTGGAAAGGTTTCCTGTGAGACGGTGGCACCAGGTGGGAAGGTAGCGTGCCAGGCAGTTCATATCCATCCAGTTTAATCTTGATGAGATGTTTTGCTAGTGCAAACTCTTCATCATCCAACATCCCATCGCCATCACAGTCTGCAAGTTTCCAGATCTTCCCCAAGACGCTATTGGGTAGTTTAGAAGTCACCATCTCCTTCTTTGCACTAATCCCAGATATTTTGCCATTGATTGGTGACAGAGTGTAGAAAATCTCATCATAAGCAGGTTTATCTTTGGCAACAACCCATTCCTCTTCATCAGCTCCTTCCTTAGCACCTTCCCCATATCCATGGCCAAAAGGTCCTGCCATGGTGCCATCAAATGCTCCACCGTGTACCATCTCTGTGGGCATGTTGCTCTCTTCCTGAGTGATTAGGTTCATCAGGGAGGCAATTTTGTTGGCCAGCATGTTATCCACAGCTTCAATTAGCTTTGGTTTCAAAGAATGAAATTTAGTGAAGTCACAATTCTCCAACAGCTCCTGTGAATGACACAGTGACAGTAGTCAAAAACTATTCCAGTACATTGAAAAGCTTAAAGAATGGGCTTCAAATTAAAATAATCAAGTAATAATTCAATTAAAATAAGTATCTTTTCAAGTAGTTTCTACAGCTGAAACTCCTCTTGAAGAAGGAACAAAAGTGACACATAGGTACCATACAACCAATATATTTGATCAAACACACCAAGACAATTTTGCAACACTATATGAGTTTTTTTATTAAATTACATTTACACTACAATTTTCAAAATGCAGTGGATAAAACTATAGCAGTTGATGAATGTTACCCAGCAACTTTCCATTTGATGATTTTCTTCCTAATGTCAAAGAAAGCATGCAAGTAAGTCCTCAGTACTGCTAGCACTTATGCAAGTGTTTAAAATCAGATGTTTGCAGGACTGATCTGATTTTATAGATCAAACTTCTTGGTTGCGGTTAGGTCAGGAAGAGCTGTCCTTTACCAATAAAGAAATGCTGAGTTGGGATAACAGCAGCAGTGTTTTATAGCAGTGCTGCCAGAACTCATGAAGTCAGATGGTCCCTGCAGAATTTGTGGAGGGACCATCTTACTAACCTCAGTGAGATGTTTACTTAGGTGGTATGTGCTATTCCAACACAAGCCCAAGCATGTTTTACACCACAGCATTCGAAAATTAAAAATGCTTTGGGCAATTATTTAATTGTTTCTACATGCAATATGCTTGTCAGGAAGAGAAAGTTACAGTGGAAACGGTTAAAAAACCCCAAACATCACCACCACCACCACTCCTTCTGTAAAGGAGTTAAACTGCTTCAACAAATCCCATCTATCACCTCAAGGAGCTGCTCCAATACATACCAAAATGATAATGACACGAACCCAAACCTGGATCACAGGGTAAAAACAGTCAAGCAGCAACTCTGTTCAGGTGACATTTATACACAATCACTTGATTTACAGCACCTGATCAGAATAAATTTATGTTGTGCAATAAATCTCAGGAAGCAAAGGTTAACTAGGTATCTGTTCTGGCACAATTTTGTTTTCACACAATTTTGCTCCTCATTACAGAAGTGACTGATCTCTCCTGTACATATTTGCTGCCATCTGCTGCTGAGGCTTAACTGACATGCACGGTAAGTTTGAAAGAGTTTCACTCAAACTTTGTTTCAACATTCAAATCTCTCTTTCTCTCATTTTGCATCACAAACAAAAGCAGCAAGGGAAGAAAGTCAGCTATAGCCACCAAGTCCCCTTTCAAAGCCTAACTCATGAAACCCTTCCAACAATCCTGCCTGCGAAAACTTAGCTAAAATACATCTCGTGCTTCATCTATGATTTGCTATCTCATGCCAATAGTTGATTCCCAAGTTAAATATTTCAGTTCATGAAAGAAACTTGTGTCTTCCAGTAGATAACCAGCTAATCATCACTTGATGATTAGCCATTCAAGTGTGCCACATATATTGGCAGAATGATATATCTGGAAAACACCCTCCATCACACTCATGACTAGTCCATGGTCAGAGAAAACTGCAGGCCCTTGATCTCTTGTTCTTCAGCTTCCAAGCTCAATTATCCTCTAATTCAGAGGCCATTTAAGAAGCCTATAATCTGAGATCCAAAAATTGACAATCGAGGTTTGAGTAATAAAGTTGAAATCACTGCTAACACAACATTAGTCGTTTTTCCCTAGGATACTTTCTAAACGACTCATCTCAAATAGGAGAACAGAAATAAATAGGCAAGAAAGTGACAGAAAGTTGGTTGAAAGACTGCAGACAGTCCAAAAGACAAAGAGACAAAAGGTATTTAAAAATTAGCTGCGAGTATAAACCAAGAACTTTTCTCTCTCTCTCTCCTTCATAGAATATAATCTTAACAGGACAGGAGAAAAGCAAAAGACTATTTTCAGAAGCAATAGGTTTTAAGCTGGACTTTTCAAGTAACACATTGCCTTTATTACTCACTGGCAAACAGTACCAGTAAAAACAGGAACAGAGTAGAGCAAAAATGAGCTTACGACTAAGGATATCTTCACCTACACAAATATTTGATACCATTACAAAAATGATAAATATAATCACATTTAGGATTCAAAACAAGAAGCCCCTTAACCTGTGAGGGTTCACTGCCATTTTATTTGCACAAAGCCTTCAGTACTATCTGCCATGAGGAACCAAGTACTGATTAAAAGGACAGAAGGTCAGATTCCTTATTCCTTATTTTCGTATTCTTTATGTAGTCCTGTATCAGTGAATGCACACTAAGCAAGCTACCATATTTTTTTGGTCTGTACCACTTTCAAGTCACTCTAACCTCATATCAGACAAATAAATGACTGTCACTTCAACTGCTCTGTTGCTGAAGACCCTAAGCTATAATGCTGAGATACTCTGTTCTACCTTTTCCAATTTGGTAATCCTGTTACAAAGTTAAGAGTTATTTCAGTGGAATGGCAATCTACCATCTTACCTGCATTTTCTTGACTTCAGGGAAGTCACCTGCTGAGATATGGTATTCCCTTTGCAGCTGGATGTAGATCTCTGGTAATTTGTTGATCAGTTCCTTCTTCTTGTTCTCTTTTCCAAACACAGAGGGCATCTCTTTTTTCAGATAGCTGATGATATAAGCATGAACCTAAAAAGAAGCAAAACTGAAATCAAAACTACTGTTTACTGACACTTAACAGTAGTGTTCCTCACCTAGGTTGTAAAAAGAAAGAGAAATATGTTTCCCTAAGGAAAAGATATTATCAACTGCTGTTTCTGGAACTTTGTGTTTACATGAACAGTTAGCTATCAGTTAGTTATTATTAGCTTTTGCTGCTTTCAGCATTCCTTTGAGGGGCAGAGACAAAGGAAACACATTTCAAAGAAACGCAGATGCACACTTGCAGTTTTAAGGAGAAGCCTGGTACAGCATTCTGTGAGTGCCACCAGCAAGAGAAAAAGCAAGACCCCAAACCCATGTCCTGACACAATACACAGAACTCCAGCCATGCTGGTCCACCCGTATGATGTGTAACTCATTTGCCTCACCAACCACCGTGGGAATCAACGGGATAATTCCCCCAGTAATCTAAGTATGCTAAGTGGCAGGCCTATCTATTTGAAGTGATATTGCATTCCTACCTATTTACTCACAGGAAAGTGAGTACCTGTAGCCTGTATTTACGCAGATGACAGAGCAGCCAGTTCCAATAGGAACAGCTTGTCATGGCTGCCTTGTGAAGCCCTAGGGAGAGAAGTAAAGCCTTCTCAGCTTATAAGGAAAAACATAAATTTAGGATGACAAGTCTTTAAACACATTGATTCATGCATTGCCATCAAAATATCCATCCTGCCCATGCCACCCTCCTCACACCTTTATTCTGAACCATTCATCTCTTCCCCCTTGCCACTCTCCCCTCACTTTTCCCCACAAAAAGGACCTGCTCGGCCACAGAGCAAGCGATCAGGTCCTGAGCAGAAACAGCGGTTGCAGTTCCTAACTGAGGTCAGTTAACTTATCCAGCTCATTGTGTGGACATTGATACTCATTTTGCACATAAGAGGGAAGGCACCAGGGCAGCCTTCTTTCAGAAGCAATGCAAGGCTATCACAACTTGATGTTATCAAACTGATGTCCTAAGCTCTGACCTGGTCAGGACCATGGCAGACAAATAACCCCCACAACAGGATGTCTTTACAGAGCTCAGGTCCTTGTTCATTTAAAACGAATGCAGCTGTCCACAAAACAGAAGTTACAATTTTCACACACACAGAAAAAAGGAGTTAAAAATTAGGTATGTCTATCAAACCATTGAGCAATAAAGAGGTGAAATTTTGAAGACTGGGGGAAGACAAACTACCATTAAAAAGCATCAGTAAAACAAGTTATTTCTTCAGTGTTGTGTAAGTGTAATACTTAACAGCTACCAACCACGACAGAATGTGTATTATAGCATTCTATACAAACCTTGCACAATCTGCACACAGCAATTGCTTTCGCATTCATTTCCTTGCTTATTAAGGAAGAAACTGGGAAAAAAAATCTTTGCTTTTAAAAGAGAAATTATGCAACCAGTTTTTATGTGCGCATCTGAAGTTCACAGCCTTCACACAATAACACTTCCTTATATCTAAAAAGAGTGTATGCATTTTAATTGCAAATAAATTTACATTTCTACAGAGGAGAAAAAAACTCCAGCATAAAGATGCATAAATCCATGAAATTTTCTAAGAGTATAGATATGAGCATTTCTCCAGAATTACAGAATGGATTCAATAAGGGTATTTTTAAGAGAGTTTATAAATAATTTTAAGTAATTTTATGGATCCTATGTCTAAAATAATACTTCTATCAAACCCAGAAAAGTATGTTTATAATTCACAAGCACTAACACTTTCACACGCATATTCTAAGTGGCCTAAGGTCTGCCAGCATGCACATGTGTTTCTTGTAGATAAGAACAGTCCCCATCTTCAAAATGGGATAGTGAGTCACAGGACTTAAAAAAAAAAAGAAAAAAGCCTAATGCCCAAATTTGACAGCATGTTAAGAGTTTGCTTTTGTTTCTAGTTACTGTAAATGCTTTAGAAGAGATTAAGAAGAGGGTAGCAGAGAAACAGGGTAACAGAAACCCCCCATGCAATGCTGTAAAAAGCGATATTTGACTGTCAGTACTTTGAGATCAGCCTGGAAGGCAGAAAGACGACACTGGATTACATTGCTGCTTTCCTGCAGATAAACAGTTTATTCCCCTTCCGTGACTGTCTGACATATCCCTAAGAGCACTGTGTTCTGTATTTACCTTTATCCATTTTTACTTTACATTTCATAGAAATATCTAAAAATTATTCAACTGACACTCCTTCAATGCCAAAATGATTTTAACAAATGAAAACAAAATGCTGCTGACATTTACAAAACAGACTGGATCTGTGGTTGCTCTGGGATCAGAGCAACATTTAACAAAACAGCATTGTGATTTTAAATGGAATTTTTAAAAAAGCAACTTCTACAGGGTGCCCTAAAGCTCAGACCACAAAAAACCACCAAAGAGGCCCCCCCACTCCCCCCTCCAAACCCAAAAATTAACCTCACCAAAAAACCCCGGAAAGTCTACCTCCATATTCAGAAAGTTAAATAAGCCGAGACAGAAGTGGTACACATCCCCAGACAACTATTCGTATACTGATGGAATCGCAAGTCCCCTTCATTTTTGAGTAGAAGTTCACAGTAAAACGTGTTTCAAGGCAAACGCATCTTGTTCAATAACTGCACAGGAAATTAGAATTCCTGTCTGCTACCAACAGCTTTCTCCCCAAGAAAAGTGGCTATCTTTTCCTTGAAAAAGTGACAATTCAACCCATTTGCTAAAAATACACAGTTTATAGCAAGAGAAAAATTGGGAAGAATGAGAAAGGACACACTAAAAGAGTAGCAGAGACTGCTCATTCAGTTTCATTTTCTTATCTTTTCTTACCTTTGCAAGTCTTGCCCTTTTGATGAGATCATTGAGCTTCCTCACAGCAGCCTTCTGCGGGAGACTCTGGATATCCTTGAAAAGATCCTGTGCCTCGGCTTCAAAGAGTCTTCGATTGTCTGTGTTTCGGAGAGGATGGGCCCAGAAGGAGCCGATGTAGACCCGCAGGACCTCTGGAGTGTCGATCACTTTTCCCAGGGACCACATGAGTGCTCCGTAGACCCTCATCAGCTGCTGTGTGTCCACCTGGTCAGCCTTATTAAGCACCACTCGAATCTTGTCGTCTTGGCCCCGGAATGACTTAATGGCCTCTGAAAACTCATCAGATATATCCAGTTTATGGGCATCAAAAAGGAGGATGATTCGGTCAACCCTCTCAGCAAACCACTGGAGGACTTGGCAGAAGTCATAGCCTGAAGGGAGAACACACTGTTATAGTCTTACCATTCAGAAAAGTGAGTCTTGGAGAAGGTAGAACTGGGGATAGAGAACAAGGGGATAACAGCCTCTGCCTAGAGGCAAAAAGGAGACTGATCACTCAGAGCACAGTATCTGTGGACAATGAGGTCAGGACAACTGTATCCTGCATTTCCTTAGACCAGTCTCACTATTACCACTTTTTGTTTTTATCACTGCCCTTTTTTCTGTCTCACACCCACCTTTGCCTCTTCCCAGGAGTCTGGTCCCAGCACAGCACCCAAGCTAAACAGGACTGTGGGGCTCTGATCACAATCTCTCCTCATCACTGCTAACATTGGTCACTTTGGTAGCACTGCTTATGTGAATTAACAAGGAAAATGGTGCGGCTGCAGCAATCCAGTGCAAGTCAGCAACCAGAAATATTCGGATTTTAAAACCATTTTCAAACTCATCTCTCCTTACCTTGGAACACTTGCTGTTATTTCTACCACAGCAGCCTCAAAAGTACAATTTACAAGTAATGTGACTGCACTGCTGATGGCTTTGAGGACATGGCAGGTTATAGAACACGAGCAGTGATCTCTCTGATCACCTGAAACAAGCTTTATCATGTTCTAAAGGAAAGCCTATTCATAGCACCTGTCTAAATGCTTTTACAGGTTCAGCTGGTACCTAATCCACACAACAAACAGTATTCAGGAACTCCTTACTCAGAAGTGACATATCTAATCCACAGAGTCACCACTGGTGACGTGGCTTTGGGTTTGGCATTGATGTGGCTCATCAAACATGAGTAAGGAATAGCAAAGCATGTACTGGGAGCTAATACGCCACCCCTTCTCTTCCTCTCAGAAACAGATCAGACCTGAAAGAGGGAGCAGTCACAATCCAAGGAGTGATGTAAAGTAACCCATACAGAATCAACAGTTTTGCTCCCAGCAGCATATACTTAAATGCCAACAGCAAAGAAGGCTCAGTCACCACCACTAAGCTCCCCATGGTGTCTTCGGTTCTTTCTCAGCTGTACAAGATAAGTCTTTAAACCTCCAATCCTCCAGCCAAGAAAACCCAATTAGACTACTCATACAAGAAACAAACACTCCATACACCTGGTCCAGATACAAGCAAAAGACCCCTCACCACTCCTCATTCTCCCTAGCATCTCTTAACCAGTGTAAATAAAAGGGTGTAGGAGGGAACATTGTAAAGTTGCTTAGCTTTTCTCAATGCTGGTTCAGACAAGCCATTATTCATTACACCTTCAAGCTGCTGGTCTTCAACAGGGAAGTCAAAAGCAAATCAGCTGGTTGTTTGTTTGGTTGTTTATTTTCTGTTTTCCAGTAGAACCTGACTGATGCCAACATCAAGAAAAGCAAACATACAAGACGTAATAGGAAAAAAACCCCTTCAGGTTTGTTGTGGAGCATACTCATGCCTGTTTAGCAACACAGGAAATAACTTGGTCTTAAACCTTTTGTTTAAAAATTACAAATACCACATGAAAATAAATCCAGAAATTCTAGATTGAAGAAGTAAATATCCCCAATTATCTGTATTACCTGCCCTGCACCCCTTAAAAAAAAAGTCATAAAACCCCACTAAAAATCCAGCAGAGACACATCAAAATGTGAAAGGAGGGGACTATGTTAAAAAGCTGATAATGCTGCTCTGGGACTTTCATTAATTCTTTCCTGTGACCAGTTCCTGAAGGGCTGAATGTGAGACCAAGGCGAGTGGGCAAGCAGGAGAGCTGCACAGAACATCTCTGGAAGAGAACTCTTCTCACTTTTCCCTAAGAAGCTAATCAAAATCAGTATGAGTAATTTATAAAAATCTAGCAAGAAAGAAAGGGAGAAGTAAGATCTCCGTCATTCACATGTCACAGCATAGTTGCAACAGGGCACTTATACTGAGCTACAAAATAGCCTGTTCTGATTTCACTCAAATAAAAGGAAATACGTGTGAAATTAAATAAAATTGCAAATTGAAGCAAGTTAAATTTTACTAAGTTTTACACAAATGGCTATGAAAGAAGGCAACCTAAAAGTTGGTTTACAGAAGCATGTAAGTTCCCACCACACATTTGGACTGTGAACTGAAAAAACAACTGAACAGCCAACAACTGTATAATAAAATGAATTTATTTTAAATGTCCATTAAATATTAAGAAGCATTTGCTTTGAGAAATAATGGTCTGCTTGTTGAAAATGGCTAAGAAATACTTTAAAAATCTGAAAAATATAATAATTTTAATGAAGATTTGTCATCAGAAGTGGACCTCATTTATCTACAGATTCAGCACTTTTACATTAGAGTGTATCTGAACTACAGACAAATAATATATGGTTAACTATTTCCACACATGTGTATGGATCAGGGCTTTCCAAGTTGAGCAGTACTAGGTCAGCACCGATCAGACTGGAAAACTTGACCGAAAACGCTCTGGTGCTGATATTTCTCAGCCTCTCGTTGCTCAAATTGGTATTTCTTCAAAGGTTTGTTCCCAACGACTGATGTCAACAACCACATTCAGTGGGAAGACCTATGTGTCACCAGGTGCAACACCTACTTGCAAATGCGTATTAGAAAGTCACAAGTCACCCTTGTACCCAGCTAAGGGACACTGCAGCACTGCAGAGCTCTTGACCTTGTCCCAGGCTGTGGGCAGGGACTGAGCTGGTGCCTCTGACAGAGGCATAACTGTTGGGCACCAGTAATGGGCTGAGCAGAGACCACAGAGGAGAACAAACTGAAACAATGCAGAAGAGATGAAAAAGTCGGACAGAAACTGCTCGTGGTCAGCAGCCTTGGAAACACTGATCATGAGCCATCATGTGTCAGCAGCACAGAGCAAAGCACCAGCCCTGGGCCTGGCAGCCACCAGCCATACTCAAAGATACAGCCTGCAGTCGAACAGCACGAGCACTGGCCAGTGGTCTGTACCAGTCAGTAACATAGACATACACAAGTGGTAGTTGTTCCCTGTGAGCCCAAGGAAAATAACTTCTAACTCGCCCTAGTATCTTCCAAAGCTTTTGTAACTCAGAAAACAATTCGGGAGGCTTGATGGGCTCCACCCATCCTCTTTTAGCACAGACAAGCAGAGTGCCCAGTTCTTCCAGCCCTGGGGGTGATGCCAGTGGCACAGCAGGAGAGAGGCACCCCTCGGGTGAGAGCTGCAATGAGGAGCATCCAGGCTCAGGCAGCAGCACCCACTTAACAGATCAATCAGGTGTGTGCAGGGAGCTGGAGCACTCCCATCTGCCACTGTTTTCTCAGCACCACACAACTAAGGCTGCAACACAACTCAGACATGAACAAGTGCAACCTTTCTCCTCTGCTTCTCTAAACTTTCCACTCTTTCAAACAGAGCTCTGTCACATATGGAAAGATGAACCTTCTGCTATCTGGAGTGCAAGCTTCCAGTTCTATCAATGAAAGCCTGCCTCAATCCAGCACTCCTGGATAACAATCTTACTACTCTCCTGTTGGTGGACTAATAAGTAGCACGTACAGTATAAAGCCTGGCACAAGGCTGCAAATATATACCACTTTACTTAATCCATAACTGCATTTTTACAAGCAAATTGAACTGAGAAAATGAACTGTATTTCAGACACTCCAGTTTAAAAAAAAAAAGGCAAATTAACCAATATCCATTTTCCCCTGAACTCTTTCCCCACACTTCTTGAAACACTTGCCTTCACACCACTCAGTCATGAACCAAACACCCCTCCCTTCCTACAAGGAGTTCCTCCCCACATCCTGCCAGACACCCATTTTTCCTTCCAAATCTTGCAGACCACGCAGACATTTCTGTCTGACAAGGGCGTTGCAAACATCACCAGTGATGCTGCAGAAGCAGCACAGGGAGAGGCATTGTCTGATCAGGGGACAATGCTGGCACTCGCCTGCACATTCTCCCCCAGCCGCTTACACAGCCCCTGAACTGACAGACAGGAAACTTCTGGCACATCCTCCTGCCGACAACAGGAGCGGGAAAGGTGTGTCTTGAGACGTCTTTGAATGTTGCACTCTGCGTATATTTTTGACCCTTCAAGCAATCAGCTCCTTCATCTGTGATCCTGGATGCTTTCCAGAGTTAAAAATAGAGCATGCTGGGAAATGTCCTCTAATTTTACACAGCCCCTTTACCACTTTCCTGCATGTTAAAAAGAACGCTAGCATTTGAGTCCTCTTTTGGTCTCAGAGCTTCAACTTACTCCTAGTGATACTTGTCAAATTTTAATATTATACAGATGTTACATTCATTCATAGGTAAATAGTTAAGCAGTTGCCAGTGAGACGATGGAAAAAAAACACCAACTGCAAAGAGACAAGGTCTTACACTGAGGGCCTGTAATGTTATTCTTCCATCAAACATTTTAAATAAGAAAAGCTGCAGCTTACCAATGTTAGACACAAGCTAAACTCCTAGAAAGCAGAACCCTCTCTGACAGAGACACGTTTAGGGATAGCAGAAAACATCTTGTAGAATCCTGCTTACATTTGCACACAATAACTTAGAAAATAAAAGCTACTCAAACTTCCAAATGTGCTAAATTAGATTTATAGCATAAATAAGTTTAAAGTCACACTGACCCTTTCAGGAGGCAGGTCAGACAAACCTTACTGTGTGCAGCATCATGGGACAAGTCAAGTCTGTGCTTCACAAAACCACCTATAGGCAAACTGCATAAGCAGCCCAAACGCCATATACAGGAAATGTATCTTTGCAATATTTCAGCCAAAGGTATTAGTATTTCCTAATCAGGATAGTGTGGAATAGGTGCATGCAATAAATCCATAGACATTGCAGATAACTTAATGTATGCTGATACCTAAGCATATGAAACCTTTATTTAACCTGCCCTGAAAGCCCGGGACACTGAGAGAACAGTGCTCTAAAGCCAACTCCCAAAACCTCACATTTGGTACAACCACACTGATTAAACCTAACAGCATACAAGAGAATCACACTTTGATAAAAGAACTACAACAAGTGACACATTCAAGACAATCTTTAACACATAGAAAAAAATTCATGAAATGCAATCTAATCAAGCTAAAGCCTGTGAAACAGCTAAGAGTTTGAGGTTATCACTGAGCCAGGTCAAATATCAAAGTGCAGGCCAGCTAGGCTGTAATAATTGATAAGGCACATACCATCAAGACAAGGAGTTTCTGAACAATAAGGGAACAAGAGCCATGTTTTGTTAAACCACAGGAGCAATTCTAGATGGTAGTGAAGAGTCATGGTCCCTCAGGCAACACAGGACTACCAGAGAAACATAACCTGGAGAGAAACACAACTCTGTCTCGCACTTGGAAGTCTGAGACTTCCACAGCATTCCCTAATGGTGTTGAATTCAGTTCCAAAACTGCTCACTTTTTCAGTGGCATATTAATATAACACTCTAGTTTTCTGCTTATTTCCCTTCCATACTGTTACAAAACAAGATACTTGAATGCTGCCAAACATAATTTTCTCTTGATTTAACAAGCGAAGAAGGGGTAAGATGCACCTAGTTTTAACGTGAGGAAGAAAAAGGGAGCTGGAATCTGCAACAGAGAAGCAGAGCACTCCTCATTTTATCAGACTGTGTAAACTGGGACCTAAATATTTTGTGGACATTTTATTAGAAGATTTTTTCAGGACTAAAAATCATTAGTTATACACTCAATTTTTTTTCTGTCTAAAATAAGAGTGCCAACATGCAGTATTTGTTTTATTTCTAGTTTCACAACATTCAAGCCTTTGCTTGCTGAGACGTAGAGCTCTCATGCTGTTCATCTCCACTATTTCACCAACACATCACATAAAGGAAAGTCCAGCACTCTCCCTATGATGAATGCTTTACATGACTATGAGTAATAAAGAGGACAAAATATCATTGCACAAAGAATCCAGAAGCATCTGGTAGACCAGTTTACAAAGTGAACATAATTTAGATTATAGTCCTAAGAAGTTAGTCCCTTTTTCTGTCAGTTTATTGTAAAGACAAGACTATGGTTGCATAGCTGCCATATATTGTGCTTGTACCAGGATTTCCTCAGAAAATCCCATGTGTGATATGTTAAAGAATTGTTAATTTCCTCTGACAGAGACATGAAACACACGTTTACACTTCTAAAGTGAAGGTCTGAAAACAGAGGGCAGCATAAGCCACACCCTGCATCACCACCATTTACAACTCCACAGGAAAGTGACATGCACTTAAATGCAGCTGAAGAATGCAAGGAAGAAAGTTGTTTACATTAGACAGTTCTGTTTAAATAGTTTCTCAAGACAGGCTAATGTTTAAAACAGCTTGATAAACAGTGTTCAGTTCTCTGCAGTATTTTCATATTATTAAAAATATTCTCATTTGCTCTTCCTCCTTCTACCATTTGACTTCCTCTTTTGACTGAATTATATTATGGCATGACTGAGCAACCTTAAGAAGCAACGCTAGCAGCTGTGCCCACATTAAACCCACCTTTATAGCCCCACTCCCGAATTTTTTAGACATGACCAACCTATAGCTATTATGAAACGTTTCTTCATTCATGAACTTCAAAAGCATACATAAGAGCCATTATTACTTCATGGAAAGCAATTAAAATGATGAAAATAAGGCTTTTTCTCAGGAGTGACAAAGCACTAATTAGTCAACAGACCATGTAACTGTAGCCATTTGCAGCCACAGCAGCAGGATGACAAAAATACCAACCCCCACCAGCTTTCAAGAGAAAAAACTCCGAACCCATTAAAATATGGGTTGTACTGGGCTTGCAGTAAGAAAGTATGGGACAGACCACCACACAGTATCCCTAAAACAGGCTCCCCAAAGATTAGGATAATAATCTGTCCAGTAGAGCAGAAAAAATTCAGTGAGCTTAGTTATTGTAAAGCTCTGCAACTCACCTCTGCTGATGCGCTGCTTCTCTCCAGAGAGAATGCCAGGGCTGTCGATGATACTGATGCTCTTCAGGACCTCGTTTGGTAGCTGAGAACACATGAACCTGCAGGAAAGGAAGGGAAAAAATTCATTAACAATAGCTCTTGATCACATACAGATTGTCACTTGAGCGGTCCCCATTATATATCTGATTTTAGAAATACTCGAGCAAGATTCAAAAAAGTTTCTGAATCCTGACAAGCCTCTATGTTTGGCAACCATACACATTTAAGAAAAAATATAAAGATAGCTTCTCAAAAGAGAAAACACAGGGGAACATTGTAAAACTGTATGTCTTAATGCTGGTAAGACTCTAAATTTTACAAGAGCTGACAACTAGGGCCTTAAATGCAACATTAAAAAGACACCATTTTGCTAGGACCAAAATTAGTACACACAAGAGAAAATTCTTCTCGTACTCCATCTTATGCCCAAACTCAATGACTGAAAAGGGGAGCAAGCAGAAAGCCATAATGACAATATATTTATGTTCCAGTCCCTGCAATATCTCCCCTTCACCTGAACCAGCAGTGTTTGAACGATCCCTACTCCCTAATCCACCACCCTCCTCAGCTTGGGCACCAGCAAGAAATACCAGTATCTCCCACAAACCCAGCCAAAACTATCACGCTGCCAGAATCAAGAGTTCAAATTACATACAGTATGCTCTAAACAATAACGTCCTGCCTCTGCAACGGGAAACAAATTCAGTGGTGGTATTACAGAAAAATAAATAATTCATGAGGACTCTGAGAGCCATGCAGAACACTTGGTGTGTTATATGCAAGCTACTCTGATGCTTCTGGGATAGTTCATGACTGAAGAACTTCACTGCCCTTCATCATAACCTGCCTTTAAGAGATTTGCATAAGACTTTAATCTTCTTATCAGGGAGCAGCTGAAGGTACTAACGAGCACACCGAGTAACCCACCCTCGAGGCCGCCCCACACAGGGTTAAGCTGCAGCCTCGGGCTCTAAGATGGGGCTGCCCTACATCAACCTACGGCTTCACAAAGCACACTGCCTCAAAACAGGGGGTATCACAGCAAATCGTAGCTGTGCCAGAGTCAAACAAGACCTTTAAGGCCAAAGATGATCTAAACTGGGAAGAGTTCAGCCAGTCAAACATCAGATACAAAATGTAAACTGTATCAAAATCTAAACGATATTTTATACAATATAAATTATTCAAAGAAAATTGGGAAGAAGAGAAGTCCTAACACGTCACTTCACCTTGTTCTTCAAGAGACCTTGTAGCAACGAGCCTTGAACAAAAGCACACAGTGTCCCTTCCAGGATAAAACAGAAATGGCAGCATCACCTATGCCTCTCTCTGAAACCCAAGAGGGCATAAGGAAACAGCAGCCATCCAAGCCTGATGGAGCCTCTGGTATGTAAAACATAATGTAAAATGTATTGTTTGTTTTAGTGGGACATTAGGTATAGAAAATACCTCATATCTGAAGCAAACTCTTCCATTAGGGCTAATTTCCTACAAGCTTAAGAAATATTTTTGAAAGAGCTTTGAGGTACTATTTGAGAAAACTACATTATTTGAACTTGCCAAAACCTAAAGGCAGTGCTGTGTCAAAGCAAATACATTACGTGGAAGCATAGTGGATGTGCATAAGTGACAAAGAAAATACATTTAACCATGTGACCCATTACAAAAATACATACATCACTAGGTATGTATAGAACGAAGTAGCTTTCATAAATTTGGAAGTGTGAAGACTGAATTTTCATGTATGTTTTTTCTCATCGCTCTCATTCAACCTCAGAAAGCCCTGTGCTTGTCCAGTATCACCAAGATGTTTCTAGACCTATCCTATGGGAAGAAAGGCACTGTTATGCCAGCCAAACAACACAGCAGTGCCTTGTCGCAGGCACCACCCGAACTGGGACAGCTGGGAAAGACCATGAAAGAAAACAGAGAACTACAGGCCTCAGAAATGTAGACACTGCCATCTTTGCAGAGTCATCAGTGCTCACGGGAGGAGAAAAGTACATGGTAAACACAAACAAAACAGAAGCATGAACTCAGAATTAACTGGCTGCTAACTTCTAGAATATGCCTATAAGATAAAGATGACAGATGGGTTAAAAATCTTACCTCAAACTAGTATTTCAGACGACTTAAAACTGTAATGATAGTGGTATTTGAATACCTGTTTTCAACATTGAGACTCATTTCTTAACATCTCACTTCACGCAGGTCATAAAAGTGCTGCATCATAAAAATCAGAACTACATACCATCCACCCGAATGACAAACAGACTTTAACCAAAAAAAGTGTTACATAACCAGCTGTATGAATGAGATGACTGTAATTGCTTAGGACACATGAGAATAGACCAGGACCATGCATTTCTTCTCAGCAGCACTAATTCATTTACATGCTTTTCTGGTATAATGCAATAGTCTTCCCTCACCAGCATCCAAGGGCACACTACATCCTATCCCCCTTCCCTTTCCTCCCCAACTTCTTTTAAAAGAATACAGGAGAAATAAGAGACTGCTAGACAAACATCTCTCACAAGCAGTGAGATAAAGGGGGCAATTAGAAAGGGTCATGGAAAAAGACAAAAGCAAGGTAACATCAATAAATTAATGCAGCTAATTACAAAGTACAAGCCTTGATTGTGATACCCTGTTCTTGTTTGTTTCATTTTTTCCATTACCTCAGTCGCTGTTTCCTGTCATTTGGATTGTTACACTTGGATGAAAAGGGCACTCAACTTCATCATCTAAGTGTTCATAGCCTTAAGTTCCTCCACAAACAAAACACTAGGACTGGGAAACCAGTTAAAAAATAAAATAGGTGGGGACAGGACAGGGTGGGGGGGGGAAGCAGAGAAAAGTCTATTAAGGCAGGAGTGAAAAATATAATATCAGATGAAAAGAACAGTCAGTATGGCAAATGAGAGAAGGCAAAGTAAAATATGTAATACGGTTACAGGTAACCTGGTAGGAACTCAGAGATATTGAAGCCTAAGACAATTTCATCTAAGTAAATTCATAAAGAGAAAGCAGTTGGTAAGTTTTGAAAAATGCTAGAGAAAGATAAACACCTAGATCTCTGCTGAATAACTAAGGAGTGAGAGTGACTGTCGGGGAAGATAAGGGTGGCTCCCAGCACTCCAACATAACCATATCACAGTCACCAAAAGAACTGGAATAATTTAGTCAGTTACTTTGAAAGTACATAGAATCTCTTTAGCTGTCCAATAATCTCGCTTCCATAATAGTCAGATCCTGACACAACTAGTTAGATGATTTAGGCAAAAAATGACATCACCACTCATCCAAACAAACACACACCATTATTAAATGTTCTGTGCAAGTATCTGAATATTAAGCAAAATGCAATTTACAGTATATTAATTTTTTGTAGAGAGAGCACAATGGTGAGGAAAGGGAGAAACACAGTAGTGATCTGGAAGACAGAACTTAGCTAATAATCTCAAAACTGCTATTTAAAATGGGAGTTGACTACAGCTTCCCACAGCACATATTCTTATCTCTGCAAAGTGATAGCCAAGCCAACTGTAAGCAGCTATAAACTTTCTTCTTTGAATAAGCACAGCACGAGATAAAACTGTACATGATGAACTTTTAACACACATGCCAGTATTTATCGGCCAAACAGGAAAGTTTATTGTCAAAAAGAACCAATTTAGATTAATTGGCTTGCAAAGTGATGCCTCCATGTCAAGCTACCATCAAATACAGGAAGAAAACAAGGTGATTGCTCAGACAATAAGACCAGAGCTATTAGTAACTAACTCTAAACTGGAAATATTTAGCATGCTACTTAAGTTTATTATGAAAATATTCACAGCCCCTGAACAACTCTTCCCTTTTTACAAATACACAGCAGAAGCTAACACTATCCCCCTTGTCTACGGAACTACTTCAACACCAGGTAGTTGATATTAAACTCTTAACAGCTTGAGCTTTTATTTTATTTTATGGGGCACATTCGAATATTTTCCATTCTTGTAGGTCTTTTTACACATCCCAGCAATTCACAATTTTAAATAGCTATACCAAGATATCTCGTGAAATCAGTGGAAAAGAACAAGACAGCATCAAAGGGAAAATATTTGTTTCCTTTTTTTTTGAATGGTAGTTTTTAATAATCGTACTAACCTAACAGTTTTATTGAGTAGAATTTTTGCATAAACTGATCCTGAACTGTTCCACCTGGCATAATGCCTCACAAACAAGCCACCCAGTGGATCATTTCTACAATTTTCTGTGAACTGGTTTTAACTACTATTTTCTATTAGTACAACTGAATATCTCTATCCTAATTCCACCCTACCTAGTACTGCTTTTTTTTTATTCAATTCACCTGAACTGCCACCACTCCTGCTTGCATTTGAATATTTATTCCATGCTGTTCAAAACAAAACATGACACAGTTTTAACATAATCATCAGAAGACAGAAAGCAAAATGATCTCACCTGTTCAGGAATGCATTTCCAAAGCGGCTGAGTTTCCGGAATGGCTTCTTAGGATCAACAACTAGGGCATTTCCAGGAACATTCCCTTCTGTTTCTCCATACATCACAGCAATAAAGGAATCTGTGGTAGGCTCTGGACCAATCCGCATGCCTGGAAAGTCTTGCTCGAGCAGGTATCTGGACATGGAGAATACATAAATGCATTTATACATTATAGCTATATTTATACATAAATATTCGAAAAGAATGAAAGATTGGGATCCATGGCAAAAGCAAATACCTATAATTTGGTTGAAAATTACCACGGATATGCACATTCTATAAGAAGTTTACATTTTCCTGCATTTCATTATTTCTGTTAACTGGGGAAGGAGGAAGAGAACTGAATTAGTTTTTCACAATCCTAGGTAAAAGGATAAAGTAAATCCCTTTACAAAGACAATGTAGAAAGCACTCACTCAAATGCCTCAACCATTTAAGTGGATGTTTTTACCAATCATCTGAGTGCTGTAGGTTACACTACAAGACATGGCTGCTTTTCTGAGTGTTTTCAAGCCTATACCAGTGCTGCTGGTACAGAAAGGGAATGGTTTGAAACTGCATGTGAGCAGATCCAGCTGGCTTGACAGATCTAACCCTTTAATCAACTTGGTATGATCTCCTGAACTCATCCTAGCAGAGGTAGAGAGAACTGTTATGAGAGAGTAAAGTTATATCTGTTTGGGAGTGGGGAAATTTTTTTTTTCTTTTGACCTGCATAGCAAAAAGTAATTGTTTACTAAGTCAGACCTGCAGAACTTTAGGCCTAACAGTAAAGAACTTCCAAAAGGCACCAAGTCAGGTAGTGCTAAACCACCAGAAACCACCTTGCACCTCCCTTTGAGTAGTCTACAGACAGAAGACACAGACAGCACATACTCAGTGGACCAAGCCCTGACTTTCCAGATGACAAGGTCTGAAATGAATTAAGTGCATATTTAAGTATTAAAACTTAATGGAACCAGGGCATTTATTTACATAAAAAGCCTGTCTGCATCCCTTCATGGATGGCAAGTGCGAAGTAAAAGCAGCCCTAAGTCCTTCGAGCAAGCCTCCCTCTAGCCTGCATTCTATGGCAACTGGCACTGTTCACAGACACAACCCTGCTTAACTTTAAAGCATGAGTGTTATTGTCTGCAGTCACAACAGCACCATCTTGGCGCTCAAGAATAAAACAAAGTGTTTTCAACGTCACCCTGTAGTTCTTAAAAAAAACCCCCAAACCACAATTTTAATCAACCACAATTTAACTGTTTACATAATCAAAACTGGATTTACATAAGAACTCTTCTTCAGGTGCAGGTGGTGGTCCTACATACAACAACAGCACTAATTGTGTTTTACTGCATCTATATTAATGCTGCTCTTTTAATAAAGGTTTATTCTGGACTTAATCCAGCAGTGTTATGCCTATTCTGCTATAATTTCCTAAATCAATACTGATTTGAGAGGATTTCCTGGCTTCTTTTGCTGCAAAAAACTTTTTACATAGTATCTATACTTGCTGAACAATCTTTGTCTTTAAATAAAGCACCCAAGTATTCACAAACTTCATAGATCAGCGCACAGAAGCTGAATTTAAGGAACTAAATATATGTTACATATTTCAAAGACTGTTTTCCCACTAGCCTTAGCAAACTGGCTCCAATTAGCTCAACCTATGATCAGGGAGTACAGAACAGTTATTTACACGAGATTTCCTGCAGATTTCTGCTTCCAAAAAAAAGAAATTTAAAAAATGCCAATACTAAAACTTGTGAGGAAGGAGGAACACAAGAACAATCATGCCAAAACATGCAAAAGTCAGTCTGTTTTATCTCTAGAATAAGCTGTAGCTAATGTAATAACTGTACAGGGAAATAAAACTGATCCCTCTCCAAGAGCAAATGAAACAACACTCAAACCTCTCTGCCCACACAGGTTTGTAAAATGCAGCAGATCCCTCACTGTACAAACTAGATCATGTAATGAAATGAAGACAAAACTCCTTTAATTGCTCACCAGTTGAGCCCCCCATGTAAATCTGGGACTTTCAAGTGTTATGGCAAACAGCAGAACACCTCAAACACAAAAGTGTGCTCCTGCCTCTTCACAGAGCATCATTGCAGACCAGAGTTCTCTAAAACAGGATGCCAAGGCTAACTCACAAGAGCCACTAAAATTTTCCAGATTGGAGTTATCCATGGCTCTGATTTTGAAAGATCAATTACACTTTTGTCTTTTAAAAAAAGGTTTTTAACCTGCCACGATAAAATGTTCTACTTCAAACATTGCTTTTTCTCACTGTCCTTCTTTTAAAAGAGAAGGGAGCCCTAGGAACTCGTAAACAAGCTGTTCTCTTGATACAAATTATCATTCCCAGGCCTCCGCTAACAGAGGCAGCAGCTTATAAGGTGGCAGACAACGCATAGAAGAAGATGCTCCAAGAGCAGCAGTAAAGAACGTGTATTGAATCAAATGCACAGAAGTGAAGTTCTGCATCCCAGGTCAAGGAAAACTGCATTGTGGGATCTGAATACAGGAGCAGACACCCCCAGGGTAACAGGATAATTGCCATCTATCGTAAGCTCATAAATTATGGCACGACTAAGGACATTCAGTGGTGACAGTCTTTTAGATGCCTATAAAGGTAATTTCATGGCCTGCTTATGAATTTGCTGCACATGAAAAACGTGCAAAATTTAAAGAGTTACAAGTACAGAGTACCTTTCAGGATTTCCCACACCTCTATTTGCTGCTCTGAACTCGATAGTGCAAATTCAGATTAGCTGTTTATTGAAATGACTAAACCAGAATTAAGTGCTACTGAACTGCAATGATACTTCCAAGTTAATGTCATAAAGGCAGCTTTAAAGAACAGGCTTTTATGGTGATAAAAATCCAGGAAGGCAAGACCTCCTTCCAAATACCAAGCCCCACCCAACAGTCACAATGCTCTGCCTGGTACAACTATTCAACAGACACAGCAATCACTTTGCAACACAGGTATTTTCCATTAAGATTGGCTCACAATTGCACATCAAGAATTAGTACAGACTAAAATAAACCTGTTTTTGAGCACTGGCTGTGCTCAAGTGTGATGGGTTTGGCTGGGACAATAACTACTATATGGCTGTGTTTTGGATCTGTGCTGAAAGTGTTGACAATACAGGGCTGTCTCCATTACTGCTGAGCAGCACTTACACAGAATCAAGGCCTTTTCTGCTTCTCACCCCACACCCCCAGCAAGTGGCAGGGGGTGAACAAAGAGTTAAGGTGGGACACAGCTGGGACAGCTGATCCCAACTGACCCAAGGGATATCCTCTACCATATGGCATCATGCTTAGCATATAAAGCTAGGGGAAGAAGGAAGAAGGAGACATGTGGAGCCATAGCATTTTCTCTTCCCAAGTCACTGTTATGTATGGTAGAGCCCTGCTTTCCTGGGAATACCTGACCACCTGCCTGCCCATGGAAAGGAGTGAATGAATTCGTTGCTTTGCCTTGCTTGTGAAGCTTTTACTGTACCTACTAAACTGTCTTTATCTCAAGCCATGAGTTTTCTCACTCTGACCATTCTGATTCTCTCTCCCATCTTACTGTGCAAGGTGTGAGTGGCTGTGTGGTGCTTGGTTGAAGATGGAGTTGTGGGGTGAGCTAAGCCACGACACACTATATGACACTTCTCAGCATGAAAAAAGAGTTTTACTTACCCACACAAAAAGTAAGAGCAGTCTTCTGTAAATTGAAAAGCTGCCAGTACTTCTGTACCAAATGCTACATTAACACAGGAAAATACCTGAATTTTCAGCATCTGCAACTACATGCTCTTCTCAGGAATTTTCAGCATAGAAGGAGTTCAAAAAGGTTCACAGGAAGAATGCTTAAAAATAGCCAATGCCCCAAAGACAGTCTAGATCAAACAACAGACATCCTGTTGATTCTTCTCCCTTTGTTTTTACCTGGGCTATAACCTTTCAGCTTTGCCAATAAACATTCATCTATGTTCCTCTGCAAGATGTATAGCCAGACTATGGGAAACTAATTTACGAAGTTCAAGAGACAGAAAAGATTACTCACAGTTTCAGATACTGATTATCATCTGAAGTCTAAATGCATTAGCTAGGCCACACTAATGCAATTGAGCTGGACAGAGCAACACTGAACAGGGATACCATACCCTGTGATGCATCGGGAGATAAACTCATGGCACCAAATATTCCACTTTTTTTCAAACACAGCAAAACTAGCAGATGTTTGCTTTAGTGTAAGAATTCTGCTCTATATAACTCAAAGCTTTCATGTAGAGCTAGTAACAAAGAAGATACAGCTTTCACATAAAGAAATTAAGAGGGACCTTCCCCCCACTTCACCCCTGAAGAAACAGATTCAGCTGCACAAGCGATTGCACCTACTTGCAGACTCCAGACAATTTGCATACAAAAGGGTGCTTTCACAAAAGTCAGCTCTGGCTGAGTTAAATAGCAGGAAGTTTACAATTTTTAACCTCTGAGTAATACCTGCGAGCAAAGTAAAGGCACAGCCTGGCAATCTGAGGAATTTACTTCTGGTTTGTCTCATGTTGATAAGTTCTTTAAAAAAAATCAGTCTCCTACACTTTTAAAATAGAAAAATGAATGACAAATTAAACATTATTAGACTAAAAGTTTAATTATCTGTTAGAAGGAAAGAAACTACCTATTTGCATTTCTTTTTCATACAGTCTTTTTCATACAATTCTCCTCTCCTGTTGCTCCTCTCCCCACGTTTTTTTTCTAAAACCGGCATGAGAAATTGAGACAATTACAGAAACAACAAAGCCAAGCAGCTCACATGTAAGATAAGCAACTGGCTCTCACCATGCTCCCACTTCATTAAACACAATTGGACAAGCATTCACATTTGGATATATTTGTTTGAATTGTCAGCATTGTCAAATACTTGAATAAAACTATCACCACACTACACCTCAGACAGCAAAACTGACAGGTTTCACTGCATTGTTCCAAGTGCCAAAGCGGATAAACAGCACTGAGTGAAAAAACATAAGAGCTGTTAGAAACCTGGAAGTTGTTTGTTTGCATATCTTAATCCCTAGGGACATTTAGTCACTGGTAGACCAGTGTTTTCCATGAAGACTTAGTGGAAGGAACTGGGTGGATGTGGATGTGTCAGAGGTATGAAAATGTGAGGTTCTCACGATAACGTCTAAATCAAAGTAAATCCCAAACGACTATCTGACAGCTAAATAGAATTGTTATGTTCACACATAAACCCAATAGTAAACACTTAGGTAGACCTAATATACTCTCCTGACTATGAAGTGGAGAAACACAAATGAAAAAGCAGTTTTAATTAAGATTTAAAATAATGTTTGCTTATTAAGAGGTTTGCAGGAATAAAACCCCTGTGGCGTTACTTCATTCTAAGAAAAAATCATCCACAACCAAGACAGAATTATAACAATCTTGAGAGGGTATGGTATTCTTACATGGGAGATTCAGCCTACCAGAGGGGAAATTTATTTCTGGCTGACCTGGACACTGTAATATTTTCCCATGTCTTCTTCTAAGTCAGCATACAAGAACTTCTCTTTTTTTGCCCTTCTTTTTCTCCTCTAAATTGATTTTGAGTAACAGGCACTGTGACACTATTGTCTAAGTTGCTGCTCATCTTCAGCAGAGCATTTTTTCACACTGATTCAGCCAATTATTATCTACACTATAGAGAACACTGAGGTAGTGAATGTTGATCATAGTGAGGTCCTTTAGAAGCAATAACAGATATTCTGCTACTGATTTGGGCTCAACAGTCAATGCCTGTCTTCTCCAATACCTTGTACAAGATTAAACTGCTCTGCAAGATACCCAAAATAGGAACAGGAGAAAGGGGTAAGAGGGCAAAGGGAAGGGCACATCACAGTAGAAACCACCTCCTGCATCAAGTCAGGTATTTTAATACAACATGAGAAACCATCTTTGAAAACTTCATCTCTGTCAAAATTGTCTGGGCATCTTCATCCAGCACTAACAAATGCTAAAAAAAGCTGGAAAGAGCTATAATAAATTATAAGGCTTTTCTCATTCAGACCGTACATTAGTATCAGTCAACCCTTTTGCTCAGTATTTTATTCCTACAGTGATAACAATTTACTCACAAAGCAACAGTAGCAAAAATATACGTAAAGCACTTCAAGGAATATTAATGTTTCTAAGCACAATACTGACTTGCACTTCAGTCAAATATGGGCAGCTATAAAGGACAGAAAAGTTGAATGTCCATAAATCAAGAACCTGTGTTCTCAACCAAGGCAAACTCTCACAGAAGGGGAGAAATAAAGTTTTCTATGAATTGCAAATAACAGAACAACTCTGCTGACAGGCAGAACAAGGGCTGGTATGCACATCATTCTGCCTCCCTCTGTATTACCCACGCTCTCCCCATCCCCTGTCCATAAGCCAAGTAACAACACTTATCTGGAAATATATACAGACTAACAAAGCAACTGTAATTTTAAAGAAGAAAATGAGTAAGTATGCCTAGAGAAACGTCAGAAAAATCCAAATCAACCACCCCACACACACCACCTCGTGACTGCCTGAGAAGATCCTGAAACTAAGTTTCTTTTCATTTAATTACAGACCTATTTCTATTTTTAAATTATTCCTCCGAGCAACACCTCTTTATGTGTCTGTGGGAATTCAGTAATAATCTGTAAAGAAACCATGTTCAAGCTTTCAATTAGTTAGTTGTAAAACCAGAAAAGACACATGATTAGTTCTGTAAACATCTGAAAAGCTCTCAGGTGATTAAAGGTAAACATTGCTCTTCAGCGGAGAGGGCAGGTAGGTATTTTGCACTGCAAGAAGAAAACAGTGTTAGGGCAAGGCTGCCTGTAATCTTTGGAACTGAAAGATAAATATTTGCAATTTTTACAGAAGGACTAAAATGAACTTCAGATATAAGCAGGTCAAAATGTGAACCAAGTGACCACTCAGTGTCTTTTGCAGAGTTGGGCACAACCTTAGACTGATTCGTACGGGGCATGTGAGAGGGAAACATACATATACAAAACCTTCACAGATTCATAACATTCTCCTTACCCAAGTTCAGTTTCCTAAAAATGAGTTACTAAGAAACTTAGAAGTAAGGAATAGAGGAAAGACAGAAGATACAACAGGGACAACATTGTTAAGCTGCCTTAGTAGTGATACTGCTTTTTCAATGTAATTGATCAAAATAAAGGCACACGGAAAGGAAGACTTCCCAGATACCACGTGTTTTTTGCCCAAAACTCTTGTCATGTTCCTCTTCTATGATCACATCCGATCTGTGCATTAAGCTACTTTTGGGAAGGAAAGGGGAGGAGATAGGGTTAAATGATCCCTCATGGCCGGTGCAGTCATACCGTTTTAACACGAAGCACCTGGTTTTCCTTTGAAATAACTTAGAGATTAAAAGAATTAAGAGGAAGTAGACAACGAGGTTACACTTTCTCAGCAGAACATGAAATAGAGATAATATTCTTGAACAGGAACCAAGCGGCGAGCTATAGAGCGTGTAACAGGGTTGACCATCCTCGACACAGCACGGAGGCTCTCGGTAAGCCCCGCTCGCTGGGAGGGTCGCCGGCGGCGGGCAGACGCCAGCCCCGTCACCCCGCTGCGGGGCCGCCCCCCGCCTGCCACCGGCACGGCGCTGCCCGGCCCCGGCTCGCGGCTCGCGGGGCAGCGCTATCCCGCACGGGCGGGCTC
>VZRR01007586.1:305971-399844 GCA_013398015.1 Oreocharis arfaki
CAGCCAGCTGAACATCCCGCTGCTGCCGCTGCCGTCCCGCCGCGCTGTCACTGCCACTGCCACTGCCGCCGCCGCGCCTCCCGCGCACGCAGCCGCCGGCACGGACCCGCCCCGGCCCGGCCCGGAGAGAGGCGGTGCCAGCAGCGCTGCCGCGCTCCGCTCAGCGGCGGGGCCGGGCGGGGCCCGTCTCCGTGCAGCACACGCCCGTGGAGCCGGGTGGGTTTGAGGCTTTTCTGAACGGGAAGTTAGTCTGTTTTTTTTTTCAGAATCCTAGGATTTTTAATTTTTTTTTTTGGCCGCAAGTCCGCCTCTGGAGGTTAATTGTACCTGCCGGTCCTCTGCGCTAAATTCTCAGCCCCTTGCGATGAAATCCGGAAACACTTTGACAGCTCTGATCTGAACATAGAATCGCCCAAATGCTTTTCGTGTTTTTCTGATGATGGTTGCTGTCTTTGGATGCCAAAGAAGTGTGTAACTAATCGCCGTGGTGTTTAGCTACAGCATTGTTCTGAACACAATGAAAAATCTTAGTATAACATGGAAATGTTTCTGTGAGACGCGTGTAGCAGGTACGGCCATTAGTTTTAACCCTAGGTCTTGCATTGTGTTAAGCCGCGTAGGAGGATCATCTTGCCCATTGATTTTACAGCAGATTTTAGTGGAGTATAACACCAGATTCACTACAGCCTCGGGGGAAATCAATAAAGCAAATATTTTTTTGTCCTCTGACATTAAAGTTTGTGCTCATTAACTACATAGAAAACGAAAACTTGAGATCTCAGTTAAAAAAAAAAAAAAAGTAGTGGAAATTTTTGCTGAAGCCGTGTTCAAACACTATATTACAAATGTATCCTTTGTGTTACATGCTTATGGCTGCTTCTCAGCATCCGTATCATTTAAATCCCCTTTTGCTGGCCCAGCACAACTACTGTTTCACATTTTTATCTATGTACCTTTCTTCCTCCTCATTTCTATATTGAATACTGCATTTTCTCAGTATGCTCCAGGTCTTTTCTAAATGCATCAGCAGGTTTAGATGTGCTCTTCTCATCTCCTTCCTCTCTACACTGTTCCTCAAAGAACAGATGTTAGACTTTAGCAATGCTCAGTTCTGGGCATTTAACCACTTTGCCTTTACTTGGTTCCTTGCTTTGCATTTTATTTAGGGCTACGCATATGTTTTGCAACTCTTTTGTTGCAATTTCCATGCTGAGTCTAAAGATTTTATACCGTTTCACATAGGGTCTCGCTGACTGGTTTCCTCATTTTCTAAAATCTCCTTTTCGTGGTTTGGTTTTGTATTCCTTTAATTGTCATTACTTTTCTCTATGGGTTAATTCATAGGTAATTAATTTATCCTTGTAGTTACTTACACCTCTATGTTACTTCAGTAATTTCTTTTAGTCTTGTATCACCACACCTTTTGAGGTCTGACTGCTCCTAATTATTAATTATCTGCAAAAATATCTGAGCTGTGGAAAACCTAAGTACTGCAGTGTGGAGTGAGGTTCCTTTCCCCCTTGTCTGTGGTGCTAAATCCAGTATTTAGTGACTGGAGAGCCTTACATAACTCATATGCCTCACAGGGCAGGTACAATACTGTCTCAGACCGTTCGCTGAGTCTCTGAGAATTAATGATTCAGCACAGGACTGAGGCAGATGCAGAGCCATTGTATTTTGTCAGTCCCCAAAAATTTTCCAGTGAATGCGTCAATCAGTTATTTGAATGCATAAAATGTTATCAACAAGAAAACTTAATTACATGTGTGCAGAGCTACCTCACTTTGTTTAAACCTGCTGCCTGCTAGTTTTGTCTGATCCCCTCCAGGCCTTGTGATAGAAGAGAGGTGGTGCACTGACTTTGTACATCTCTCTCTTCTCTGGCTTTCACTCCTCCTGTCCCTTTTCTAGGTTGCAGGTTCCTTATCTACTCGTGCCTTGTGTGGAAGCAGTTCCACCTCCTTGATCAGGCCTGACATTTTCCTCTGTATTCTTGTTGAATGTAGAAAACTGAGACACTGAGCAATTATTCCATGCAAGATTTTTGAAATGGGGTAAAGTGTTCATTGTTCTCCATGACCCTTTCGTGTCTGCTGGAAAGCAGCAGGAAGGGCAGGGAAGTGTTTGCACTCACACACCTCGTTCTGCTTGTCTTCAGACTTCCTGCCTAGATGCTTCCTGCTGTTGGTGAAATAATTTTTGCCCTTCAGACAATAAAGCTCTAACTGTATATGGGAACCTGGGAGTGCTTCCAAATTCCCAGGTCTGGCTGTGCCCTCTGGCAACATCCCATCCCATATTGTGATGAGATCCAGCATTCATCAGCACGACTGCTGTCTTTGCTCTCTCGTTTCCATGGGAGATAAACTCTGGGCATACAGTCCAGGAGCTCTGTGGGCTCCTGTAGGGTGCAGGAAAGTGTTCACTGACCTAAGTGGCAAACAGAAGGATTAAATCTCTGTGCACCACCTAGGAGGAGACCCTGAGGGCAAAGGGATTTGTAAGACTTCCATTTTTGGCCCACAATAACAGGGTTTCTTGACAAAGAATACTACAGCAGAACTGAGGAGCAGGGAAGCCTGTAGGAAACATGGGCTTGTAGACATAAGCTGTCTAATAAATAAACCAATAGCATTGAATTAAAAAAAATTAGAAGAAAAATAAATGTAGACTTTTACAGATTCCATCTGTCAAAAATCCAGACTGCTAACTGGAAAGGAGCAATGATAATGTCACACCACAACAAAGTGTCAGAAATTTGAAAGTTGATGTTCTGTTAACTTCAATTGCCATACTCTACAGCAAATTTTAAAAAACCCCGCATTTGCGTGAATGATATTAGGTATACAATTTTAGTTTTGCTTTGTGTTTCTTGTGTCTTTTTAATGTAATAGTCTCAAATACTTTAATATTATCAATATTAAAGAATATTTGTTATTAGCAATAGCATTTAAATCCAGCTTGCCAAAACAAATTAATATGAGTTGGTTCCTGTAGAGATGGGTCTTAGTTGTAATCCTAAACTCAAGGGGTCCCAGGATCCTGGAGCAGTTTACATCTAGGTCTGGAGCAGATATACTTTCTCCTTCAATAATTTTTCAGCAGCTATGAAATGTCTGCATGTTGTCTTGGTCTTGCTAGTAGAGGAAGAAGCACCTAAAATAAATGGTTTTAACAAGTATTTGGTATGAAAAATGTTTATTTGTTGTAACTCCTACTCAAAAGAAGTGGTTTATTATATAAATTTAATATTTATTTACATTCACATAAAGACTCCTTAGTTCACAAATGGCTTTCTTGGTTTTGTTTTAGAGACAATGGATTTTGTTCTCTGCTGCATTTCTGGACTGGCAGTCCTCTGTTTCTATAGCACAGGTAGAACACAAACACAGTCAGTGTAAACTTCCTCACGCTTCCTTGTCCACGCAGTTTGGCCCTGGCCTGGGAGGTCCCTTCTGCAAGTACAGGGGAGCAAAGCCTCACCTAGCCATGCTCCTGAGGTTGTCAACGAGGGAAGCACATTAGTTCATTAAGGAAGAGCTGTTTTGTCGAGTTTATTCCCTCCACTGACAGCCTTTAACATTTTTGATGACAAACGAAGTGCTATTCTTAGCATTCTTTGGCTTTTCTTCACTTCCTAATAAAATTCCTTTTCTTCTTCATTGAAAGGACTCATAGATACTTTATTTCATATTCCCTGGTACTGGGCAGTCAGCCAAGTGCTGGGTTCCCTCTCTTTCAGGCACACGCATGCCATAGCCATCGGGTGGTTTTTGCAGTGCTTGCTCTTTCTTATGCTGCTTTTTCCGCTCCACAGCAGTACACAAGGCCTGAAGAATCAAATCTTTGTTGTTCTGGACGTTGTAGTAGCTTAGGTTCACCAGTTTGTCAAAATTTTCCTCTGAATAGCTCAGGTTGTTTATGTAATATGGGCCACAGGCATTGGCAACATCAACCTCACCCTCTGCCATCTCCGAGGGACTACGCTTCACACCTAACAGACAAGCAATGACTTGGTTAGTTTGCAAAAGAACAATTAGGGTCTGGGTGTTTCTCAGGCCTGCACAAATAGGGGATCACAACCCTAAACTAAATTAGTTTTTTGCTCGACTTTGCACCGATGTGACACAGCATGTGAGCAGGCTGAACTTCTATCTATCTGCTAGTACATAGAATAAACAGGTTATTGGAAGGGAAGAGGCCAATTCATTTTGCTGGATTCTGAAGATTACTGGATTCCAGCATATGCCTTTGACTGCTAAAGGACAGCTGAAGATCCCTCCCATGAGGTATAGACCTGAAGACGTGGAGATCCACTGCTGTGTGCTAGTCTGTACTCCCTCGTCATGGTTTCGCCCCAGCCAGCAGCTAAGCAACACAGCTGCTTGCTCAATGCACCCTGACCAGTGGGATGGGGAGAGAATCAGAAGACCAAAGTGAGAAAATGTGGGTGGAGATAAAGACAGTTTAATGGGACAGAAAAGGAAGACCAACATAATTCCCATTCCACATCCCAAACGCAGCACTATACCGGCTACTAGGAAGAAAATTAACTCTTTCCCAGATGAAACCAGGACAGCCTGACATGAGGGTGCACATACGTTTTTATGCTTCCTCATCATTTCCACAGACCCTTTGGTTTTCTGACAGCTGGCATGAGGGAAAGAGAGCATTAACAACCCAGAAATCATAGGTAATACTGTCAGAGAGAGTATCAGAGACATGAGAATTTTTCTGTCAGCCTCCAGTGAGACCATCACATTACCAAGCGGGTGTTACTGTAACAAACAAGAACCCTCCACAGTCACAGATAACCTGCACCACCTGAACCATTGCAGGGCACTGGGAAAAAAAAAGTCAGCTTCTCACTGACAGGAACTCATGCATTTGGGGAATCTCCTCTACCAGCACGGTTCTCACAACATTGATCAAAGGCTTCTGGTTTTCCTTGAAGGGTCTCTCTGAGTCCAATAGATGTACTCCTCTCAGCTTTGCAAACAGAGCTACGGTGAACTGGTACCACTCAATTGAAGCAGTCTAAATCTCACACAGAGAATTCCCTTTCTACTTGATCACGAAATAGCCTAACAGTGCAGAAGTTAACCAGTTGGAATATGTCAATTTTACTTGTTTACTGCCCAGACTCTAAATTCGCCTCTGAACAAGCTGATGGATGAGCTGCCTATGGAAAAACTTCCTGTTCATGTGATTGTACTAATACTTCACATGCTGTACAATTTAGACCTGGGCTAGGGCATGGTACTGAAGCACTATAAATTAAGCTGCTCTCTGCCTGCCACTAACAAAGGGCAGACATCCTTTTCCAGCCTCACAGGACCTTCTGTGGCATCCATCCTGCTGCGAGGTATCAGCCCTCCCAAAAAGCTGCATGGACAGAGCCCTTTCATGCCGGCTCAGCTGACACTTTGCCCGAGGGGGCATGATAAGGAGGACCCCTTCCTTCTCTTCCTGTTAGGTCTCAGCTTGCAGCTACCAGCTGAACCGGTTGGGCAACACAAGCCTGCCTCAAGTGTACGCAATATGCAGACAGCATGCAGGTCTTCAAATTAATTTTCTTCATACCTAGCAACACCCCTTTTTAGACTCCCTGATAATATGTGTTGACATTTAACATCTGATGTACATCTGATAGGAGATACACCTGATAGTAGATAAGTGACTTAGGCACAGCATTCCTCATTTCTGGAAATTATTGAGGAGAAGGCAGGCACACTCCCTCACAGAGCAGTACAAAAGAGCAGTGCAGTACAGAAGAGCAGTGGAGAAGCTAATCCTCAGCTCTTCTTCTACTTCTTTCCTCTTTTCTCCTTTCTTTAATTCTCTCTGAAAAGGGTAACCACAGAAAGTAACCTTTTGATTATCTGATAAGTGGTAAGAGCTGGAGTAGCATGGTGAGTATATCTGCATAAATACCCTCGGTATACACAGGGGTATTTGAGTCCTGTTCAAAATGCCAGCTGTACACCTCAAACATGCAATGAACTCAATCGACAAATCAAAAGTACCATATTATTTTTTTACAACTTAATATACAACAGTAAGGATTGATACAATTGGGACAATAGTTTCTGCATTTGTTTTGGTTTTAAATTTATTGTACCATGTACCAACCTAGAACTTCTGGCTTTCAAGTATACTGTGGGGCTCTGAAGTGAACTCACAATCTGAGTTAGGAATTTTAGCATCTGGAGAAGGAGTAACTGAGACTTTGGTACCAAGAGTAGTATGGCATGTGGGATATGGTAGCAGAACTTGGAATTCATCTGTTTAGAAGTGACTGGCAATGTTGCTATTGAAAGTCTTTAAATTTCAAAGGGAACAGAGACTTTTGGAATGGAGCAGTGTCATACTTTCATCACTTCACTATGCCTCACTGTTATGTTTTCATCACTTTGCTTGTTCATGCTTTTGTTTTCAAGGTTATCTGCCTAAATCTAAGCCTGGAAATTTTTTTAAACAATGAAATCCTTAGACTCCTCAAAGCATTCTCTAACAGGAGAAGATGACACGTATGAGAGGAAATTACCCCTGCTAATTTCTGCTACTGCAGATAAACAGAATATTCTTTTCCTCAGTTAACTACAATCTGCTTATAAAAAGCCAAAACAAAATCCGAAGAAGAAAATATGTGCCAAAGGCTGATCCCAGATGCTTCTCTACTGTCCAGGAAAAATCAGATATTTTAAGTTTCTTTATATGGTTCAGATCTAAGCAAAGAGAGTTCAAGTCTGTTTTGCAGCATGATCTGAAAAACAGGTATTATCCAGTAAAAAAAGAGAAGGAAAGTGACTGCTGCCTCTGTTAATGTGATGGGTAACTGTAAACTTACCAGGTGCTTTGTATTCCCTGAAGGTGTCATTTACTAGAGGGAAAAATATCACAATAGGTGTTTCTGGGCTCTCTTTATCACCAACAATGTAGCATTCCTTCAGATGTGGAGTTTCCTGATCGTCTGGCACCTTTGTAGGGAAAGGAATTCCCTGTTTCGCAAAGTATTTAGAGGCATCTTTCAAGGGCTGGTTGCCACAATAGGAACACAAAACAAAAGAAAACATCAGAACATATGGGAAGAACTTTGAATTTGACCAAAATCTAATTTCGCTGGGAATAATTGTGGGGTAAGTGACAGGTTCTGACAGATTATGGTACATACCCAATTTAGGTGTAGGTTGTTTATGGAGCCAAGACTTGGGAGGCCAGAGCTAAGTAAGATAGATCTGAGTGTACATGCCTGTCTTCGAAAATCTACGTGCCACATTTGGCTATGAAAAATTTGCCTTTAGACAACTTTTTATTCCTAAGGAATTTGACATTCCTAAACACAAACTGTTGTTGCATTTATTTGCATATCTGGTCTTCTGCATCAAACCCTTCTATTGTTGCAGTTATATTGTCCTGAAGGTACATTTTTCCCTTGCATAGGAATATGTATGATTGCATTGAGAAATTTGACAATGTTGAAAGGCAAGTAGCTTCAATCATTCTACATCTGCCTGCATTCAAATCAGCTAAAACCACTTACATGTAAAAATGGATTTAGGGTTTACTAAATTATTACTTCCTGATAACATCTGTAGTGTTCCATAAAGATATGTGGCCCCCAGCTAACAGTTAACAGTAAGCTGTTAACTTACTAACACTTCCCAGATATTGGGGAAAAACAGAAGTTTCTATGAGTAGAGGATCAGCCGTTCTGAGAACTCAGTGATGCAAGAGAAATCAGTAAAGAAGAATGCACAAGACTCACCCCTGTCTGCGAACCTGAGCTGTAGTTGAAATGTAAAATGACATCCACTTTCCTTTCTGGTCTCATAAGGGGTGGGTAACTGGTAGCAAAGGCAAATGCAGTATCAATCAGGATGAGGTAGTCTGTTGCTGTTGTCAGGTGGTTGGGCTGCGAGTCCAGCTCACAGTCTAGGAAAGAAGCACGTTTTTTCAGAGGAGGTGCCCAATGCAAGGGAAGTGCTGAGCAAAGTCTATTGTTAACAAAAAGAGACTTCAACTTTTCTTGGGTCCTAGACCTACCTATATAGCTGATGGCTGCAGTTCAGTCGTTTCTCAGTTCCTCATCTGGCTTCCTCTTTTCACTATTTACTCTGCAATTTCTTTGGCTTTCCTCTGACTAAAAGGGATTAACTTGGGGCTCAGGAGAATAGAATTAATTCATCTTGTGTGTGATTCTGATCAGGTTAGGGTGGTTTTTTGTTGATTTTTTGTTTTGTTTTGTTTGTTTGTTTCGTTAATATGAAACAAGTTAAAATGGTACCTTGCTGTCTCAACACACTAAAGACTATGTTGGGTGCTTTGCTCACTCTGAGAGCAGGCACACAGCTACAATTGTACATGGAACATCTGGTGCCATATTGAACAAAAAAAAATTCCCTACTTGGATAACAGGGAATAGTGCTACAAAGGTTATATCTTACTTAGAAGTAAAAATGTAAAAGGAAGCAAAGCTCCCTCCCACATCCCTTGAGTATTGGCCAGGCGAGAGACCATGTATGATAACACCAGTGCCATGCTGCAGGCATGCAGGCTGGCTGCCTGGCACAGCAGCAGATGTGCTGGGTGACTACCTGGGATTCTTCTCCTCTATCAGTCGTGAGACTTAATGAATTTTTTTCAAGAACTTATTTTGAAGCCTCTCCTGCTACCTGATTTTAGCTTTCACTGATAAACAGCTTCAAATACTATCAGAGCATGGGAACAAAACAAAAAAGCAGTTAGCTTGGCAACTTTTTAAGGACTGTTTCTTTTTCACAAGGATGGTTTAAACTATAACTCAAAGCAGGGTGCTGTTACCGTACCTTTCCACTTGGAAAATTCGCTCTCTAGGTAGTTGTTGTTTATCTGGAAGCCCTTCAGGAAGTTATGGATCTCTGAGGCTGCTGGACGTAACATTGCAACATCTCGGAAAATCTCTGAAAAGCTGTCAGTGGGACAAACCACTCGAGTGTCCAGCTCGTTTGGTCTTGTAGGGAATAGGGCTCCATCATCTGCAGAAGAAACAATAACAGTTTATGTATGTGGTTTCACTGTTGAAGTCAATCTGTGCAGTCATCTTTTGGTTTAATATCTTTGGAAAACTTGGACTTCTTTCTCTTTTTGCTTCCAAGATTTTCACAAATCTCATGGTTTTTTAGCTAAGCTTTGAAAAATCCCTTTCTTCTTCTCACTTCACAGTGATAAAGACTTTGTTTGTACTGCAAGAGAGTCCACCTCACCTACTAGGAATTTCTTTGCTTTGCTATGATTTTATCCATTAACTATCTTGCACTTAACTTTGTCTTCCTTTGCTAGCCCATGCCACACTCTCTCAGACACATAAAAAGCCACACAATAGCAATCTCTCAGCCACACAAACATAATTAATGTTCCTCACTAGAAGATAGAAACTCCTTGTTTTAGGAACCAGAAATTATTCCCTTACAAGTGCTAGAAGATAAAATAAGTAAGCCTTTTTGAAATACTTCTCTTCCTGGTCATGTTTTCTCTTCGTGATGTGTTTGTCTTGTGTATTTGTCCTTCAAATCTGACCCTGCAGATCTTAATTTTGTATCATGTTTTGCAAATCTCATCCTCATGACTAGTTCAGAATGACTTCCAACAGTACTGAAGTTTGTGTCAAAGCTTTGTAGACTTCAGAGATGTAAAGACGTTGTTTGCACTTGTTTCCCTGATGCTTCAACTTCTGAGAGAGGAACTGGAAGATTGTGGAATGCTACATGAGCATCTTCCATCTACGGGTATATTTTTCTCTAGTTTTACCCTTGTGCTTAGAAAACATCTCCTAAGAGGGCTGCTGTCTCTTTTATTTTTCTGTGATGGATCCTGTGGGTTCTTTTTTGCAATTAACTGAAATAATTGCCATATGTAATACATGGCATGAATTTCCTCCTGGTTTATATGTGGATAATGTAAATCCCTGAAGAGAACATTCTAAAAGGGCTTTGAAAAATTCAGTAAGAGAATAGCAGCACAGAGGGAAAAAAAAAAAAGAGAGAAAATGAAGCAAAATAATCACATAAGAATAACCCACCTATGTCAGTAATTTTGTCTCGGGTCCATTTGTGCCAGAAGTCTTCTGAATTGACAGATATATACCAAGCATCCATGAGATTCAAGGAAAATACACTGCTCCAGATCCCTGTAGCATAGGATATATTTGAATATACATAGGGTATAGAAAATAAATGGAGTCCAAAGGAATTTGCTGTAAACCTTTCGAATAACTATGTCACTGGACACTTCAGGGAATAGGGACAGAAGTGTCCCTGCATCACTCTAGAGAAGGTAGGAAGAAAGTGCCAAGCAGTAGAAAGGGGCTGGTGACCTGATGACATTTCTGATCACAGAAGGGGAGACCTGGGTCCTTATCTGAAGTTGCAGCCAGGGACAGAGAGATTCTGAGTGGCTTCCTTATGCCTCACCATTAGCTGTAGTGAAATCTTCACACAAGCAAAAAGTTTCAACTTCTCAAAAAACCCGCTGAAACTTCCTTTTTCCTTTATGTAGTTGGTGGAAGTAGAAAGAACAATGAGGCAAGAGATTGCTTTCGCAAAGGGAAGAAAGATTTCCTTACTGCTTTCACTTTTCTATGCAAGAGGGGAGAAAAGATAAATATTAAAACTTATTCGCATTCTGAAATGGAAATGTTATCTTAATAATTAATCAGGGCTAGATGTGGCAGGAACTCTGTAGATAAAAAGGTGTATTTTAGAAACTCAGGCTGCAGAAGAAACTGATGATTTAACTTAGCAGCGATGATACACTACTTTTGTTGCTGACAAAAATATGTAAGTACTGTGAAGGTCTCATGTCAGTAAGCATAACCACAGATGAAATCAATAAATCTGTTAAGATGTGTAAGATCACAGAGAAAATAAAATATCCTGCAGATAGTGACCTGTTATCAGTTCTAGTATTTTACCATAAACTTCTCCTGGCAGATAAAACCACACTAACTGTTTAATGTCAGAAGAGGGGTTTGCGCAGGAGCAGATTATATTATATTACATTTTCCCAGAACAAAAAATCACCTTCCAAAAAGCAGATTCTGGATTCTGGGATTTTCTTCATCAGGCGACCCATGAAGAACTCGCTGCCAAAATCTTCTGCACGAATGAAGGCTCCATATTTTGGGAATCCTACCTCATAAGGGGTGAATTCCACCCATTCTAAAAGAAAAGGCGTAAGACAGACTGATTACAGCAGCAGAGGCACAATTATTTGAATAAAACAAATAATGATATTGGCTAGGTTAAGGCAGACTGGTTTCTAACTAACACTGTTTGCAAGCAGGCATTTGTTTACTGCATATTTCACAGTGGTTAACAGGCAGAACAAATAGTCCTCTTACATCTATATGTCTCTATAAACTTTCTGACACTTTCTATAGAAGTGCATAATGTCTTTCATTGTCCTGCTCTTGATCCTGGATACTGAATTGCACTAAGGTCTTCAAAATATTAACTATTAAATTTCTCCTCTGAGGTGGATTAGCCTTTCAGAATATTTGTGCATTGAACTGACATCCTTATCCAATCCTAAACTGACCCCAATTGGGATTAAATGTTAAATGCAATTCTGGAGTACTGTTACCTCTGAAATCCTGGTCGCTGATTTTATCCTTCACATTGAGAGAGAGGTAGATGGGCAGGGGGTTTTGACCCTGATTTAGTGCCTGCTGCTGATCTGTGAGCTTATGGCAGTCCTCCTGTTTTGAAGAATGACAGTAGCTGAGGACAACTGGGTGACACAAAGAGCCTCCCACTTCATCCAAACCTGGGTTCTGACAATGCAGTGCATACATGACTCCAACTAGGATGCTTCCCACTCGCTTAGTTCAGAAAGCAGCTGCCATCCCTATCCCTGCCCCTCCCCTGCCCCAACACCTCAGCAAACAGATAATCCTAAACTTGTATGTTGAAAGAATATGGTAAGGAGAAAATACTGTTACCCACATTTTTTATTTCAGAAAAAATGTCTGGAAATATTTTAAAAGCACTCTTGACAGGAAATTTTTCTTTATCAAAGAGTAAACCCTTCCCTGACTTCCCAGAAAAACACCTTTTTCTCAGACCTGTGACAGAGACAAGGCTCATGCGAAGTTAATGTTCAGCAAGCCTTGGCCCTTCTGCTGCAGAGCTCAGGCAGAGTGGAAAGGGCAGGATGGTTTGGGAGCAGAAACAAGGTTTGTTAGTGTGATCCTACAAGCAGAGCTGCAGGTGTTCCCCCTCACCAGAGCAGCCCGTGGAAGGGTGGCTGTGCCACCAGTGCCACCAGGCTTCCCTTGGGCTGTTGCTGGTCAGGGGACAGGGCTGTGGGGACACTCGCAGCTCCCTGCTGAATACAATCCCAGAGAGTCTCTACCACTGTGCTGTGACCAGGCAGTAGAAATGTGGATGTGTGTGGGGTTAATCATATTACAGGGGAAATGTTTTCTTGTTCTAAAGTATAAATGGCCTAGTGGGAAAGAAATATTAATGAAGATTAAAATAGAGCCTGAACATGGCTCTTGGTGGAAATGTTTACAGGGTGATGTCTTATTAATAGGTCAGAGATACTGTCTTTGGGCTTGTGATTTTCCTTTGCCTTGCCTTATTGTGCAGCTCTTTAAAAAGAACAGCAGGATTTTCATTCAAATATTTACGTGTGAATTCACAGAATCACAGAACGGTTGGAAGAGCCCTTAAAAATCACTTAGTTCCAATCCCACTGCCATAGGCAGGGACACCTTCCACAAGACCAGGTTACTTCCCATCCAGCCTGGTCCTAAACACCTCCAGGAACAGGGAGTCCACAACGTCTCTGGGAACCTGTTCCAGTGCCTCACTACCCTTATGGTGAAGAATGCTTCCTAATACCTAAATCTAAACCTCCCCTCCTTTAGTTTAAGGCCATTTCTCCCATGTCTTATCACTACAAGCCCAATTCCAGAGGTCCCTTCCAATCTCAACTATTGTTTGATTTACTGTCTTTCCTCACTGCTGTATTCACTAGATATTCTAATCTCAAGAGGAAGGTGCTGTTATTCTACCTTTTCGTGTAACATGGTTTCAATGATGAGTCCCCACAGATCCGTGAAACACAGCTGATGTCCTTCCTGTTTCCTCTGGCACAGCTCTTTCAAATAGTATTTCAGACGATCAGGGGCAAAACAAGTAACAAACTTATTTTTAAGTACATGCTTTCGGGCATCATTGAGTGTTTCCTTGAGATCCTTTTGGGACCAGTCAGGATCTTCATACAAGTTTGACATGGTCCTAAAAAAAACCAAACAAAAAACCACAAGGAAAAGTGTGAGTTCTGAAGCAGAGCTTTGGGAAATTATTGAGGTTTGTGTATTATGTCTTCATTTACATGAAAAAACCATGTGTTTGGTACTATCCACATATTTAATTAATTCCAAATGTGGGGCAATACCCACTGAAAGAAACAACAAAAAAGTGCCACAGCAGAAAAAGAAAGCCTTTTCTTGATAGTTAAGATCATACAACTCAAGATTACTTCTTGATGTAATCTATGGAAAATTCCTGTGTACTTATCTTGGTCTTACCATGTTGTTCCAGATAAACCAGTGATATATGAGACACAGTCCAAGACATTCATTTCCTGCACACTGAGGAGGTGAGCGTACATGGCTGTCAGAGCTCTGGTTCCACCACCCGTCGTCATGATTGCCACCACAGGTACCTGTTCAATCCCAAAATACATGCATTTAGTGACATGGTCTGACAAGGCACAGATCCATCTCTGATTGGAAGGAGAAAGTTACAGCACTGATAAAGTAGTAAAAATATGCCACCAGTCCTGTGTGAAGAAAAACCTGAATTAATAATGGGGCATGTAAAGAGTAAGAAATACTTCAAATTTCCCCTTGTCAAGCAGTTCTGCATTAGACCATGAAATCCTTTATCACATTTTCAGTGCTCTATTTCAAAACCATTAACACAAAGCAGCAAAAAAATCAGATGAAATTGTACCTTCCTTCATCTGAATCAGATTATTATCAGATCCGATAGACCAGAAAATATCAGCGCTGTCTCGCAGTTTCGATGCAAGCAGTAATAACCTCCTTTTTCCTGAAGTTTGCTGAAACTATTGTACAATTATTCCACAGGCCATACTAGAAATGTTATGATTGATGGATTTAAGAGCACAGGCCAGTTCAGAACCCCTGAAACCAGAGGCTGGTGACACCATTCCCTTTTACAGTTGCTCGGGGGAAAGAGAAACCATGCTCACTCCACCTACCACATATGTGTATACAGTACCAGGTATGCAAGTGAGCTGCAGTTATTTTCTTCTGTGATCATACAGAAATCCAGGGAGTGGCAGTCTTAGAGAAAGAATTAATTCATAAATATGAATTGGCTCCTTTAACAGCAAAGACAGCTGTATTGGAGTGAATGAATGTCACACACAAATCATCAGGAGAATCTAGAGAGATTGTTCTGCAGGGAAGTATGGGGGGCTATACACCTGAAGAGAAGGGAATGACCCATGCCTTAGTGCTGGCAAGGTCTTCTGCCTGAAAGGTCCAGCTGTGCAAAAAAAGCTGAACTCAGATTAGGTCAAAACAAGCAAAATTTATCCTGTTTGCATTTGAGTTTAGCCTTCACACTGCAGTCATGGGTGCATAATTTAAAAAAAACCACACCTGATTTTCCCCCGCCCCTAAACCTCTCTTATCAATCCTGTTTGCTGAGCAAGAACATGCTACAGCAGATAAAGTCAGACTGGCAGTGTGCTGTGCTCACACGATGGGAACCTCAGTGGTGGCACAAAGCATAAACAAAATAAAGTCCAGTTTCAACTGTGAGGGAAGGAAGTGCTGAACCCACTGTTTAGATCCGGCGTAAAAGAAACTTTGGCTTTGGTTCTGAGAGCACTTAGCCTTTCTCTACATTATGGTGCAGGCTGCTACTGAACACAAGGCTAGATTCTTTAGCTTCAGGGCTGCAGGCTTTTTATTAATGTTTCTGATGCATACTCATTTCTTCCCTAGAATAGAGAAGTCAGCTACAGAGAAAAGAACCCAGCTATGGTTCGTACATGAAACTACAAGGTTTCCAGGAAAATGTGACCACCAATGCTATATTTTGACACTCATCTGTGCAGAAAGCAGAGAAAAATTATGTCTCAGATACCTCATCATCCTGCAAGTCCTCTTCCAGGTGGAGAATGTCCTTCAAAGCGGCTGCAACCACCTTCTTCCTCTTGCGAATGAAATCCCGTTCCTGGACACACAGATCAAACCCCAGGCGTACGTCTAGGTCTTCCTGGCTGGAACACGGATCAGGTGTCATGCATCACATTTGTAGTCTTAAGCAAACATTTTAACTGCTCTACCTCATAAATAGACATGCCTTCACTACCAGGTCTATATAAAGCAAAGCAGGAAGATATTAAATGTTCTGGTTTGTTCTTGGAGAAAAACAGGCTGTCAGCCTTTGAGCTGAAAGGAATTTTTTTTTCCTCCCTGCCAAAGATGCCTGGAATTAAATATAGCTACAAATAACACAGTCGTTTGTCTTCAGACATAAATCCAGATGCCTGCAGAGGGCAGCGTTTTAAAGGTGGCTTCTAAAAGCTGTGCAAACCTCCACTGATACCTGTGAAACGTTCAACTGGAGTTTTAGATTTACATGATCAGATGTTCTTTTGATGTTTATAAGCACTACATATGGGGTCTGAAAGCTGCTATGAAAATCTTGCATAGGCGTTCTAAGGAAGAAGTTTGTAAATGACAGCTGTAAACTATGTATATTTCATAGCATATTTACTGAAAACAAACAGCATGATAGAAGATGCACCTGCTTTTCTGGAAGTTCTCTTCTGTTACAATATGGTACATAATGTAGCATATTCATCTTAGAAATTTTACTAAGGCCTGAATGATATTCCGAAACACACAGCGTGTTTCTTGGTTTAGAAGTGGGCAATCACTTCATTGAGTTTATTTACATTTATCTCTTTGAGTAGACATTAAAACAATAAATGCAGGTACATTTTTTTTTCACATCTTAGAGTATGCAGACACTCTGATTTTGATCATTTAGTGAAAAAAAAACAGTTAAAGAGATCTTTTGGGAAACAGAAAGGGTTTTTTCCATTAGTTTTGAAGTGTTGCTTTTATTGAAAATCTGCATTTTTCAGCAAATTTTAGAGGTATCAGGGTGTGTACAGCAGCCCTTACCATGTAATATTAATTGGAGCACAATATGAGCAGAAAATTGGTGCATTCCTTATGAAAACATTTCTTAACTTCCTGTCCCATTACAAAAACTCAGTTGCTGAAAATCTGCACATTATGTACTGAATGCATTTTATTTTATAGTCTGAAATGAGGATGGATCAGCATTCAGGACAAAGGCAGTAACAGAGGGATTGGAACTTGATTGACAACTATCTAAATACAAAGAACCAAGGGGAAAACCAGAGACGTCTTACCATTTTTTCACTTTAAGGAGTAAATCAAATTTTCTGTGCTGAAAATTGAAAAGGTAAAATGATGACTATTGGTATTTTGTTTAGAACAGTCCCTTTCCCCCACTCAGACATAGATCTTTTGGGTCATCATTACACCTAAAAATCTCAAAAAACTGAGATCCTTTCTCAGTTTTCAACAGTAACCAGAGATGTGCACTGATTTAACACATTAAGACCTTATTACTATCATCTGTAGTCCACATCTTCTCTCTCTCATAAAACTCAGGTGTAGCTTGCCTGGTACTAGCTAGCTACACAAATACCAGAAAAGCTGCAGTGCTACAGCTCACCTCCCTGGCAGGATTCACCACTGAAGATAGTGTTGAAACCAGAGCCTCTCACGTAACAGTGTCAGATACAAGGGGAAGCCAGAGAGACAGAGTGCCCCATACGTTGCTCAGGCTTGCCTCACGTGGCAGTGTGCCAGGCTGCAGCCTCACCTCTCTGTCCCAGGGACACCCAGTCACCTCCAGCCTGGTTAAGTACACGGACAGCAGAAGGAGCATGAGCAACAGCTTAGACATTTTTCTTCTTCCCCCTTCTCCCTTGGATTCCCCATTTTATTTTGCTCCAAGTAATTCACTTCACTATGCATTGCCCTAGATTGGAGGGAGGTTAGAAAACAACTGTCTCTGTACAAAGAGAAGTGGTCCTTGGTTTCTGCTTCTTGAAAATCAGAAAGAATTTCAAAAAGCTTGCAAAGGATTCCCTATGGCCAGCAGACACTCACCTCACCAACTACTTCTCGCTCAGAGGGGAGTGATTTCAGAGGAATTGTCAGGGGGACGCTTCTCCTCCTTGCTCCACATGACATGCAAGCACACTGAAAAGGAGCATGGAGTGCTTTTTGGTTAAAACAGAAATGTTCTCCTCTTGCTGCCTACTCACATGTAAATGTCAGGTCATAGGACTGTCTGTGTTGTCTACCATGCTCTGAGATAACGTACAAAGGTGGGAAGCTTCCTCTTCTTTCTGAGTGCAACATCCAGGGAGGGTTGCTTGTATCTGGCATAGTGGAAGAAAGTGGGATCTGGGAGAGGGGAGCGGGAGTCACAGCCCACTGAAACTGTCTGGGTTTCTTCAAAGGATCCTCTCACTGTAAATGTTAGCTCATTCTCTAAAACAATGAGATAAAATGCATACACAAAGTTACTTATAATTGTAAAACAAAAGAGAGAGGGAGAAAAAAAGAAGCAAAAGGTAGCTTTGAACAAATTCCTTATCCTCTTCCTTTGTATTTGGAAAGCTGTCTTCTAAAAGGGATCCAAATCCCAAACATTTCAGGTGACTGTATCATTATAATGTGCTGAGCAAGAAGTCAGATGGGAATGTGACACGAATGGTGCTGAATTTTAGACTGCTGCTTTTTTGTTGCAGTTGCACCATGACACAGTAAATACAACCAGGTACTTTGCATGGTAAATCATCCTCATCCCAGGTCAAATAATGAGCTGAAGAAGTTCTCAGTCCCCGAAAAGAAGATCTAACTCTGCAGCAGATGACCCTATTTATATGAATAGCTTAGTTAACCCTGCCAGTGTGTGTTACGCATGCTCTGAGATTGCCTACCAGATCCAGCCCCTCAGGGGATGTGGGCAGAGGAACTTCTAGATTCTGGATCTTGACCAGGGTCAGGCAGGAGCCAGCTGCTGAGTGGCTAACCCCTGCAAAAAATGAGGTGTTTCTGTGCGTATGCATAAGTCGAAGTGAGAGATATCCTGAGCAAAGTTAACACCATGGACTATAATACCTGAGGAATTAAGCTTCTTCAGGGCTAAGCAGTACTGCAGCAGAGGTTTGCAGAATCCCAGCTTGGGTTTTAGACACCTTCTGTATAAGCATCTGATTCTAGTAATTTCTAGTCTGGCACAAGACTCTCCATGAAGTCAGAACCCTGAACCTATAACTGCTGCAGGACTGGTGGCATTCCCTACTGCAAATTTTTCACAAATCACCTTAAATGTGATCAATTAAAGCCTTGGTATTTTGATGATGCAATGTCCAGGCCTGGTTAGGGACAGTAAAATCACTAACATTAATTCTAGGAATTTATAATCTTACCTGAAAGACGCTTCTTTTGCATCCTGCTGTCCAAGTGAACTTCCAAACAGGCTTCTTCCCGACACTACAGTAGGTGTGATGAGGACAGAGAGTTAGATAACCCACCCAGCTATCTCACCAGCAGTGCTGGCAGATGTTGGAAGAGTCATTGTATGAAAGGCCATTGCCTAAATGCAGGGGCCAGCTGTGTTGGATACTTCTGCCAGCCACAGTGAAAGTGAGAATTAATTTATTGTCACGTGGGAAGATGGTGCTATGCTAAACACATTGTCATTTTCAATGGATGCAGACAAAACAAGGGAAAATTATAATAGTCAGAAGGCTCCTCTAAGATCATGCTGGTCTCCTTAAAGATAAAGCTTCTAAGAGAAGGTATCACTAAAGAATAAAGATTTGCAATGTTTCCCTCACTGACATTATAGTCAGCTATGGTGAGGAATGATGTGGGAAAGAACACAAAAGAACAAAACATTATTTTACCACTATTGCCGCATTTGTGATGATGGTTTCAGGAGGACCCTGGCTGGAAGACAAGAACAAATAATACATATTTTATAAACAATATGTTCTGGATACTGTCCTGAACAGGACATATTATTCTCTCTAAATTTTTATTACTATTATTTTCTTTGCTCCTTCTTCTTGTTTCTGTAAGTGTGCTCCCTTCACACTAGATACCACACAATGACCCAGCAGAAATTATTAAATTGCTGTAAGGCACCTGGAAAGTCCTTGCAACAGCCTTAGTAGCACAGGCATGACACAAGTTGGGTAGCAACATTCTCCTCAGTCATGACTTTCCCAGAATACACTGTCCAGTAAATCTGTAGACTTACTGCAGTGGGATTTGCCAGTCAACTCTGAACTATGTAAGACAAAAATCTTAAAGTAACAGAATTAAAAATTCTCAACTCCTCTCTATATCATGGCATTTTTTCTTTTCATACAAAGATTTTTTTAATGCACATATTAAGTTTGGAAAAACTTGTCTCTGGCCATTAAGGTGAAACTGGATCTACAAAAGGTTTCCCTGCACTAATGCGTAACTCCAAGCTGCTACTCCAATAATAATGGGGTTTACTCACATGCTCTCCAATGCAAACTCAACTTCCAGCTCCTCCTTCCCCTGAAAATAAAAAAAACACTGCCTCAATTAGCATGTGCAGAGGTTTTCAAAGTGATCTTGATTTTTACAAGCTCAGTGTCCTTTACATTTAATAAGTAAAAATATTCTGGTTTGTGCTTGCTGTTATTAGCATTGAATGACAGAGGCAGCTTTTTCTTCCCCAAGGAAAAGTTCTCGATTGTACTTGCAGAATGAAGGGTGTTTGGTGCTTATAAATCTCCCTAACAAACCTTTCTATTTCACACTTTCTTCTCTGCCAGCTGAACACGATATGCTAAGGCTTAGTGTTTAGGAAAATATTGCGGAAACAGGCCATTTCCCTGTGCTTGCATTGTTTTGGGTTTTATAGCCTTTGTGAGGATTAGATAAACTGTCATTTTCTATCAGATTATTAAAACTGCAAAGCTTCCCTAAAATTGCAGCTACTCTGGGGCTTGGGAATTTGGCCATGATCTGTGCCAGAGGAAACCAACAGGAATTTGAGAAGGCCATCTATTTTGTCACTGATGTGCAGTTTCCAGGATGCTAATAAATTTTGCTACATTTTTACCACCAAGCTGGTCCTGGTGGTAAAAAACAGAAGAGACAGTACACCTCTTGAAACAGAGGGAAGAGAATGAAACATCAAGCATGTACAAAATGTCTGACCAAGCTCTTACCTCTGGGTTTAGTGGGAATGCTGTATAAACTCTTTCCCCAAGGGGGATTTTAGCTACATCAAAAAGCACAATTGCATGGTCATCGTCATGAATGATGTCATCATCAGAAACAGTAATTTCCAGAACATTCTGGGAAAAGAAGTGAAAAATATCCAGTTCACTAGCATGTATGACATACAAGAAGTATGACATTCTGCAGCTCTTCCAGGCCTAGTGTCTGCTTTACAGAGAGGAAATACAGAAGTATTGATGAAAAAGTGTCAGAAGGAAGAGTAAGAAAGAGAGTGTAAAGAACCAGCTCTTAGTCTCATCACTGAGATCTCTTTTGGGTCAGCTGTTATGCTTTTAAGTAGCTCTCATAAAAAACGCATTCTTCTAGGGAGGAATATGGATTGCCAAAAGTCCTGTATTGCTTCATATCAGCAGGGGCAATAGAGATCACTTAATATCAACAGTCACCTTTCTAGGTCCTTGGATATTCTGCTTTCAGCCACCTATTCACTGGTATTTGAGTGTAGTGCAATTATCAGCAGCAAACTGAGTAAAGATCTTAATCATACTAGAATTTAGCAGCTTCCTGGCATTATCTCCTGCCATTATTTCATGTCCTCTCAGGAGAAGATGCGTTTTTCTGTTATAGTGTAATTTTATATTTTCATTTCACTTTCTCTGTGTTCTCACTGTCATGGGTCCCATCAGCCTTCCCCAAGGAGGTCAGACTCTCACTACCCATATAAAAATAATAACTATCTGTTAGGAGTAAGATGGATTCCAGCAAAGCCAGAATTGTTTTGCTGCAGCTTGCAAGGGGAATTTTAAGTAAACTCAAAAATGCACTAGAAGACATTTCTAGTTTAGGGATTTTGGGCTAAACTGAAAGATTAGTTTGCTAATGCTACAAAGGGACGAGATGAAAAAGAGAGGATTTGGTTTGTTTACCTTGACTTTTCTCTGGATCCGGAAGTAGAAAGTTTCATTCCACACAGGATTTCTGCAGTTTTTGATGGTTTTGGTGTGGAATATTTCATCTGAAGCTGTTGGCAACCAGAGGCTCACATAGCAATCAGATTGGCTTACTGTAGAAACACAGGCACAAAATATCTGGTAGAGGAAGCATGATACAAGCAGTGGAGACATTGAAATGCTCTATAGCTTCAACATGGGTGAGAGATGATCAGCTCTTTCTGATAAACATTGGCCAAATCAGGAAGATAGAAATCACACAGCTGGATAAAATCAATTTGTTCATCACAACACTATTTTTAATAAGCAGTGCATTCAAACAATTATGCACAATCTTATACATTAAAAGAAAAAATAGAATCCTAGCTAGTGAATAGAACAGTGTGTATATTCAAGAGTCTTGTATTGCTCCATACCAACAAAATTTGCCAGGCAAAACCATCAGCACAGCATGAGCTTCAGACCCTGAGAGAGATTGTGCATAAATTGCCTCTGTAACAATTTAACTTTGTGAGAAATATCAAAAGAATCAGGTTTAAGTCTGATTCAGATAGTAAATGACTGACATACCTGGTTATTAACTTCTTATGACAGAAAATTAATTATTCCAGTGACCTTGATCGTTGTCTCCCTAGGTGGGGTAGGAAGGGAGAGGCCTCCCAGCAGCACAACTGCTGCTTCAGGAGGCCACTAGGAGCTACAGCCTTTTCCTGGTGTTTGCTGATGCCTGAAAGACCTGGAATCCAATTCCTACTTCACATCTCCTCTCAGGAAAAGTGGCAGAAAGGATTTGCATCTTGTGGATGAAGGGAGTGGAGTGGGGCTGCTGAGCTGTGATGTACTCATCCTGATAAATGGTATCTCTGCCTCTGATCTACAGAGCCTGTACAACAGCCAAGAACTAAATGTGGCTTCAGGGCATCTGGACCATCCCTCCTCTCATTAATGCACGTACCACTGTGTGTCTCAAGTGTTCCAAAAACATGAGTCCAGCATCCCCAAAACTGCCAAAGTGGGTAAGGTGGGATGTACTTCAGAAATCAACACTTCTGAACTGATTTAAGACATAATTTCTCTCCCTTTTACTTTCTAGCTCTCACATGGTGCAGGAAGGACACATTTCCATATTTTTGTTGTACTTGCAAAGGCACATCCTTTTCTTTTCCTTTCTTCTTCTTAAAGAAAACCAAAATGGTCTTGAAAACCAAAATGCTTTGCCCTTATTTTAAATTCCATTTTTTCATCATGCAGTGTATAAAATAAGACTTGTGATAGATCTGAGAAAGCTGGCACTCCTAAATCTCTGAGCCAACCATGAACAGACAGCTGCAGCACTTATGAATGTCTTTTGTTACTGTTTTAGCTGGAATTTACTGATTTTCTGGAGTGTTTTCTTTGACAAGATACCTTCATGAGGCTACTTTCTAAAATTACTTTTCAGTGTGTGTGTTGATTTCATAAATATTTATGCAAAATCGGCTATTGACAATTCTTTGTCAAACTGATGAAGTACGAGATAGATAATGGAAAGTGAGGTGGATTAAAAACTGGTTTAACTACCAGGATCAAGTGATTGTGATCAGCAGCACAAAGCAGAGCTGGAGGCCACTCACTGCTGGTGTACCCCAGTGGGGACAGTGGTGTTTAATATCCGTATTAACAATGACATAGTTCAGCTTCAGCAAGTTCGCAGGTGGAGTAAAGCTTGGGGGAGTGGTTGACACACCAGAAGGCTGTGCTGCCTGGAAGGACCTGGACAGGTGGGAGAACAGGGCCAACATGAGCCTCATGAAGTTCACCAAGGGAAATGCAAAATCCTTCACATGAGAAAGTAAAACTCCAGCACCAGGATGGGCTGAGGGCTGACCAGCTGGACAGCAGCTCTGCAGAGAGGCACCTGGGCATGTTAATGGACACCAGCCTGAACACAAGCCGGTGAGGTGCCCTCGTGGCAAGCAAGGCCACAAGGGCTCCTGGGCTGTGTCAGGAGTGTTGCCAGCAGCTGCAAAGGCTGTCCTCCCTCTCTGCTCAGCACTGACAAGGCCACATCTCTGGGTTCCCCAGTACAAGAGATGTAAAGATGCGCTGGAGTGGAACTAAAAAGCCCAGAAAGAAAATGGGGGAATGGAGTATCTGCTCCGTGGGGACCAGCTGAGAGAGTTGAGACTCTTCAGCCTGAAGCAGAGAAGGCTCAGAAGGTCTTATGAATTCATGCAAACAGCTGATCAGGAGAGAGGAAAATAAAGAAGTCTGAGTCAGACCCTCCTCAGTGGTGCCCAGTAGAAGGTAAAAGGAAATGGACACAAACCAAAATGCAGGGAATCCCACAGAAACTAAGTAAAAACTTCATTTTTACCATGACACTGTCAAGCATTGTCACACACTGTCACAGATTGCCCAGAAAGGTCGTGAAGCCTCTGCCCTCGGAGATGTTCAAAACCCGATTGGATATGGCTCTGCTGGAACCAGCCCTGTTTAGGGCAGGGGTCTGGACTACACAATCTCCAGAGGTGCCTTCACACCTCAGCCACTTTGTGTGACTCTGCCGTAACAAGGCCAGTTGGTCATAGACAAATTACATAGTAGTGCTAGTAACTCCCATGTGCAAATTTGGCCTTGAAGATGGGGTGAGGTGATACCACTAGGACAAAGTACATTCCTAGTGAAGAAAGGGGACTATGCCACACGTGGTTTTGCCACAATTCATCTGCAGTCCCTACCGATGTGGAGGGGTTATCATTTTCTGTAGGATTCCTGTGATTTTCTGTTTTCCTTTAGTTGTACAGACAGTATTCCCATGCTGTGACTCTAACTGAGCTTATGCATTTCTGTAGAAGCAGCAGTTCCCTTGAACCGAGGCTAAACTGTGAGGCAAACAATGAGATAAATAAAAAATAACAGGATAGTTGAATGTCTGCTGACTACAGACATTCATGATGGCTATGGCACCCTTATTATATGGGAGCCCTTGAAATGACTAATCAGCTTACATTTGATTTACAAATTTTCTCACTCTTATCTCTGAAAAAAGTGTACAAGAGAGCTACTGAAAATGTTCCAGTTTATTCATTGCCACCTGAGAGCTAATACAAAAAAATTCTATTTGCATTTTCTTCATTCTCTAGTTCTAAGGCAGTTGCTGGGCTTTGTTAGCAGTTTCATGCCATGCCAGGCCCTTACTTCAGTGTTGCAACTTCCCTGATGACATAATGTCACCTCATGCGAATGCTGAGACATCTGAACTCACAGTCTCTTTGAAAGTCAGCACTAAGTGACCCTGATGTCCTTTTCCAACTTGTAACTACTGATTTAATTTGTATGATGGTGAGACTGCTTCTCAACTCTGTCTTCAAGCTAAAGATGGGTTAAAAATACAAGACCAAAAGAAGTGGTTCATAACTGCAGCCATGTGTGCTACTCTGTGGGGGTACAGTCCTGTGAGGTGTACCTGAAATGAACCATCATGTGCTTAAACCACTCATCTGCATCACAGGTAAGGAGGAAATTTCAGCACTGAAAACCAAAGCACGTAAGAAAAAGTTGTCTCATAAGAAAAATGAATGTAAACTACAAAATCCCACCTGTCCTGTTACTGCATGTCATAACACCAAAACGAAGAAATAATTTTCTTCTAGTGAAATATTCTCCACCTGCACAGACAAGTTCTCCTTGAATCCTAGTTTACTACAGTTCACCTAAAAGGAGGAGGAGAACCACTCCCATTTCTCAATTGTTGGACATGATCTTTGGGAACATTTTCCCTCACCAGCTTAGTACAATACAAACAGTATTAAGAATTCACCTCCTACTGCTCTTTATCTGAGAGATGATTTGAACTTGGCTCAGGTCTCTACCAGCGTTCAGGTGCAACACTCATCTGGAAGCACAAAATTACTCTCTGTCGCTTGCTTGTGGAGATAAAACAAGCTCATAGATCTACTGTGCTTGATCAGTGATGTCCTTGACCAGGGATGAACAGGGTCCCCATGTGAATGATCCCTTCACCCAGTCCAGCCATTTAAGCTAAGTGGCAAAGTAGGATTTTCTCCCTGGAGCAGATTCAGTGAGTGCAGTACCTGCTGCAGTGCCAGCTCAAAGTTTCACACCCTGGGTCACCTCTTCTTCCTGCACCACTGTGCTCCCACCAGCACCACTTGCTTTCCTGGGACAGGACCATTAGTACTATTTGCACTGGCTGTACTCTCCCTAATTTGCTTACACTTATTTTCTGTAGCAAAAATAACCCTTAATATCTCTGGAGAACAACTCTGATTTGCAGACTCCAAGCGTACTGCTCCAGAACTGACTCATTTCTTCTGAAGGGATGATACAAAAGCTTCTACAAAATAATTTCATAAGGTCTTAGAGGACAAAGTCCTCTTAAAAGCTCCTCTTTTATAAATATGCAAGGTCTCTCTTCATTCAAAGGTGAAAAACCAATGGAAGATCTGAAAACAAAAGGAAGAGTTGAGGGAGAGGAGTGATTGTTCTGACATCCCAGCTAAAACTAAAAGGTTTCTTTCCACAGCTGAGAAAGTTTCTACATGTGCCTGTTTTCCACAGTACAAAATATACCTGATAAGTGCAGTCACATTTCAACCCAAGACTTTAATTTTCCTGCCTCAGCTCTGACAGCCTCTTGATCTGGCAAGACAGATCCTCTCAGAGAAGTTACTGTCTCCCAGGAAAAAAAGCACCTGTCAGCCTGAAGCTCACACCAAGTAATTTCTCACTGGGACAGAGAGCTCAAATTCACCTCTGCAGTCCAGGAAGAGCATTGCAAACACTCAGCACCAATGAGGCCAAATTCAAGCCAGACCTGGCACCACCACGCTTCATCTCATCTGTGTTAAAGAGCCTGAGCCTGCACTCCAGCAGCAAAGGTCAGTTCTTGGAATGTGGAATCAGCTGGTACCCATGTAGGCTGCCATAAAGAGCAGTACTGCCACAGAGACCTCTTTACTCAGGTCTTCAGGATTATGTGAGATCCAGTGGAGTCCAGCAGAGCTTTGCTCTTTCGCAGGACACTAAGTAGGGGTGGAGAGAAGACATCACTGCAGGTCTGTTGTCTGTGCTATCTAAGGATCTAGAAGAGGCTTGCTTTCACTGGTGGTGCCTCAGGGCAAATCCCCTCTCTTGGAGCCTAGGCTTCAGGCATGCCAGATGGGGCACATCCCCTCACTGATCCTCTGTTTGTCCATGGAACAGGGTAAGGGTGTCAGCTTCAGCTGTGGGGTTTAGGGGCTGCCATAAAACAAGTAAGTGCTAATGATGGTGAAAGATGGCGAGGCTTGGAGCTTGGTGCAGCTTTGTGTGGCCACCCAATAACTCACTTGTTTAAGGAAAGCAGCTGTGCCACCAAGGTCCTCCTCTCCCATCACCCATCTCCTTTTCCCTTCTTTTGGGGAACAGTCACTGGAAGGGGTGTCAGCAGGAAGAAAAGGAGCTAATACACCATTTTCCCTGCCATGTCATCCTGACCAGATATCCCTCCCACACATAGGGAGTTCTGTAAAAGAAGTGGCACCATTAACAAAGTTAGGAAAGATAAGCTTTTGTAAAAGCATTAGCAGTGACTTCCAGCTGAAAAGGAGCAAACAGACACACCAATGACCTAAAAAGTCATTCTTTTACCCAAGGCTGCATGCAGTCTTGGACTGAGGAGGAGAATACCACTGCAAAACAGGTGCCAGACCACAAGAGACTCAAACTTTAATGGAATTTATTTCCTTTCTAGTACCCCTACCACCTTCACAGCCAAACTGCATAGAGCATTAGAGCCTGGTGATGACACTCAGTGCCTGCAGGGCAGCAGGATGAGTGTGAGTGATCTTATCTGGGTGCCCTCCTCTCCAGTGCTCACGGTGAGGTCAGGGAGTGCCAGAAACGTTTGAGTCTGACCCATGATTACTAATTGGCATAAAGGTTAGTTACGAGTACAGTGGAAAATAATTAGCCCAGGTCTGTCAAGAGCATTTGCATGGTAAGACAAGACAGAAACCAATTATATGTAGCATGAAGCAGATGCTGGAGAGGAACATCACTCAAGTGTAGAGGAGACCACAAAAGGGATGGGGCAACAGCAGGGATATCAAAGGGGCCAACTGATCCATTGAGGAGGAGTGAACTGTTTTCTTTTCGCTTTACTTTTTTTCTTTGTGTGCCAAGCTCCACCAGCATGTGTTGTCTACAGGCAAAGGCGTAACATCAGATTTCAGGATAAGCTTGGTTTTCATCCCAGGCTTGTGAAACACACATCCCATGGATCTTGAGGTGCATGTTTAAAAACCAGCCAAGACTAAGTTCGGTGCACACAATAGTGAGCAACGTCAGTGGAAATATACAGAAGTGCTACCTGAAATCAGGATTTGGTAAGTAAGTCATGGAAAAATGTAGAAACTCTATGATCGAACAACCTGGTGTAACTGCACTCGCAACAAACTGAGAGAAAATCATGGAATGGAGCAATGCACATACTGGAAAGGATGGGAAGCCAGCATGCAGGCTGAAAAAGCAAGTCATAGAAGTGTCTGCACTTGATTGAAAAGGTGGCTTGTTCCTGGATTTGATACAGGGAAGATGAAAATCTAGGGAAGTCTGAAATATGTTATTACAAAAATTGTCAGTCTTCTACAGATATCTCACAGTCAGTTAGCATCTGTATCAGACACTTATGATCAGTTTTCCAGGGGAAAGATCATATTGCTGAGAAAAAGCTAGGTAAACATAATTTTATTATTCTAATTAGCACACGCTAGCATGTATAATTATTTTAGTTTTCTGACACTTCAAATGCATTCAAATGTTAGAATCAAAACACTAAGCTAAAAGAACGTCAATAGCAGTGCAAAATCAATCACTTGAAAGCTACAATATATCTTTTTTTGAATTGTACTGAAGTTTTTAAATCACATGGTATCACACTATTTTTCCTGTGAGACTCCAACTTCTTTGAAAGCAGAGGTTGCTGCTCAGTCAACAAAGAGCTGTCTGATAGTTGTTTATCTTCCTTGTTCAGAAGCATCCTGGTCTACAGTGCTTCATTCTATGACATCCTTAAGAAACAGGCTCAAACAGGCTTGCAGAGTAGCTGGGGAATTACCGACAGAAAGAAAAGACATCTTTTTCTTCGCCGGCTGGTCCCCAAGTCTTATTTACTGGTAATTAAAAAAAGAATCTGAGAATACTTCTCACTGTTTCTAGGCCTTACCTCACATCTTAAATTAAAATCTCTCTACAATAGTAGGAGATTCGAAATAAGCACATCATCTAAATAGATAAGAGAGAGACCAAATGTGTTGCAGAAGATATTCTGTGCTTTATAGACAGGGCAACAGAGGCACAGAATGTTTGGATGTAGAAAGTTGCCTAAACTTCTTATGCAATAAGTCCATGAACAGAGCTAAAAACTGACCCCATACATCTTGAGCTCTACTCCAGGGGTGCACATTTTGGTGATAACATGAATTTTCAAAATGTCTACATCTCACTAAGTGAGACTTCTCAGAAATCCCCCTGTCCTCAGGATGGAGGACAAGGTCACAACTGTAACACTATTTTCTGAGAATGCAGCATCATTTTCCTTTTGCAACCCCTTTGCATAAGCAGCTGAATCATGGTTCTTATCTCGTTATTCAATTTTCATTCTAGATCAAAGGTGATACTAAGAGAAGTTAAATCAACAATTCAAAGGAATGAAGGTGAGGTCTTGCACATACATGCAATGTTTCATAGGTCTCAAAAGGAATAGAAATTAATTTGACCTTCTTTGTTATACTATAATATTTTTTCTATTCTCTGCAACCCAGTATTTCAGACAATGTGAACTGAACACTTCTCTCCACTTGATAAGAAAATTGACAAGGGTGACATGCACCCTCCTGAAACATCAGTGAGTGAAATACAAAGAGATGGTGAGAAATTTTATCATGGCTTCAGCAAACTTCATCATGATCTCCCAAAAAGGGAAGAAAATGCAAAACAAGAGAAGGAAGAAGAGTATGGCAAACGGAAATGCAAAACTGAGTTATTAGTGATGTACCAAGTTCATGAGACACACGTAGGAATGGCAGGAGAAAATTCTCTAGAGAAAAACCTCTGTGAATGTGAACCACCAGGCAAGGGCTGGCCAAATACCACAGATTTTCAGAGCACTTTGAATGTAAGCTGTAACATACGATGTACCAAAAAGATTTCTGTTAGACATCTTTCACTGGTGGGCAAGAGTCAGCTGAAGTCATGATGCTCAGGACAACCAAAGAATTAAGAGGGACTGGTGTGTAAGTATTTCAGCTCTGTATTCTATGCATTTGTCACGGGCGTGCTATTTAAACATCTGTGGGTTAAAACTCATGTTAAGATATTTTCAAACCCCTAAAACAGCCAACTTGTCAGATGAATAATGGGAGAAAAAACCCAATAGCCCAATAAACTTGAAATTGCAGTTAAATAATCTGTGGCATAAATTGCCTTCAACTGTGATTTCTCAGCTAGTATGACTTTAGCATTTGTGCAGTATCTAGCACAAGCAGGGGCTGATACAGTAATTTGAGAATAGTATAACATCAATAAGAAAATCTGGTACTTACAAAAATCTGCCTGATGAGCATTTCTCAGCTTTACGATTCTTACAGTAAGCAAGGAGTAAGGTGTCACTTCTTCCTGCTGAAAAAAAAATAACGGAGGAGATGTATTTTAAAGTTTTGAATATGTGTGTTGACTGTAATGCAATCTGAAAAGAACCAAGGCTCTGCTAAAGTTGTCTCTTCCAGCTGGCATCTCAGCAAAAATACAATAGGTGGCAAAATGCACTTTCTCAACAATCTTCATTGACCTCTAAAGCCTGTAGTTATCGAAGCACACAAAGAGAAAGTATGGAAAGAGAAGATGAAAATGAAAGTTAAGATGGGGTAAATAAGCTGAAAAAGTTCATTTAGCCAGTAACATTAAATTGTACACATGACCATCAGCAGCCAATATGAAGACAAAATTCAGTGAATCCAGAAATCAGAGATGCTTCAAATTTGGTTGGCTATTGACCAACAGTACAACCTATATAAAAGATTCTGCTTTTAATGCAGTGCTTGGATAATTGGAGAGAAAGGGGAAAAAAGATAGGTCTTTTATGTTTTCTTGCTTGTTTTTAAAAGCTTAATTTCCATGAGAGAGAGAGATGACTAAGGATGAGTGTTAACACCTTAGGGAACGTTTCAGGACTACACAACACACAGCTTTGGACAAACACTCCTAGCTTGCTTTGGGGAAACACAGGTTTTCCTTACCAAGGATGGTTACCTGATTGATAGACATGGAATAGTTTTGGCTACAATCCTTAATTTCAAAGAAGGCTATCTCCAATTCCTTGTTGAAGATGCCAGGCCTGAACATCTGGGTCAGTAAAAGTTGTGACAATCACGCATGTTTGATGGATTTTACATCTTCAGAGAACATGCTCATCGTGTTCCCTAGCAGCAGCTAGAGCAAGCTAGCAAAAAGAAGGAGAAAATAGACAATGCCTGCTATGGCTGCAGCACAGAAGGTTATGTTGATTCCCCAGCTGTGGGAACAGTTGGGCAAAATTTATCAGAACAACTGAAGTTTATAGAAAGGAGAGAGAGTTGCATCATGGTTGTACTAAAGAGACTGAATGAAAAGGGTAAATGAGCACTGGGGATGGCTCCCTCTATCACTGTTTGGGAACAGAAGCAGAAGAAAAGAAGAAATTTCAGATTGTATTAATAAATTCTGGAGTTGATGCAAGATTATAGTAGTAACAGGTCTTGTTAGATAAAATGCCTGCAGTGAATGCCTGAGGATGAGGCTTTGCACTGGAAAGAAAATGCAAACTCTCAGTTCCTGAGGTCTGACTGCTACGTGGAGAGCTTTAATCTGCATACAAATATGTTTTCAGCAGGTCCTGAATGGGATATCTCCAATAAAAGGGGAAGGTATAAATAGTATATCTATAAATAGTATGTATGTTAAAAAGTCACCTTGAGTTAGTTAGGTTATGAAATAATACAGAATTTTTTAAGGTCTTCTGAGCAAAGCATTAATGGAAACAAAATATTATAGCATTAAAATGAGGCAGACTTAGGAACAAGGAAGTTAGTTTGCAGTTCTAGTAGCAAGGGTGTGTGGAAGTTATAAAATGGCCAAACTTATTAAGATGCCACTTGTGTATTTGCAAAAAGATGTTGACAAATAATACTGAAGGCACAGTACATATTGGGTCAAGCAATAGGTGGCCACTTCAGTGACCAGTAGGTACGTGGTCACTGATATTCAGAAAGAGCTCAAGCAGAAGTTCAGATAATGACAGAAGACAAATAGACCAGTAATTCTTAGTAAAGTCCCATGAAACATCATCAACAAGAAGGGGTGGCCAAAGAAAGAAGCTGCCATGAAAGCTAATGACCAAAATCTGGAAAAAGATAATCTGCAGTGAAATAGAGGAGAATTGGTGGAAGATGATGAAATAATTAGGAGATGTTATCTATTTTCTGAGAAACTTCAATTAAAATACCAGGGAGAAACTCTCGAGTGAAAGAAGAGAAAGCACATACAGAGGTGCTGCTACTGTGACAAAAGTCAAAGCCTGATAAAAAGGTCAAAGTATAAGAAATCAGTGAGACAAGACAGTACATCAGCTGAAGAGTGTTGGACCACGGGGAATCCGTCATGACAAAATTTAGCTTAACCGCTCAAATAATTTCAACTCTCTAAGAATGAAAGACATGAAGGTCATAAAAGGAATTTGCACCAAAAAATGCAGTAATTTCCAGGCCATGAAGTTGTTGAAAATGGCGAGATTGATGCTTTTATAAAATGTTGGGTAATTGAAAGGCGTGTTAAATAGAAGATAGCCAGGGCCTAATATAACCATGAGGTTGCCCATGAGCTCAAGCTTATGGCCCAGAATCGTATCAGATGTCTTCAGTGAGATGTCTGGTTAAAATGCTAACACTGTTTGCTGTGAAGTACAGAAGCAGCACATCCAAAACAACAAGTGGGCTAAGTACCAAAAAAACGCAGTCTCTTCATCAGGCTACAAAGAATAGAATATCTTGGCTTCTGGATGGGTGCATTCCAAAACTAAAAAAATAAATTAATCACTGTTGCTCAGAGTCATATGTAAAACACAGCATATTTTACATGGCTGTGTTCTAAACAGGTGAGGTAAGATCTCAGCATCATCAGAACACAGGCTGAGCCAGTTCCACACAATCGTGAATTGTTGTTACATTTTCCTGAAAATTTAGCAGTGGAGCGTATTTGGCTTTGCACTATAGGTAGGCAACAGCTAAATTCCATGCACAGCCCCAGGCATGTTTTCCTAAACCAAATCCAGTAATTATTCAGTGTATCACACAGCTATGCAAAGTCCTCCCAAATTGAAACAAGTACTTAAGCAAATGTCTGAGCATTCCCATTAAGGAAAGCTTTATACCTGTTTACTTCTTCTGGAACTCAAGGTCTGCTACAAGCATGTTATCCTTTCTAATAGCTCTCTACTAATGATTATCCTCCTGTTGAAGATGGCAAGCTATGGCTTGCAAAAATTGAGGCAATTACCAAATGATACCCAGGAAACCCGATACCAGTAAGAGACAGAAATTGGCCAGTTTAGACAAGTCTGTGCCTTTAATGCCAGTTTTCTGCCAAGATTTATTGCAGAGGAGAGAAGACATATCCAAAGCCAGGAGGTAAATAAAGAGTGTCTGAGAATGTCTTTGTTGTTAAACACCTGTGGACAGCAAACACAACTTTCAGAAGTTCATCTGGCAGGGAGAAATTACAGCATGAATAATGAATTGAAGCTATGGAAAGGGTCCCGTAGCCCCCTATATGCAGGAGTTCATGCCCACAGGATTTTTTGGTTTTTATATATATTACTTCATGTATGTTCTAAAACACATGCTAGATTCTAACAATCTTTATGCAAATATAATTATGTTAGTGGTAAAGAAGGGTTGGTTGCTTTCAGCCATGGATATTCTAAATCAAAACACAACTTCAGTGTGAATACATTAAATCATTACGAAACTGCTAAGGAGATTGGGTCACTGTCTTCCCCAATAGCTGCTTTTCCTGCTTTAGTACATTCTCCTGCTGAGCTTTAGCATACACACACACACACAGAGCAATTTAGGAACACCTGGATGCCATGTCAGTTTTGGTTATGCTACTTTGCTGTTTACAGCGAGTTTTGCTCCCCACTGGTAGTTTGTCACTCTTCTGTACACTAATATCCATCTGTAGGAGCTGCCAGCATGCTGTTAACAAGAGATCAGTTTGATCAATCAGTTTGATAAGGTTGTGACATACGCAGGCAAAACAATGCCTGTAGTTTTCTATTCGTTTAGTAGTCTGGTTCCATTAAAAAAAAAAAAAAATTAAACATACATGAACTATAGACACTTGAATCATTCATCATTTAAGATGTCATCAGAAGTAAGTTTTCTTTTTGTTTGCAGCCCCCAGGTTCTACTTTGAGGCACTTTGACTCAACACCAGCTGCAAAAATCATCACTGCTGGAGCTGCTACGTGTTTGATGCAACTCCATCTCTGTCAGAGGCCCTGCAAAGGTTGCTAGAGTTATTCTTTCATTGTGAAGAGGTCAAAGAGAGACAGAGGCACAGACATCAAAGTGGGCATTTGTTTCGAAAATTGGCATTAATGACCAAACCACAAAGGTCCACCGACAACCATGCTCTGACTTTCTGACTGCCAACATTTTCCATTCGTTCTGGGCTAAAGCTCTGTTTAGCATTGGAAGAAGGCCAAAGCCAGCCCCATTCTAACAAAAAAAAAATCAAGAGCATTTTCACTAAGGGATTTCTCTAAGGAATAAAACCATTAAAATAACACATTCTGTGTAAATAGATAAAGGAATAAAAAATTAATACTATGCAGATGTTGCATCTAAAGAAAATTTTCTTTCATTAAATATTCCTATTTCTACATAACCATGTGAATCTTTAATAATCAAATCTGGGGGGAAAAAAGGTCCTATCTTTCTCAAAAAGCATTGGTTTAGTCCCCCACATTTTTACTTTGTTGAAGTTGGTACCTTAGCATCATTGCTTGGGGCTACACAGTGCGTCATCCATTTTCTTTCTTCGTTTTCCAAGGGGCTTGATTTTCTGCTTGAATGCTGCTGAGGGAAGAAGAACAGGGGATGAAAAAGAAAGTAAAGATCAATTTTTAAACTTATTTCAATTCCTCAGCATAGCATCCCAATGTGGAACAGGTAATTTGCACCTCCTCCTTGTGGTGAATAAAATGAATGTGCCAGCAGGATCTGTGCTATATGGGCAGATTCTGACCTGTAATTGCGAATATCCAAGAAAGGGCGATCTTGTTTTCCTGGAAACTTATGTCCTGTAGATAACAGGAGACTTGACCTGTTGTAGCTCATGGGAAAATCTAAAACAAAAACTCAGAGACTCCTGCCAGGGTTATTCTGTTTTCCACTTACCTGAGGTAAGGCAGAGGTTGATGCCATGGCGATCACTGCTACATTAAAAGCAGCTGCTGTGAATGGCACCTTAGTACTAGGCTCCACATGTGCCAGTGCCTCCTGAAACAAATTTACAATCTTGAAGAAGTGTCAGAAGTTGCTGAACAGGTGTTTTATTACACTGAGTCAGAGCTCCACCCCTCCATGACTTTTAAAACAGGGAAATTTCCCACCCACATTATTTGTCCAAAGAGCAGCTGCTGTAAGGTGTGAGCAGGTCTTGCGGCTGAGCAGAGCGTGCTGAGGGACCAAATCGTTCCCACCTGGGGCTCGAGGAAATGCAGTAGCAGCTGTAACTTGACTGATGATATGACAGAGATCATCTATGCAAGATAGCCTTACAGTGATACTCTAAAAGTGAGGATAGCAATAGCCTAATAAACACATCAACACATTTTCTCCATGCAAACACCTGAATTCCACACATGATTGCATCCATAATAAAAAATAAATTAAAAAAAAACAGATAAGAAGATGATAATTAGAATGAAGTCCTTTACATATGAAGATAATAAAAATTCTTCTGAAGGAACAGTTTTCCCTGCAAAGTGCTGTTGCATCATGATTTCTCTGTACACACTTGTTTTTCTTCGAGTGTTCTATTTCAAAAGAAATTAAAGAAGGTAGGATAAGCAACATTTCTGCTCCCGAAACCACATTGTATCATTTTTCCATTTGAAATGTCTTACTTATTTCTGGGCTTCACATTTAATACAGTATGCAGTTTAACAAGTTTAAACAAACACTTTGTCTTGAAAAATCATTAAATGTTTCCAAAAACTACAATATCATTTTCTGATGAAAAAGTGGTCAGATTTCTGAGCAACTGTATTCAAACCATTATCTGGCTGGACACTATTAGCAGATTATTGGAATTTAATGGACTGATCCTGTATATTTTGTTGTTGGATTTTTTTTTTTAATCTAATGAGGATCTGCATGTGTTTGGCACACCTCTAGAAAGCTCAGTGATTAAATTTTCTACCACATTATGCAAGCATTATTAGGCATACATAGGTTTGTATTGAAAGTCCTCCTGAATGATTAAAACTAGTGCTTATGAAAGAACTTGAGATTAATAGGATGACAAAGCATCCTGCTTCCTCTTAGAGATGGGCATACGTGTGAAATCACAGCCGCTCTGACTGCGGTATGAGTTTTGTACAGGAACCTTGACTGACAGAACCTAGACACAAACCCAATGACTTCTGGAAGTCTCATTACATACTTTTCTTATGTGAACAGAGGAATCAATATGAAAAGTTGTCCTTACAAGAAGAACAAGTTAAGACACTCTGATCATCTTACATGCAGTGTTCCATCCTTCCCAATGTTTGATTTCTTAATTTTTTATCTACATTATCTTTTTTAGTTGTGGCTTTTTGAAATAAGCACATTTATTTTATCACAAAATGCAAATGAAAAGTTTGCTTTTAACTTCCTTTCTCACCTTCATTGTATTGAAGCTTTCTGGAACTTCTTAATTGAAGCCAGAATTTAATAATCTACGGAGATAGGTTAAGGAGAGTCACAAATCTCTCCCATTCCTTGGCTGATGATTTACTTAATGTGAGCACTTGAATCTCAGTAAAAAAATTTTTTCTGTGAGAATGGTGACAAGAAACAGTTTAGACATAAACTAACTGTATCCACAACAGCACACACATTTTCTATTTCTTCTGCTAAAACCTACCTGTATCCCTGGCTGAAGTGCCTAGAAGAGTTTCAGTGCCACAACGAAGGAATGAGAACATTTCTTACAACTTCTTTGTAATTGTGCCACACAAAGGTTGTCAGATAGAGGCTTGTTTCTGAAATATATGGAAGCTAATGGGTGTGAGGTGTTCGTGTGAAATCCTGTTTTCATTTACAGTATCATATTGCACCTTTGCTTTTAAGACAAAAGGAAATGAGGTGAGGGAAGAAGCCTTCAGCATCTCTTAGGAAGCTGACTAAGAGTTGCTTGTTGCCTAACAACTAGCTTTTCTTTCCTGATTCAAGCCTTCCCTATATGAAATACCTGTTCTTTAAGCTCAAGCCAGAGGTAGCCAAAGGTACCTTTGACTCAAAGATGACACTGGTATTGAATTTCCTAAATTAGTTCAAAGTTCAAAATTGGTTTTTGCTATGAAGGACTATTCCTTTTGAGGCAAACACATCCTAAGTCATCTAAAAGTTAGACTTATACTAGCAGCTGGTTGCGTTTTCTCTGTATTGAGTGGACAAAAAGGAAAGCATGGCAACTGTAAGTATTGATTAAACATCTCTGTATTGGATTTTTCTGGAGAAGCCTAAAGTCCAGAGTACACTTGATGCCTAACTTCTGAATGTCTGAAGGTGGCTGAGATGAATCCCACCTTGGGTCATCAGCACATCCCCTTTAGTCACTTGTTTCCAAAGTTACTGATGCTGAGGGATCCCGACACTGAGGAACTTGGTTTTGTTGTTTGCACGTGATTCACTCTGTTGCAATGTGAAGCTGCAAAACACCCTTGGGCAAAAGCTCTATTAGCATATAAATGAAAAATCCTCTCTGGTATCCATTCAAATAACAAAGAAGAAGTTTTGTGATTACCAAGGTGGGAGAGAATGCAAAATTTAATGTGGCTAGTACCAGTGATGCCTTGTGGGACTACCTAAAAACAGAGGCTAGACAAAATTAAGAGAATAAAAAGCGGTTATAGTTATTGAAGGGCCTTCAGGTATGTTTAGGTATTACCTTCAGATATTAGCTTAGATGAAGCTCCCTCAGGGGCTACACCTAAAAATGGATGACAGGTCATGGGTTTTCATACTTTTATAAGCTTGGTCTATTTGCAAGTCAGGGCTTAATCCTCCAATTACAGCTTCAGATAATGAAGTCATTCACCCCAGGTTTGCTCCCCCCCAAGTCACTTTTGTTCACATTTCTTGGGTCCTGAGACAGTAAGGTGTCCTTGGTTTCCAGGCCTAGAGAGGAATTGTTTTGTCTGACCGAAATGGGAGAACAGTATCTAACACTGTATATGGAGTTTAGAGTTATGCACTAAAGAATTACAGGATGACAGATACATGAAAAATATAGAAGCTAAAACCCTAAGGTGTCACCAGTACAAACTTCCAGCCATATTCAGCTTCAGGATCACCTTAGGCCCCTGTGGTGGTGAAGCAGACAGCCTGACTTGGGACTGCTGTCCATAAAGCACAGGCTGTGCAGCAGTAGCTCATGTCCAGGGGCATTAAGGGGCTGCTATTAAGCTGGGTTTCCTGTGAAACCCCAGGCTGCAATCTGTGGAAGTTCAGCAGCAGCTTTATAAGCATCTGAGACAAGTTTGGAACAAATGGGAAATATCAGAGGAAAAGACTGACGGGAGAGGAGTACAACAACTCTGAGGAAATGCACTCCCGACTTGAGGGGCAGAGCCCCAGTGGTCCAATGATACATTCAGTGCAGCTCAAGGAACAGAGAAACTTTGCTGGGCCGTCCCCAGATACCACACCTGTGGCAATTTTGGGGTCTGTTTGTCAGCTGATGAGCTAGTGGTGAGACGTAGTTCACCCAAAGTTGCTCTGCCTTGAAATGATTTTCATTTCAGGGTTTTTTCTGCCATGATCTTTTTTCCTGTGACTAGTCTTATGGTGTCTAAGACTACAATAAACACATTCTACAACAGCAACTACAACTGAGTTAGGAATTCAACATTAATGTTCAATGACATGGGTTGGATCAGATTTAATTATTCAAAGATTTATTAAAGTGACTGCTATGGACAAATAAAAGATCAGATAGATTTTGTGTTTTCTTTTCACTTTTGTCAATCATTCTTCATTATTGCTGTCTTTGCCATCCTTCACAGCTTCTCTGCAGCCTACAGACTGCAGATAAGTCTTCATTATGTCTCACCCCTACACCATGGGCTTTTGATATCAGGTGTTTCAGCACATGTTCCTCTCAGATTTTTCAGACCGTCTTTCTGAACATAGGAGAAAGGGAGCTTCACTGAAAGCCCTTCTGGTTTATTCCTGGTCATTATCTTGACTAGAAGCAGCCATGTTCTACTCAGGGATACAGGAAAATGCAGCTAATGTGTATCAGTGTGATGCTTCAGGCATTAAAAGTATTATTAAATTGTGGCAGATCTGAATAAGAGCAAAAATGTTCAAGTCCAAGTCAAAAGCCAAGAGATCACAACAATCCCCGTGAGAGCAATGCTGGATATCACTCAGAAGAATGAGGCTTTAATACAGCAATGGCTGTGAAACTTTGCCTGATCCATAGTTGCTGCTGGTGACCCATATGCTCTTTATTTGAACAAGATAAATATACATGTCAAAATGAGAAAGGTATACATAAACATATTTATCTGTAATGCAAATTTAGATTAATAGAATATTTTAGGTTGGAAAAGACGTCCAAGACCATTGAGACCAACTGTTAATCAAACACTGCCAAGTCTACCACTAAACCATGAAGGCATTAGGATAGAAAAAGTGAAATGGCTTGAGAAAACTTGGACCATAAGTTAAAATCAGCAGAAAAAGGAGTGTTTCTGTCCACTAGAAATATTAAATTGCTTTTAAAAGGTCTCTGTATGCTCCTCTCCATGACAAACAGGGAGTATAGATATTTGTTGTTACGTATATGCTAACTTTACTCAGACTCATAAAAAATATGTCTTCAGAAAATATTTCAGAAACTCTCCAAGAAGTACTTAATGTCCTGGACAAATACTGATGGTACCTCATATTTGCAGGGTTATTTGGTCTGTTTATTCTTTCACAGAACATAATCTCTCTTCTGATCTGACTCATAGAAAACCTATGCATATGCATAAATGCAATACCTCTTTATTATGGAGCTTATATATCAATTTCTTAAATTAGTCTTTCTTTGTAAGGCACGCCGTGCCTTGAGTGTTCTAGTTCTTACCAGCATCACCGTAGTACGCCATCAAACACTAGAAGACATTGGGCCTGCTAAAGCTACTTACGCAGAAATAACTGGCTTCTAAACCTTTTCAGCTGTAGTAAGTTCATGGTATCTTGCTATCTTAATAAAATCAGCAAGTGCTGGAGAGGTACGCCCTTAAGCTTACTATCCTTGTCTAACATATGTGACATCATATGCTATCATCAGCTTTAAATTTCCAGTGTTCATTGCAGTTAGCTCCAAGGGATAAAGTACGTTACAAAAAACTAGTGCATGCATAAATCTGTTGGTTACCGGAGTGCATTTCCTGGCTATAGAGACAAAAACGCCATTTCCCATGAGAACTGTTATCTGGGAGTTCCAGGCAAGATCAAGGGGTGACAGGTTCAACACTGATTCTGGCAGTTCCTCAAAGCCTTCCCCATTGTTGAGCAGGGTCTCTTTTACTTCCTCAGTGTAAAAGTGGCCACAGCACCCTTCTGAGTGCCTCGCCTTTTCAGCCAAGAGATGTACAGCCAGTGTGTTTCAGCAGACATTAGGAGACTGCTTTTCTCAACACGGCAATGCCCCAGGATATGGCATAATGAAATTCCTAACTTTTCTGTCATTTTCTATGTTAAAAAAGATAATAGGACAATGCACTATGAGAGCACAGCCCACATCTGATGCAGATGCCTCTGGTATGAGAGCCCTGGTGAGAAAACACAAGCTATGGGAAGAGGACATCCTTAGGCAAGGCATACCAAGATGAGGAAAGGCTGCCAGCCACTGTGGGCATTTCCCATCCCACTTGCAGGTTGAAGAGGAAAAGGAAGCACAGGGTTAGGTGATGTACTCACTCCAGCTCATCTTGCAGCGCTCAAATTCCTTGCGCCTCTTGCCTGTATGAGAAAGGCCTGGCTGTTGCAGAAGCTCTTGCATCCAGTATCTCCCTCGTGTGCTGAAGCCTTGTTCGTTCATTGTGCAACCTGAACTGGTGCGCATGGCAGCCAGTCTTGCCCCATATACAGCATGTTGTCACTGGCAAGATGGAGTGATAGCCTTTCCAGGGCACCTGGTAGGTCATGTAAGCAGTGCTTAACAAACCCAGGCTCTGTTGGGAGTCAAAGCTGCCCTTTGTGCCTGAGCTATCACCCGTGCCTTGTACCAGTTGCCCAAGGGATGGAGTTTCAGTGATGCGACATACATGATTCCACATGGGTATTAACAAAACAATGCCACTTCTTGGGGACTCCAAAAGGCTTCGCATCTTGGCTCTGTGGAGCCAAGTGTAGGAGAATTTGGGACTGGTAAGCAAAAGAGTCTCACCATCATCCCACATGCTCCAGCTGAATAAAACACAAACCTGCGCAGGAATCTAGTATGGCGACTTACTCACAAAAGGGCTGATCACAAAGATTAAGCTATGTCAGCAGCTCTGCATGGAAAGACTTTAAAGAAACCATTGCAAAACATTTTAAGGAAGTGTTTCAGAAATGCGTAAGGAAAGAAACATTCTCCAGGAGATCAAGATAGGCAACTATGTAAGTACATCCTATTACATGCTGAATTAAATCACCATTGCAACATTATACTGTGCTAAAACTCACAGACATCAAAGTCAAGCATGACTCTTAGGTCAGATCAAGAAAACACAGATTAAATAACGAATTCTTAGTGGCAAACATTGCTGAATATCCATTATAATAAATGTAAGGGAGCCACACGTTACAAAAGCATGTGGAAACCTGTCTAAACAACTCTTGCATAAACTCTCACATGGGTTTGATATTTTGACCCTGTGTGATGTAAGAATTAAAACTTACTCAGATCACATTGCACAGATATGACATGAAAGGAAAATTAATTATTTGCTGCATTTCCACAAGTCCAAGACAATGATAAGCTCATATGTGCAAATAAAAAGGAAATGTATATGAAGAGAAAGCAAAATGCTATCAAAGGTTTGGACTTATTACTTCATATAAAAAGCAAAATAATTACTAATTATGCAGCTAAAGCAGGAATGATAATAAAACACTTGTATTCTATGTTCAAAAAGAAGACACTTTATATATTTTATCAATGAATAATGAAAATGAACACATAGTCATACAACATGTAATACGACAGAACAGAGATCATTCTTACCAATTAGTTCCTAAAACATAGTCTGGGATTCTTGACTACTTGTGCTTCAGCTATTTTAATTCTTATTATACTTCAGAACTACAGAAGAAGCATTAATATTGTGCCAATTTTAAAAAATGGCAAGGGGGATGTTGCAATGTGCCAGTAGTTTGTTTATGCTGGCTGCCATTGCCATAATGAACACAATATCTGACTAATTATAAATCAATTATCATATATTACCACTCTTGGTTCTCTTGCTGTTCCTCAAAATGTGGGATGGTAGTCATGCATGCCAAATTCTCCATCATCCCTGAAGTAGTTGATAGAAATACCTGTGTTAAATGAAGAATTGATTTCAAGTTCCACACATTCTTTACATTTATGCTTCATACATTTTGTACAGCATTCGTTAATGTATGCAGAATTATATTATATATAACTTTCAGCATACAAAGCAATTATACCCTGAAAACTACACTCCACCACACAAGGGAGTGTTTTTCCAAAAAAAGATTGCTGATGTGTAATTAGTTGGCCATAGGACAGTCATTAACTGTACAATTTACTGTGTGGACAGCAGATGGTTCCACCCAATCAAATTCCATATATATGTATGTGTGTGCGCGCTTGTGTGTGTATGTAAAAAACACCAGAGGAGATTTGGAGTAAAAATTTACATCTGAAACACTTTGCATGAAGTAAGAAGTAAGGGACCCACCTCACTTGCACGTGAACCGAATGCCTAGCCATGTGGGAAATAAAAGAACAGGAAAAAAGGACAGGAAGGCTGTTTGTCCCACTGTTGGAAGTTGATATTAATAAAGAGATATAGCTGTGCCTTTCTTCATTTTTTTTCCTTTCTCTTTTTCTTTCTCTTTTTCTTTTCCTTTCTTTATTAAACTTTGCAAAAGTCTTACTAAAATTTGGATTGTGCACAGAAATTCTTCCTTAGTTTCCTTATCTTAGGTATGTTGCAGAGGTGATGCCGCTGTGAGACCAAAACACTCCCTGTCCTATGGATGCACTGATCTCACAAGGCAGGTTACTGAAGCTGTCTTTAAGTGACCAGAGTGCAATAAGGCTGCAAATGATGTCAAAGCAATTACAGGATGTCCTCCCAGAAAGTTGCATGGGATAGGAAAATGGTGATGCAAGGCAAATGCATGGAGAAGAGATCTTTCTGGGGTTAGCATTAGCCAGAGGTTCCCCTTCAGGTGATGAGGAGTTTTGGTAGGCCCTGAGCTGTCTCTGGAAGTCAGTCTGTAGGAAATAGTGTTTTTCAATATGAAGAAACAGTGATACTGAATTCTGCAGTATCACATATGTTTAGTCTATTGTGCAAAGATAGTAAGATTTTTAGTGCAAAGGCTGAAAAGAAAGTATGTATTAGGAAGGTAAAGAATATTTTTTCTAACTGCTTTCAGAAGTAGTCCTCAGTGATAAATACCACTGAAAAGTTTTCTTTTGAGGAATTTTTAAAAGTTTACCAGTCTCAAACTCTGCAAAACATTCTCATGAATGCTTTGGAAATAAACAAGGCACCCTGACTTGCCAGATTTGCAGCAGAACAAAGATTGGTGGAGTAATACTAAGGACAGGGCAATCATAAAGAATGATCTTACCTGCTTGATAGACTGGCCTGATTAATAATGGTAACCTATAATGCACTGGAGTGTGAGTTACGATTAAAGAACTGCCAAATGTATGTTACAATTTACTCCCCCATACTAAAGGGAAGACTGGAGCGTGGAAAAAACTAACTCACCAGCTTATGGAAGACAAACAGCTTGTCAGAAGTCTCTATGGGCCAATGAGGACAACTGGATTCTATATATAGAAACTGGGAACTCATCTATATGTAAGAACATAAGAATAATAAGGTAATGTTAATCTCAGTGTATAGCAGCAGTGGGAAGGCTACGGGAGCCTGCATTTGATAAAGGGACAAGGAAGAATTGGAGAGGGTGAAAGACCAGAGGTACAGCTGGATACATCAAATAAAGGGGAGTTAATCAGAATTTGAAGGGTTGCATCTACTGGTTTGACAAAAAGAAGACTGTGATGCAAACGAAGTATATTTTATAGAATTGATCTTAATAAAGAAACAGTGGCTATGCAATGGTTTTTAAGTCACTAGGAAAAAGATAGAATGTGCTAATGTCCGGGCTCTGGTCAGACTAAACGAGGCAGGCAACAAGATGCGTACTCATTGCTGGAAGACATCACTGACCACAACACAGCTCTATGAAATGTGGTGACTTCACCATTCCTGATATCTATAACAGAAGAGGGATCATTTTTCTTCAAGATAGACTTTGGTCAGCCACAGATGACCAAGATTGACATTTTAGTAACTGCATGGCAGGTAACAGTCTGACATCTAACAAGTCTAACAAGATGATCTGATGGTACTTCTGGGTTTTATAAGTCATGGAAAGAAATCAGATGAATAATCTAGTATAAGACAATGCTCATTTGCTATTTTACTTGTTCTTCCACAGCCTAATAGTAATTCACCAGAGTTAAACAATTTAGTAGCTTTGCACAGTGTTACAAAATGGACTTATTTAAAAAGTGCAAGCTGGTAGGACCATTTAGCAAGCAAGAGTGGGGAAGCCCAGAAAACTGCCCCTCAATGTTCTGCTAAACGTTTTTTATGTACTTGCAACAAGGATTACAAAGGCAAAGGATGAGATCAAGCTAGATATCCCTCCAGGTTTAGCTTTAATATCCAACAGCTTTGCAGGTCTTCTTCACCTCTCCTTAGACCTTCCAGTTTTATCTACTACAGTCCTTGCTGAATGAAAGGTGTAAAAAGCTTCCTTCAAACTTGTTGAATCTTAGGCCTATCAGAAAATGTTTAAAATTAGACAACAATTTTTTAAACTACCACAATGATTTCAAAAAGCCTATGCATTTGATGGGCATCCTAGAAGAAAAGGCAAGCACAGAGCCACATATGAAATACCCAGGTCCCCACCGGGTTGTGAACGGCTGGAGATGGAAGCATTAGTGATACTCTAAGGAAATTACATCTGCCCTGCTTGTAGCTGTAAGAACCATCCCTTGAGATGTGCACACCTACTGTGCAAAGAAAGTGAACTGGTCATGAGAAAATCAGTTCAGTCTGACTACAACACCACCAATTCTCAGATTTCAATTCTGGAAGTATAAAGTGCAAAGCCAAGAATTGCTGAGAAACAGAACCTGTTCATAACCCACAAAAAATATCTTCCAAGAATCTACCCTGGACAAACCACACTATGCAAACTACAACTTTCCAGCAGTACAGAAATAAAAGAATGACTGTATCCAGAGAGCTCCCTTTCAGGAACTAGGCAGGCATTTCACAGGCACCCCTTCCTGTCACTGACACCTCCTCTCCTCTGTATCCTAAAACTGAGAGCTGCACAGAGCACAATTGTCCTTGGCTGGCCTGTCATTGCAGAAACACCATGTCCTGCTCCCTCTGCCAGACTAATGATGCTATTTAAAGCTTCAGAGTGACACGACTCAGCCAAGCACACTGTGGATATCTTTATCTACTTTTTTGGAAAGCAGAGATAAAATCCTCCACATTAGCCTTGAAATGTGGCTGGCAGCCACAGAGGCCACCCCAGCAGCAGCCCACCCTGCTACCAACACTTTACCAGGTAAACCCAATATAGAGAGACACAAGATACTCCAGAGACAAGTATAAATTGGGAGAGGAGAATACGGCAGCCCTGCAGAACAGGGACCTGGGGGTGCTGGTCAGCAGCAGGCTCAGTATGGGCCAGCAGTGTGCACTGGCATCCTGGGATGCATCAAGCACAGTATTTCATCTTCTATATCCTCTGCACTCCAAAGAATTTCAAATGTTGTCACAGGCGGCTTTAGTAGACTACGTCGTAGATAGTCTGCTGTTATGTACACTGAGAAACTCAACACAACCCAAGTTTAACCTTTCAATATAATCGTCTAAAAGCTCAACAGCAAAAAAACCCCAAACCCCAAAAATCCACAAACCCACAAAAAACCAACCAACCAACCAACCAACCAACCCAAAACCTGACAAAACAATAAGATATTTACAAAGAATTAGGGAATTTCTACCATCCATTAATAACTGAGAAATGGATGGTCTGAGAGAAACATAAAGTAACTGATTCGCTCCGTGAAGTGTTAGTGTGTTTTATATCTTTGATGCAAAGTAGACCATGGGTTACCTGCAGAGAGCTTAATCAAGATAAGCTTACTCGTACGTTTGGAGATAAATGCTCTCGCATACTTGCTATGAGTGTTCGATCCAGGCCCTTGTGTCTTTTAATCTCATGAGACTATTTCTCCACTGTTGTTGGTGGTGGTTTTCTTAACGAACAAGTAAAGCATTTCAACCCTAAGGAACAAAGCATGTAGTGAGAGGCATGCAAGAGGCTGGAGGATGTTTGCTACAGATGCAAATAAACTGTTCTTCTGTGTCCTCCCTCCTGGAAAGGGTGAGGAATCCCAGATTAGACAACCTCTCATGTGCCATGGCACATTTGGTCCAAATAGGCAAATTTTGCTACGTATGTCCGTACCTCCTGTGCTGGGTTTGATGAACAGACAGTCCAAGCAAAATTACAGCTCAGGAGGCATGGATTATCCTGTAGCAGCTTGTCATTCAGAATGATGTCCTTGGTATAACAAAACTTTCCAGAACTTCCTGGGATCTCTATAGATCTGCACCGTCCTTGTTGTCTTCTCGGATCAAACCAGGCTCACAGAAACACTATAGTTAAAATAAATTTCTGCTATCTCAAGAGCGAAAAATAACATTCCTGGAGCAGGATATCCTCCAGGAGGAGAATGCCCTACTGCAAAACACAGAATCTTCCTTCTTACACTGACCATGTAAAGCCCTTTCTCCCCAAGTGGGTGCTCCTAATTCTGCAGGTGCTGAGTTCATGCAGGACCCATCCAAAAGCAAGGACAGGCAGAGCTGATGAACTCAAGGACCTGCACATCCTTGCTCTTGTTTTGAGGGAGTTTAAAGCCAACAGATAGTTGTTCTGCTCAGCTTATATTTCCAGTTATTGTGCTACTACTGCTCACACCAGGAGTGGGAAGAGGGACGAATAGCCAATAAGTAGTAAGGAAGTACACAGAGGAACTTGGTAGTCAAGCAGGGAAGAACTTCATCAACACTCTTGCTTTTTGGGTTGATCTGATACCCATGGCCCATGTCCCCTCTGTTTAAAGACTCCCTTGGAGGTGATCTGCACCCACAGGATAGCACAGAATCATAGAATCACAGAATATCCTGAGTTGGAAGGGACCCACAAGGATCATCAAAGTCCAACTCCTGGCCCTGCACAGGACAACCCCAAGAACCACACCATGTTTCTGAGAGCATTGTTCAATCGCTTCTTGAACTCTGTCAGGCTTCATGTTCTCTGGGGAGCCTGTTCCAGTGCCCAAACACCCTCTGGGGGAAGAACATTTTCCTAATATGCAACCTAAACCTCCCCTGACTCAGCTTCACTCCATTCCCTTGGGTTCTGTCATGGGTCACCAGAGAGAAGAGATCAGCGCCTTGCTCCCTCTTCCTCTCATGAGGAAGTTGCAGACTGCAATGAGGTCTTCCCCCAGCCTCCTCTTTTCCAGGCTGAACACATCAAGCTGCCTCAGCCAGTCCTCATATGCCCTCCCCTCAAGGCTTTTCATCATCTTCAATGCCCTGGTTTGGATACCCTCTCAGAGCTTAATATTTTTCTAGTCACATTGTATCATCCAAAACCACACAGAAGACTCCAAGTGAGGCTGCCCCAGGGGAGAGCAGAGCGGGAGAATCCCCTCCCTTGCAGGGCTAGCCATGCTGTGCCTGATGCCCCCCAGGACATGCTTGGACCTCCCAGCTGCCAGGGTGCTGCTGACTCATATCCAATTTGCCATCAGCCAGGACCCCCCGGTCTCTTTCTGCTATTCTCTACACAGCATGTGCTTTTCTCTAAGCATGCAGTGTGTCACAATCCCAGTCACAAACCTGTCCCAAAGGTTGCTGCTTGTCTCACCACCACCTTACAAATACGAAACACAAGCTGAGTTAATAAAATCTGCTTTTAATGTGATCTACCCTGAAGATGTCAGGCTTAAACACTTAAAGCTCTTTCTCAGGGCAACGAGCATCATGTTTGTTATCATTTTCGCACCTTCTTCTTTGTGGCTGCCCATCCTCTGTACCATACAACGATTCATACTCCATTGTTGTAACTGAATTGCAATGATTTGCTGCAGTGAAATTCTTTGGAGAAAAAGTTTTTCTTCAGTCTTTTTTGTTCACCTGAGATTACTATTTTGTGGGATTGAGCAGGAGTGCTTTGAAGCCTGCTGGCTAATAGAAAGAGACCTTCAGTATCTCGGCAGGTTAAGGGGCATAAAAGCACCCTCTTTTGTCTGACATTATTTCTTTTTCTGCCTTTTCCGTGCCACTGCTGTGCTCAAGGCCTGTATAATGAGGTCTTCATTATTGAGGATGTTGTATTCAGCCAGCTGAACCAGGCAGTCATATGCCTTCTCAGTGTATTGAAGGGAGTATGTTGAATACGGGGAACAGCAGCCGTAGAGATCAACTTTGCCATCCTCCATCTCTGACTCTGAGCGCTTCTGACCTATGAGGAAGGGGTGAGAAATCACTGCTGAGAGAAATCACTCTGGTCATAAACAAGCAAACTCTTAACAGAGGAAGGAAAGGAGGTGTCTCCTCAGGAAAGGAGGTCTCTCCTCTCCACAGAGGGAGTTCACAATTACTCGTTTGGCTTTAGCTTTTTAAAAAGAACAACTAATTCTTATTCAAATTGACAGCTCAGTCCCTGGCTCAAGTGGATACCAGTGGCTTCACAGGATGAGGGGAGATAAGAGGGTGATTATTCTTACATGAGTCTGCACTGTAGTTCTCAGCTGTACATGAAGGTGCCTACAGTATGGATGTACATATTAGTAGATACATCAAAGTTACCTGCAAACTAATTACCTGCAAGATAACTAGCTCAGGGACTGAATCATCACAGTGCTGGCACAAAATCTGACATGGTTAAAAAAAATTAAGCAACAGAAAGGTTCCATGTACTGAAAAGAGTCGACAGTGAAGTTCAAGAGCTGGAGTATTAAATATATTCCTTTTAATAGGCTGTCCATGATGTAAACCTTCTTTTTAACGTGTTTGACTACTTGCCTGGTGCTTTGTATTTTTGGAAGGTATCATTAACTAGTGGGAAAAATAGCAGTACTGGTGCTCCTGGAGTCTCAGCACCATCAAAGAGGTAACACTCCTTCAGCTTTTTCCTGTCTTCTTCACCCAAGTCCACCCTGGGAAAAAGGATTCCCTGCTCAGAGCAGTACTTGCAGGTCTGGTCCAAAGCCTGGATCAAGGAACAGAGCAGTATTAAGACTTAAAATGGGATTTTAAGGCTCAGGATTTCCTGGAGTCCAGTAACAAAGTGGACATTTTCTAAGCTTGTTGTGCAAAAGCTCTTAAATCCCTAATGGAAAGCACTGGGTCACTGCATAGAAGTTTTTTGAGATTTTTTTGATGAGTCTTAGCACAATACAGTTTATTGTACAAGGAAAACAAACAAGAATACACACAGCTTATAAATGATGTATCACACTTCATCATTAAGCTAAAAATGCTAAAGGTCAAGACTTTTAGTAGGACCAACACAAAAAGCATGTAAGTGTTAAAAAATTTTAGGTATACACATGTTGAAGAAGAAATAAAGACTGTTTCAATTACCCTCACCTGTATCTGGGATCCTGCACTGTAATTTAAGTGCAGGATGACATCCACCTTTCTTTCTGGTTTTAAAAGTGGCATGACACTTGTATTGATGAAAAATCCAGTATCTACCAGCGACAGGAATTCATCTGATTGTGTCAGCTGGTTGGGAAATGTGTCTAACACAGTATCTGAAAGAAAAAAAACTTTCTTGCTTTAAGTGCAGTAGTGAAAAACTTGTTAGCCTGTTTTCCATCCTTAAACCATGTCCACAGAGCCTTAACTGGTTACTGTCCTTGGGGAAGGGAGATTTGCCACATCGCTTCTCTTCTGCCCTCTCAGCTCCAGTCACATGCAGTTTTGGACCTTCAGGAACAACATTCATGAAGGGGGTTTACTGTCCCTCCCCACTGAGCGTGTCTTTGAAGAGAGGACGGACCTGGTGGCCCAGCCTCAGGATGTGTGTGCCACCAGCAAACCACTGACATGTAGCTCAACATCACGCCATGCTGCATCCTGCAGCATTATCAATCTCAGATTGATCTAACAGAGATTCTGCCCAAACCTGGCCTCCAACCTCAGAGAACTGGTTTAATATCAAATCTGGGAGGTCGTTTTGTTCAGTTTGTTTATTCTCTGCCCAGGCCCAGGGGTCTCCTGTTACCTTTCCATCTGCAGAAGTGCGTGTTCTCCAGGTAGTCGTTGTGCACCTGGAAGCCTTTCAGGAAGTTGTGCTCCTGGGCGATGCAGACGCGGTCGGCGAGGGCGGCGCGCAGGGCGCTGCCGAGGGGCCCGGGCGGCGTGAACAGCCGCGTCCGCAGCTCCTGCGGCTTCACTGGCAGCGGGGGCTCCTCCTCTGCCCGGGGGAAAGCTGGTCAATTCCACCTGCCTAGAGCAGGGTCAGCCCTCAAGAATTCAAGATGAGTAATAAACCCTGATGCTCTCTCTTTTTAAAAGGACCAGCCAGCACAAGTGACCAAACAAAACAGAAAATAAGAAGCTACTCTTACTAGACAAATACCATTTCCTTACAGTCTAGGCTTGGATAAAAACCCCCAAGATACAGTGTCAAACAGCAATGAGAGTCTGCTCCAGACATACACATCTGTGGAACAGACTGGATGCAGGCTTTGGAAAAGGATAGCTGTTGTGTTCCTTTGTATTACTGTAGCTCTCACTTGAAGCAGTCAAAATCATTTTGCTTTATCAATAATTTACAGATCAATCTTATCCTTTCTGAACATTTTAATCATCTACCAACATCAGTGTTGACCCCTGATAGATCTCAGGACCAGAGATTTTTAAATTATTGATTTGTACTTTGCAGTATGAGACATCTAACTCCATCTAACAATAAATAAACAGTGAGAAAGAAGTATGGCCATTTACCGATATTGTCAATTTGGTCCCGGGTCCACCTGTGCCAGAAATCTTCTGATGAATGGGACAAATTCCAGATATATAACACATTGAATGAAAATAAACTGCTCCACACGCCTGTAAAAGGAAAGAGCTTTCTAATCCAAACATTCACGTATCATGAGTATGAAAACTGTTATTGTGAGATGAAATTTGTGAAGTTTGTTTTTTGTTATTTTGTTTCAAAAGCATGATGCACCATTTTATTTGGCTGCTGGTTTTTAAACCTTGTTTTTGGTATCCAGTTTTTGTCTTATGGTACTTAGGGATGGAGCTCTTTGTGAATTAATATGGAATTTGTATTTTTAGGAAAAAACCCAAGTATCATGAAGCTTTTGTAAAAAGAAAGGATGAAAGTTTGCAATCCAAGAGATTTGATGTGGAATTATATTGACAAGGGCATAACTACAACATAATATTACAGCCTCTGCTTTTGTAAGATTCCCCTTTTGAGAACAAGCCTGTTAACCCACCGAGGGATCAGTTTTGACCATGCATTTCTGAGATTGAAAAGCAATTTCTTTGGTTATCCATTAGGGTACAAGTTCTCACTGTTTTTTGGTTCAGGGAGTAGAAATGTGTGACAATCCATCACAGACTGAGGCTAAAATAGTACAGTGTCTCCTTCCTGCTCAGTGGAGCGGCCAGTCAAAGAGCAGTGAAATCAGGCACCAGCTGACAGCTTGTCTCTTTGTCAGGAAAACACATATCCATGCTCCGCTCAGTCAACAGCAAAAATGTTTTGAGGATGGCTGTGTTTTTTTCCCCCCACCTTGCCTGGGCAGTGTGGAAACTGGAGCCAGTGACACGTGGCCTAAAGCAGGGGGGCCTGGCATGCTCAAACACACCCTGATGCAGTGGAGAATCAGCATGAAGGCTCACGTAAAATGTTTACAGGGAGCATACAAAATACTGACTACCTGTGAGACAGGCAATGGGCTCAGAAGTTCAGCCTTCTGGAGTAGCATGAGCTGAACCATGGATTCCCAGGAACCTCAATTTTATTGTTGTGCTGGAAGCCATACTATATTTTAATTCAAAACTAGGTTTAAAAATGTAAATAACTACTACTACTGTCCTTTGAATTTTCTTCTTTACTGTAAACTGAATCCATTACAGTAAGTATTAATTCAGCAAAGAGATATTTATCCTCTCTGGTGAAACTGCCCTATTAGTCCTGCACCAATACTTTATTAGTGTGTAGTTTTATATAGTATTAAAAAAACCCAACAAAAACCCAGAAAAACCCAAACAAACTAAACACCCCCCCCCAAAAAACCCCCAAACCAAAACCCCCAAAACAAAACAAGCAATAAAATAATTTGTTGTTTTTGATAGCTTGCCTTCCAAGAAGCAGATCCTGGATTCTGGGACCTTCTTCATCAATCGTCCCATGAAGAACTCACTGCCAAAATCCTCAGTGCGAACAAAAACTCCATATTTTTGCAATCCCACCTCATATGGGGTGAACTCCACCCATTCTGTAAAAAAGAACACAAAGAAGAGAACAATGTTTTATTACAGCCCTCAAAATAATTTTTGGGTCTAATTCTTTGGACTAATAGCAATGAGCTATAAGCATGCTACAAATGAAAACTCATGAACATGGAAAGGCTATAGAATTTTTTTGAGTCTTGCATAGACAGTCAAACTTTTACCTGATCACGAGGGTATTATATGAATACACATCAGCTGAGGTTCTGGTCTTCAAGTGAGAGGGGGCTTTTCAGGCTATCTAAAAAGACTGTTTCACAATTTACTACCGTAAATATAAAGACAAATGACTCTCAGAAGTCTCATAATTACCTTTGAAATCCAGAGTGCTGTAGTTGTTCTTGACATTGACTGCAGTGTAGATAGGAAGTGGGTTCTGACCACGATCAATGGCCCTTTGCTGATCAGAGAGTCTATGGTTGTCTTTCTGTGATTCCAGAAATATGGTTACACTGAGACAAAAATTAGCATGGCAATATTTTCTCTGCATCTAAGCTTGCAGGGCAGAAAAATTCCTGCCTCTAATGTATAATGTGTGCTTGGCTTATCTTCTGAAATTATCCATATTTTTCAAAATTCCCATAAGCGTTCTGTTACTGAAATACCTGCAGACATCCAATCTGATGCCAGATTATTTGACGATGCATTAAGATGAAAATGGAAAGAAATAATAAAGAGCAGAAAGCAATATTTTTGATATAAAACACATTATTGCATTATGCTGCAACTTTATGTATGACCTCACACCTTTCAAAAGTCTGCAGGTCCTTTCGTTAACATCTCTTATGGGCATGCATAATGTCTGCAATTTTGTTTTTTCTAAGCAAGTAACTTGCAGAATATGAAAAACAATTATTAAACTGTAATATTGTTTCAAAATGTTAGTCTTGGAGTTTTCTCAGAAAAACATGTTCAAAATTTCACAAGCAAGAATGCTGATTTCCACCATGGATGAGGATCTACAAGGCTGACACCAAATAAATGGCTGTGCATTTGCATGCACCGTCTCGTAACAAACTGCTTTTCTCAGAGCAAATAGATAAATATCTTCTCCAGAAATAAATTTTCAGAAACTGGCAAGCCAGTGTAAATGCTGCTTTATGACATACTGTACCCCATCATGCAAAAAAGATTCCAGGACAAGCCCCCAGAGATCTATAAAAGACGTTTTGCGGCCCTCTCTTTTCCGTTGGCACAGCTGCTTTTTGTAATACTTCAAATAATCCAAGGAAAAGGAGTTTATTTTGCATTTTGTCATATGTTTTCGAGCCTCACTGATTTGCTTGTCGAGATCCTTTTGTGACCAGTCAGCATCTCTGTACAAGTTTGACATGGTCCTAGGAAGAGGAAATACATATTGAAAAGGCAAAAAAAGCACACCAAGGTTTGAGGTAGGCAATAGCTACATCTTATGTTCCTATTTTAAGTTCTTGATTTGAAATTAAGGTTTCCTGTCTTCAGTTCCCTATGAAACTGTTGTGTTCCCTTTGAAGTCACCTTCATTATCCCTGTCAAAACAGCTTGGACAATTTTCCATGAACCATTCTTAGAAAAACATTTGTCTTCATGTAGTTGCAAATTATGTGACTTTCCCCCCATGAAAAGACTTTAATCTGTCAATTTCGGAAGAAAATCAAAAAGTAGGACTGCTGAGAAGTTATTACAGATAAATAATTACTACTACTGTACGTCAGCCCCAGCCTCCTTCAGCACATCAGTGTCACCAGGGAGACTCCAGCCAAGGGCTGCCCGGTCCTACTCACCATGTAGTACCAGACAAGCCCGTCAGGTAGGTGGCACAGTCCAAGACATGGAGTTTCTTGAGCCCCCTCAGGCTGCCATAGAGTGCGGTCAAGGATCTCATCCCTCCTCCTGTGGTCATGATGGCCACCACCGGGGTCTGCGCAACACAGGGACACAAAGGGCCGGCGTCACACAGTGGCTGCACCCGACCGTGGCTCTCAGCAGAGACCTCGTGATACATAAAGTCTGACACCACCATATGTGCCTAGGCACAGACTTCTTTCGAAATGGTTTCTACTGAAATATAAGCTACCATTTATTTTACAAAGGAGAGCGGGAATAGAAGCAGTGACAATCTTTGCGTAGATATTTAACGCTTATTTCCATTGTGTTCAACAAAGATGTTTGGTACAAAACAAATAAAAAGGCATTAATTCAAACCAAAAGAGACAGCAAGAGAGAAAAAAAATTCAGTTGCAAAAGCAGGAATTAAAAAGAAATCTCACAGGTCGGAAAGAGGAGGGACTATCAACAAGGATAACAATAATAGGATAAAGACTGTGGAAGAATCCATTCCTACATAAGGAATACCTAGTCTGGCTTCCAAGGAAAGTGTAGCAGGAAAAGGGTTAAAATCAGGATAGCAACTGCAAAGGACACAAGCAGCAGGGTGAATTTAGAGGTATGGGGCAGTATTGTAGGCACACAGAAGTTTTAAGATGAGGAAAGAACAGAAAAAAATTTAACTGTGAAGAAAAAGAGGTCATATTATGCCATTATGCTCTCATTGCTAAGCACTCATGAGATGTTTTAAATGTTTTCCCTACAGACCTCATGGTCCAGCAGATCCTGTTCCAGCTGCAAGACCTTCTTAAAGGCAGGAATAATGTAATTCTGCCTTTTGCATAGAAAGTCTTGCTCCTGTATGCAGAGGTCAAATCCTAAACGCACATCAAGGTGGTCTGGGCTGGAGCAGAGACCAGGAAAAAAAAAATGCCATTTTATTATTGGTAGACAAGTTCAGAGTTTCCAATGCAATAAAATAAACCCAATCCACAAAACACTACATTTAGGTCCCTTTCCTACACTCCCAAGCAAGTATACAATGCTGCATGAAGGAAGGATAGAAAAAAGGACTGATACATTTCTAAGCAGCTATCAAAATTAAACCTAAGGAATGGCATTCCTGCAGCTAATTTCTGAGATATCTGCTCTCTGGATCTCTCATATTTTAATGTGCACTGAGATCTACAGGAAAAACTTCTCATACTTTCTTGAATTAGGCAGAAATTTTTCCTACTTCGTAATCAAAAACGCCAGGTGACCAGCTGCGCTCTTACCCAGAGTTAAAGAAAAGGTAAAAGACTCTGCTGAGCGTAACACTGGGTAGCATAATTGGCTTGTAACATTATTTTTTCTATTTTATGGATATTTTTCATTATTCATGTCGCAGTATGGGTTATCTACATGCACTACATACAGTTGCTTCCAGCTCGTGTGAATGCCACACCACCCGGTCACAGGACCTACTGCCCTGCTGTGAGTGCCTCCTCCCCAGTAAAGAGCCTAGAGTGAGATGAGTTCAGCTGAGTACAAGTTAACCTCCAAGAGCGGCCAAGTCTCTTACCAGTCTTCTGCCTTCGCATATAAATCAAATCCTTTATCCTGGAAAGCAAGAATGTGAACAATGTGAGTGCTGACAAGTGCTTCTTCCCTGCAGCCTGAGGAGGAATTTTAGCCCATGCCATCCTAGCAATGTGGGTACGAATCAGGAGCTCTGAATAATCCAGCAGCCCACACAAATTGACTGTTGTGTTTTACTGAAAGGGAAGTTGTTCAGTAATGTTTTCTAGTAAATGTAACATCTGAGGATAAGTGCTGTTTACAGAGTAATGATAATTTATACCTTACCCATCTCTACTAACAGTACCTCTTAGGCAGCCAGCTGGGCTCCAGCCACACTATGATTCTACACAGCAGCATTTGTTCCCCCCTTTCTATGGCTTATAGCCCACAGCAGTCGTGATCCTTTCATTCTATATGGATTTTTTTTAACCGTGAGTCTAAAAGTGCTTTGTAAAGCATAGTCAGCATCAGCAGGAGTCTGACACTGCCTCAGCCAGTTCAGGTGCCCTGTGTGAGAAGGGGAAGAGCAGAGCTTCAAAATTTAGTGTGAAGTAAGATCAGGATGGAGCAGCAAGGTGTCCCATGTACTCAACATCCATTCAAACAGAACAAGGCACGACCCAGCCTAATTGCTGAGCGACCGGCATTTTTGTCTGCGGGCTTTCATTGTCAGAAAGCACCACGGTAATCATCAGGGGATGCAGACTTCCACAGTCAGGTTTCTCAGCCTCTCCCACAGAAAGGCACTCACCTCTGCCAAGATCATGTTTTTTCCACTTGGAATGGAATGAAGTTCCACATTTGGAGAGCCTGTATCATACACACATGAGTGCTGAAAAAGTACAAATAAACCTAGGTTTATATAGTAAGGAATGTTACTCTCTGCCCACAATGCAAATTAATGCTACTATTTATGGTGTCTGATATTTTACATGCTATTGTTATGTTTTATAAAGCTCAGTTGTAACATACTGAGGAGGGAGGTCGTTTCTTCCCTGGTAGTGTAACATCCAGCGTTGGCTGCTTGTATCTGGCATAGTGGAATTTGGCAGGAGAGGAGGAGCTGAAAACCAGATTAGGTCCCAGCATAATGTCCCGGGTGCCTTCATAAGATCCTTGCACTTTAAAGGAGAATTCTTTTTCTAAGGAAGTGACACAAGAGCAGACACAGATTAGTTTTCTCATCAAAACTAGTAACGAGAATTCTTACAGAGTCTATCACAAGGCTGTTCTCACGTTTTGGATTTATTGGGGTTTTTAAATTCTCACATTAAGCCAATTGCGTTCATAATAGTAGCACATCAGTTAAAAATAGCTGATGGAGAAATAACCTTACTTGATTTCTTCTCCTTTTTCTTCTTCTTCTCAACCACCTGAACTTCTAAGCAGCACATTTTGCGAGACTGTAAGAGACGTGAACAGTAAAATACCTCATGGCAGGGAATTTTCCAATATGACATTCTGTTTCCTAGTCTAAACAGGACACAACCAGGGCAAGGTGGGAGTGCAGTGTGGATGAACAGGGCTTGCAGAAGGGAGAAGATAAGGACAAAGTGAAAAACAGTACTTTCAGGATCCCAGAGATGTGGAGGACTGATTTAAACAAAATTAATGATCAAGCAAAGACAATAAATGAGAAAATGTCAGGGATGGGAAGTCCCTTTGTGTAAAAAGCCCAGTTATGAATGTGGGAAATGACATGTGCATGGGACAGGACAAACCCTCTCACTTCAGCAATATGGGAATTTGGGAGGAATGATGTCTAAGGAAGAATTCAATGCTGCACAGATGTCTCAGACCTAAATCACTTCCATGTGTTTCCTTTGCAACAGCAAAGGGGTGTTGGGTTGGGGGATTTCCATGCTGTTCCAACCACAGCCTCTCCAGAGGTGCCATCTGCAAGGATGTGTCATGATGAAGAGGGAAATGGCAATGTTTCAGTGCTGGCTTTCTCAGTCAAGGAGTATGTTGTCCTGATGACTGTGAGTCAAGTGAAACAAGTGTGGCAACAGGACAAGAAAGATGATGAAATACAACACTCACCACTAGCACTCCATTAGTAATGATGGTTTCAGGAGGGCCTGAACTAGGAAACAGAAAGAAAGAATACATTTATAATAACTCATTAAAATTACAGTATAGTTCATGAGCCCCACCCTTCTCCTGATTTTCCTCTTGCATATTTTTAGCTGCATATTGGATTTGGAAAAAAAGTCCCAGGAGACTTGTTGTGCAAGTTTCCTCGCTCTACTATGTCAAGGCACAACTGTCATCCTACTGGCTCGTCCAGTCCTGGAGCTCAGAAAAAAATGCCAAAGGTGCTCTGAGGCCAAACCGTGTTGTGACTTTATGCTGAGTCCCAAGCTGAGGCCATGGATAGTTTCATGGAATCAAATTTTTAAAAAGTCCGTTTGTTGGATGATGGAACAATAAGGTCTCTGGATCAGAAACCAGTGCATTATTCCATACTGTATTTTGAAGGGGAGTAGGCCACTTGCTGATCTCAAGCACAAATGCGTAACAAACCAGCAGCATTCTGGTCTTAAATAATGTTCACTACATTAAACAAAGAGAAGGTTTTAGGGTGTTCTCCCTGTTTGCCTGAAGTTCATGGGAGGTCATCCTGGCATGCACTCATTTGTCGACACAGCTCATAGCACAGATTCCTTGGGAGTGATGCACTCTGGACAACCAGACTAGATTATTTCATGCCTCTGAATTGCTGGTTCTTTTTGCTCCAGGTTATGTTGCATTTCATATTTACTCACATATTATCCAAGGCAAATCCCACCTCTAACTCCTCTTGTCTCTGGAAAATAAAGAAAGGAAAACGTCTTTGGTACTAGTTTACTGCAGTTCTCATAATGCAAGTTCTCATTCTCACAATCTAGGTTTGCATGCACTGTTTGTGACAGCTAGAGCATTTAAAAAGAGGCACGTACTGCTTCACACCTGTGTGTCTTGAGCCTCAAGATCCTTTACTGATAGGAAGCTTGTGGATGGCTGTCATAGCAGTTTTTAACACAGGAATTGTTTGGCTTGCGTGCTTCTGCTGGGGCCTAAGGGACAGACCTGGGAGGAGATGTTGTCCATTCTGAGTCTGCCAGCAAAGAGAAAGGGGATCTGCTGAAGGGGACAGTCAAAGCCTTCTGGTGTCAGGAGCAGAAATGGTGAGATGCAAAGCAGTTGTGGAAGAGGAAAGCCTCTTTATCTGGCAACAAGCTGAGGGCTTTAGGGACAGACAAATGTAAATTTGACGTTAAGGCCTGGTCTGTGAAGTGGTGAAAACGAGTATAATCCCCAGGGGAAAGAAAGCACAGGCCAGAGGAAAACGAAAGTGGAGACAGAAAGGGTGATAAACAGTGAAGTGAGATCATGCTGTAGGTTACTTAGTTGCTCAAATTACCCACTGAATTAAAGACACCAGAAAGTTAATAATACAGGACAAAAAAGTTTACAAAGGCTTGAAGAGTATGAGCTCTCACTGGTGTAGCTGTGCAAACACAGTAAGAAAAGGCTTGGATATGGCACCTGTAACCAGTCAAAGTGATCAGCTGGGTAACAGCTAGCCAAAGTTTTAATTTCACCAGAGCTTAGTGGAAGTCCACACACTGCTTTGGTATTTTGCAAGGAATGAAATGGTCAAATAAGGCATTTAAAGACAATGAACTGCAGTGTGGAGCTTGGGTGTGTGTAGATAAGGTAATTCCTCAGCTGAATGGTGCACAACAGATGCACAAGAAAATGGAAGGGAACTGGAAAAGGAGAATGATAGACAGAACATACTGGGAGGTGGGATGTACGACTTTCAGTCTCCCTGGACATTCAAAATAGGATTATTTCTTGCTGCCAAGCTGGGTGGCATGACTTAGACTTTATTTCAATACCCATGCCACAGCACATAATTAACAACTAGTCTGGTGTGATATTTAGTTCTGGTCATGGAGTTTTTACTTCCTGATTATTAGGCTAAATAATAAGTTGTGACAAAAGCATCAGGTACTGGCATGGACACCCTCCTTGACCCTCGATGGGGGCAGGCTCAGCAAAGTGACAATTTTGCCAAGACACCTGAAATTTATGAGCCTCTGTGGCCAACACCAAACCCTTCAGTGTGCCTACAGATCCAGGTGTGAAAAGGTTTTCTCATGTCAGAGAGAAAACCAACTTATTTTTATGTGGCTATACAGCTGCCAAGCAAGAAGGAAAAAAGGCACATAACATTTTAGACAGAACAGCTAACAAACACTTTCTTGCCAAGCTATTCCATTTCTTATTTCAGACCTCACCTGTGAATCACACTTGAAGTGCATGAAGACTTCCTCTCCCAGGGAAAGTTTGGCTATGTCAAAGTACACTGTGAAGAGGTGGTCATCCTGAGTAACCACATCCTTATCATAGAGTGCCAGCTCCAGCACATTCTGGGAAAGGAAGGAAAGGAGTTTAGGAATGTGTCAGGTTTTATTCGAAGCAGGAGATCCAGGGGACAACTGTTTTAGTCAGCTGCTGTGAGAAGTGGGAGGACATAAAGAAAAAGGACAGGAAGGGAAGGAAGTGGAGAGAAAATCAACTGCATGTTGGCACCAGCCTATGAGGTGGAATGAGAGGAAATCACAGACATTTCAAATGCCATATTCTACCCATGGCTGAGAGAGACAATCATCTTTCATGGCATGGAAAACCATCATGAGGATGTGAGTTATTCTGACATCTTTCTGCATCTTTCCTTGCCTCTTGAGAAAATTGGTCATGTCCCTTTGCAAAAGGATAAAATCTCTCAGTTGCTCCCTAGGTCAGTTGCCAGAAAAGTCCCAGTCCAGTACCTTGACCTGACTCTGGATCCTGAAGTAGAAGGTTTCGTTCCAGACTGGATCTTTGCAATTCTTGATGGCTTTAGTCTGAAATTTGTCATTTGAAGCAGTTGGCAGCCACAGGCTCACATAGCAATCAGTATGGCTCACTGTATATTAAAAACACAAACACACCTAAAATGAGCATTTGCTCTAGAAGAAAGAATGAATTGAACAAGACGAAGTTTTGTTTTTGAAGAGAGACACTATGATACATATTGGCATATTTGTTCAACATAAACATTACCGTTTAGGTAGGAGGAATGGCGAAAAAAAGAAGGATGACATGACTCTTTAAATAAGTGTGACATGACTCTTTAAATAAGTGTGATTAGAAATATAATAAATACATTAAACGCGAAGGGTTCTCATCTCCATCCATGTCATCGAACAATCAGTTTAGCCAAGGATAAAAATAATCCAGGACAAATGCAGCAAGCGTTAAGGAAACAAAGTGATATCTTTTCTTTTAGTCAAACAGAAGATTTAAAAAAAAGCTTTCTGATTTCTGCATAAGTTAAGATACAATCTTATATTATATCTTAGTTCCAGGCCAGCATAACAGGAGCTACTAAATGTGACAACATCTGATGGGCTTTTATCTGGGAATGCTGGCACACAGAAAATTAGGGTATGGTAGTTTGGAGTACTTAGCATTGACAAAACTTTGAGTACAAACTAAATTGGAGATAAGGCTACTCAGCTTTCAGTATTTACTCAGTTAGTGCAACCAATTTGTGTTCTTTGCTACACAAATATGCTTCAGAGGAAAACATGGGAGATCTTTCCCTATTTTTTGCTTTCAACAGCCTGCGGAGCTTTTACGGCTCCCTTTGTGGACACAGAGAAATGAGTGTGAGAGGCACAGCTGTGACCTTATGGAGTTACCTCTGCACGGAGCAAGGGCTGATGTAAAGAAGGGCAACACACTCTGTGTTCATTGCTGGAACCAAAGACAGAACTTTCTCCATCCATGGAACAAATCTGAAAAGCACCTTTTCTTGGAGCAGGACTAGCTATTAGCCCATGGAGGTGAAGGGAACCATATAGAGCACTGCAGATACTTACAGACATCTGCCTGGTGGATATTTCTTGCTCTTATGACTCTTACAGTCAGTAAGTAACACAAAGAGGATTCTATCTGCAGGGAGAAAAACAAACATACAAAAGACAGGAATGAATGCTAAAGTTAGATAGCATATTTAGAAGACAGAAGTGATCAAGAGAGATAAACACCCAACTCAGGAACAATTTTGTTGAATTTTCTACGTGATTATGAAATAGCCAATACATTTATTTTCCTGCTAACATCTAAATCAAGTACTAGACTGAAATACTTATTTTTTCTGTAGCATCGTATGAGGATTTATCTTATTAGAGAATTTATTTGTTTCTAATCTAAAATCTGACTGCACAAAGTGCTAGGATTCAGTCCCAGCTTCGGAGAAGATTTATTTTTTAAATTTCCAAGGTAGAAAATGAAGAGATGCTTCAGACTTTTTTCAAGTGATAAAATTATTATTGTGGTGATTACCTTCTATCAAGTCATTACATATATTTGGTCTCCTGGGTTATGGGACATGATTTTCTCATATTCCTGCTCTTTTAAACATATAGTGCTCTGCAGAGTTAAATGCTGACCTCTGATCCCAAAACAGATTTTAAGTTCAGAGAAAGAGATTGCTGCTTTGCACTTCCGCCATGCTGCTTACTACGCACATGTTTTCATTTACAGGGATATGGCTGCCCTCTTGAGCTAAGGTCACCTCTGACTTTTTCTTGTGAGTTTATCCTAGTTTCAAAGTATGTAAACTCTTCACATCTCGACCTTCTTTGCACTGTTTTGCATAAGATGTGTAAACAATGTTTTACACCTGACAAGAAACGCGTTTGCTCCCTTTGGCTTCTCTCTTTCATATTAGCCCATGTTTCTGACCTCATGCATGACTTCTTAGCCTCTCATATTGTTGTGCTGATCTCATAGTGGAGTCCAAACATGAGTTCATATCTCCTCTCCCTTTACCATGAAATAAACAAATAAATAACTTACACATAACCTTTTATTTCCACCATCATGGAGAGAGGAGGAAAGGCACAACATGCTGGCATATAAATCAGCAGGAAAGTTTTGCTCCAAAAGACCTAAAAGGCACTTAGCACAACTACAGGCCCGTGGACAGGTAGGGACTCCACCTACACTGCAAAATGACTATGAAAGACCTTTGCCAGCCCTGAAGTGGCATTAGCATGACACCGACCTCATTAAACCCACTGAGAAAGAGGTGGGACACAGGTACTGCAGGAAAGGAGAGCAAGACTTTTGGTTGGACTGTCTGAGCAGAACAATTTGGTATGTACTGTGTTAATAATACCATAGAAAGTGAAGTGCATCAGTGTTCATAGGCTTAATGGAATACATGTCCCTGTGATGTCTCTCATCTAATGAATACATGTTGTTGAGAGTGGGGACAGTTAGCAAGTAGGCTGATGAAGAAACAGGTAAAATCAGCCTCCAGGTAACCAAAGTGTCCTGTTATAGGAAAAGGCACCAAGAACATTCATGCTGTTCAGCTGCATAGCAGGTCACTGGATGTGCAAATCAAGGGTGTCAAACCACTGCAAAGGATCCCAAGAGTAGCTGTGGATCAGACCACCAAGGGCACTTGAATTCATGTCTAAAACCTAACTCCTAAAGGCACAAAAATGAGGCAGCTACAGAAGGCGCTCAGTAATTACAGAACCAATAACTGATGCTGCCAGTGGCTGGCTTTAGAAAAGGCAATTCTTGGAAGGGTTTAACTCAAGTTTCATGGATCAGATTCCCTGAAGCCACCTACGTGGTGATCCCAATGTGCCGAGAAAGCAGTGCAGATTGAATAAATTCTCAGGTATGTGTCATGACCAAGGAGCCTTGGCTTGGATATCAGAGCTATAAATAACAAATGACCAAAATCCTGTCAGCTTTGTGAGTTTTGCCTAAAATATTTGAGATGTTTGGTGTGTTCTTCTGAAACTGCCATGACCCCTGAAGGGTAGAGAGTTGTATTTCAGAGTGTGTTTTCTCATCTTTGGGTTTTCCATTCAGTTAATCTAGAAAAAGTTGGCTGTTCCTTAAGCTGTGAGCACAGCACCTGTTGCTCAAACAGAACAAGGGGGAGTTCCTAATTACTACTAAATGGCTTCAAACTAGAGAGAGGAAGGGTAAAAAACTTTTCTAGCACATCTAGTCCTCTCATTTCCTAGAGGAGAGATTTCATGTCTGAAGGCACCTGGGAATCTAGAGGTCAGAATACTAGAGGCCAGAAGAGGGATTAATTCAGGAAATCAGGTGTTGAGAATCCACTTGAAGATTCTGCCATACTGTTGTGAGAATAAACAGCATCATTTCCCAGCTCTTGCTATCTACACTGGCAGTAAACTTGTCCTTGTGCTTTAACAAGACATGTGTGGGGAAACCCATCCTTTTAAAGATATTAGTCTGGTTTAAACAGAGATTGTTCCCCATGTGCCAAGGACAGGAAACCACACGAGGAATCTAACATGAAGCAAGACTATGTAAGTGGAATGATCAAAATGATAAATGGGACAGTGTTTCATGGAGGGAGCTAGATGGGTTACAGTAGCTAATTACATTGTTTGGCAGATGATGAACCCCATCTGTTTTCACCCAGCCTCCACCCAGCAGGGAAGTCCCCTTTACAGTTTCCTTTTGAAATTTTCCTTTGCGGTACCTTTGGAAGAGAAGTCCTCTGTTTCCCATCAGGATTCAGCTGCATAGTTCTGTCTCCTTGTTGAGGGGTTTGAGAGATCAGCTCCTGGAACAAGAAGGGCCAATGTTATCCCTGGAAAAACCATCATGTTTCTTAAAGGCAATCCTCATAGGGAATTGAGAACTTCAGAGCCACAGGGACAAGGGAGCTCATGGTCAGGGCTGGCTGTAGAGCCTTGGCAGGAACTGGGGTTTCCTGCGGTGCCCGGTGCCATTGCCTGGGTTGTGCTTGCCCCAGTAAGCTTGAGCAGAGGCGTAGCAGCCAGGTAAGGTCCACCCTTCATGACACATGGGGAGGAGAAGCAGGCCCTGGCCCTGGCTTTTAAAGGAACAGCAAACCTGTCTCCCATAAACACACCCTGTCATTAATCTTTCACTTTGAAGCACACCTCCACGTTATTTAATACTTATTCTAGTTGCATATATTGTGTCTCCGAAATTAATAAACCTCCTAAATATTCAAAATGCTCCCCTTGCAAAAAAGCTCTTGCTCCCCAAGTATTTTTCATTTTCTTCCTGTGGTTTACTGTAATTTTTAAAGTTTCAATATTGAGGTCTTGAAGCCTTGACTTTCTTCATCCTGTGTAGAGTCATTATAGTCAGTGGTAGGTCAAGAAAATAGTATCGTGTTTGCACTACATGCAGCACAACCACTTAAGATCCCAGATGCCTTGCTTTGCTCTGGACCCTTCTTACCTGAGACAAAATGCCATCTTGGTCCATTGTGGTCGCGTTCACACACACGTCCAGCGTTATCTGTGGCACTGCAATCTCACATCTCCCAGCTTCCACAGACACCAATAGTTCAAAATGTCTCATGTGCAGGTAAGCAACTATTTTATAAACTGACTCAGAGCCCCACCTCTGACTGGTTTCTTAAAGCCAGTTATTCCCCTCCCATTTTCTTATGGTAGGAAGCTGAATCCTGTGGTCAAATAAGTAGGAAGAAATACCTTTGCCTATATAGCAGGTGGAAGTATTGTGTTTGAGTCACTTTGCTCTATACTGGCCAATGGCAGATTTATAACTAAACATTAGAGAAGGATGCTCTCTTGCCTGAGCACTGAACTTTCAACTTAGCAAGACCTCAAAGCCTACAGAAATATGTAATAAGATACAGCAACAGTATATAAATTGAATTTAGGTTAACGGTGACAGTAAGCAGATACAATAAAACAGCTAATGAGAAAAAAAGAAAAAGAGAGACACAACACTATTGCTCTCAGACTAACCTGGTTGTTGCAAAAAAACTGTTTAAGGCTTTCTGAACCACATGCCCTTACAACCCCAGGTCTAGGCATGCAGAGCAGCACACTCATATGGTGGTTTCTATCTGCTCAGCCAAGGTCCAGCAGGGCTGGGTATCTCCTCAAGTCATTATATTCCTTCCCTCTTCTTTCCTATGGCTTGTTATTATTATTTCTGTGTTTAGATGTGGAATCCCGAAGCAATGACTTTCCTTAGTCATTGCTCCACCCTCATGAATACTTCTGCAAGGTTTTCCAGCTCAGACTGACCCTGGCTGCAAACTAGCTTCATTTAAGCACCCCTGTCTACCCAATGAAACCTGCCAGCCAGATGCAAAACTCAGCCCTGACCTCACACTGCCTTCCCCAACATCCTTGGCACAACTGTGACACCACTGCTGGGGCAGGACACCTGCCCCTCTCCACACACAGCTGATCCCTGTGCCACTGGAACTGGCACAGCTCACAGCCCACTGGAAGAGGATTAGAAAAGGCAGCCAAAGACTGTTGCATCATCCACAGGCCAAACTTTCTGGGGAAAGAGATCCTTTGGCTTTCCTGCTTCCCCAGTACGTTGTTTATGAGCAAAAAAGTGCTCATTCCCTGAGCACTCTTGAGCTTACTGGTCAAACATTGCCACCAGACAGCACAGGTCCCCTTTGCACACTCCCATGCAAAATAATATTAACAGACATCACAGCCAACATGGTAGAACAAATTTTTGCCATAGGCTACGGTATTTCGTAATGCCATGAAGGGCTGTGTCTACACACATGGCATGTTTCCTCTGTGTGCCAGCTGCAATGATGGAGCCTGATGAAATGTATTTTTCATTAGGTCACAGAAAATTGGCAGCATTGGCATCTGTCAGTCATCTTTAAAGACAGTGCTTTACTATGACATGTCCTTGGAGGGCAAAGATAAAAACCAGACTGTCCACCAGGACGGAACCTCTGAGGCTTTCACTCCCACAGTGCCAGTGGCCAAAAAACTCTCATTTTCACGAACAGCATTTGCATTCCATATCAGAGACAGCCCTTGCAGGAGGGAGGGACCATGGCTCGCTCTGTGCTCCTGCAATCTGTCTCTGAGACATTCCTTTATCCATAATACACACAGCAAGTATTTTGTATGCTCTTTGCAGAGACAAAAAGTTTTGTTTTCTAGGAACAAGGAACACACTGTGAACCTGAAGCGTATTACTGAAATGCCTGAATTTGTGGAGCAAGGCAGAATGTTCATTTTGCAAACAAGCCTTTATTGTCTGGTAGTGTATACACGAAATTTTTACATGTAAATAACATTTATTCAGAACTGGAGGCAGCATGAGTTTATGGCTAAAACGATGTTTTTCTTTTCACAACAGGGTTTTCAGGTAAAAATGGAGGCAATTCCCAGGATTATATGCAGAGCACATAATGTCATATTTCTGATCATGACTAGTGAAACTACCACAGAAAAAACAAAAAAAAATCAGCAGAAGTGCATAGTTGTTCAAAACCTAAGGAGTTTAAAAGGTTAATATTTATGCTGTGATCTTTAGGCTTGCAACATTAGGCTACAGTTGCACAAAAATGCAAGTTTTGTTTTGATTTAATAAATGACTAAAGTGTTGGAAAAGTCACCCTGAATCAATTTGTAAAGATAATTTGTCATCTGTCCTTGCTAAAATGAAAATCTTCGGAGCATCATTCTGTAACAAGCCAAACATGTTATTTAGCTGTGAAAGAAACCTGTTATTTTCAGGTTGAGTTCCCTGGGCTGACGAGGTAGGCAGTCTATTAAAAAGAAGTTATGTTTCAAAACAAAGATGTTTTGTAAAATATTAACATGAAATGTTTCAACTTACCCAAGCATTTTCCCTGGTTTATTTCAGTCTCACATTATAATATCTAGTTGATATTTTTTTTTCTGACTGAATAGACTCTTTGGTCAAAATTTTCCCTGTTGTCTTTAGGACGTAAAGCTTATTAATAAAGTGTGTTTTCAATTTGACTTGCTCCTGGAATGCAAAAGTTGTTATGGATTTATAATTGTTACAGCTCACCCTCAGCACAGTTCGGAACAGTTTAAAAAAGGCACTTTAAATAAAATGGAAAATGAAGGAAGTTTAAAAATGCAAGCCCAAACAAATGTAATTGGTGGGTTTGTGCTAGATCCTATGCATGATCTTCAGATTGTTTTAAGATGGTCTTAGTTGTTGCAGAGTACTGACTCACTTCTGCTCAGTTTGTACAGGCAGAACTAAACAAATAAGAATTTTTGTTGATAGGCATATGACCTAAACTGTTTACATGGAGTAAGAGAGCAAAGTTTTCATTGTCTATCGGAAGTAAAATATTTTCAAGTACTTTTTAAAAAAAATTAAGAATGGTATTTTATTACGATAAATAACAGGGGACAAAAAACCCAGGGTGTTTTATTTTGAAAGCTTCAAATTAAAGTGTTGAGGTTTTATATACTGTCTCAGTACACACCAATTAAAACTGACATAAATTAACAGGGAATTTGATGTGCCCAAATTACACCCTTTGCCTTAAAAAAAAAAAAAAATTATGTGAAAAGTCTTACACCACTTCCTCCTAAGTTGCTCCTTCCCATCACATATGATTCATTCACAGCCCAAGAGAGCCCAGGATGCGGATGCGAATCATGGGGCTGGTTGTGTGCACACACTTGTCCCTCTTACATTTCCAGCCTCTGTGGCTGCTCTTTGGGACACTTGCGAAACAGAGTTGACCCAGGGTTCCAATACCATTTCCATTTGTGTCTCAGGTTCTCTTTGTTTTCCAGGGCTGGTTGCACCTTGTGTTCCACAAAGCAGAATTGTGGGAGCAGAAGTTTATACTCTCTTCTTATGGCCTGTAGGTGTGTTGGCTGGGTTGTATAACTGTAGCACTGCGGTGGTAAAAAATTATTTTCCTTTATGTCATATAAGAAGTTAGGCTTAAAATCATACTATTTTTAAAAAATCTAACAAGTATTTTAGGCAAAGAGTGTTCTACAGACAACCTTAATTTATGGAACAAAACATATGTAAAAATTTCCCACACAATGTCTTTGCTTATAGAGACCACTTCTTGGGAACGGAAAAACCCCAGCATACCACTGCACCTACTGGGGTAGTTTCTGTAGTGCAGAATGGCCAGCGTTTGAAAAAGCTATGTCCCTTCTGGGTCCTAGAGCATGAAAAACTCCTCTGAGAAGATAAGGGCAGTTGGACAGGCGATCAGCACATTTTCTGCCTTCTCCTTTGCATCGCTGTCTGCAAGGCCTGCATAATCATCTGGGAGTTGTTGAGGATGTTGTACTCGCTGAGATTCAGCAGCTTGCGGTAGTTCTCATCGGTGTATCTGACTGAGAACATGCAGTAGGGGGAACAGCAGCTGGTCAAATCAAGTTGGCCTTCCTCCATCTCTGAGCAACAGCGCTTGACACCTGCAGGGAAAGAGTTGTTGCTGTGACATGATGTTTCTCTCAATCAGTGTCAAACTGTCCACAAAAGCTCGAAGAGTGGGACTTTTCTCCTGAAGAAAATTCATAACCGTACAATGTAGGTCATGTATCGCCACCCCAGTCAAGAGAACATTGCGGGTCTGAAGTCAGGAGAGCACAAGGGAGAAGTGAGGGATGGCATTGTAATGTTCATCTACAGCTTACTCAGAAACATCTGTCTCATTAAAGCCATGGATCAGGCAAAGATGTCAGCCTGAAAGGGCACTCCAAAAGCCACTGCCAATGCACCGCAGGTCTTACCCTAGGCAGCTGGGATTTCTATGAACCTCAGCTGACGAAGATTAATTGCTAGTAAGAGAATAGAATTTAAGTGAGAAAGGAGCAATAGAAACGTGTGGAAACTGAGAGTTCCGGCAATGCTGAATAAGGTGCAGGGCACCTGCCAACAGGATCCATCTCTGCCTTTGTGTTTCTTCCGTCATGCAAATTCCACAACAGCAGAATTTTGGACTTAACCTCCCTGCTACCAAGGAGCAGAGCAAATGCATCCTACTAACCTGCAGTAAAGAAGAGGAATACAAAGCAGGTGGCCTGGCAGAAAATGAGTGAGAGGCCCTGAACATAGCACAGTCAGTAAAACGATCCCTGGGCTGATGCTGTACCAAAATGAGACACACTGATCTTAACATTGCAGGAGTTCAGCATGAAAGCCAGGTTCTTGCTCCCTCACCACTCGTATGTGACACTATGTTTTCTCAAGTGTAGAATTAAATACCCAGACAACAGACAATGTATGCAGGGGAAAATAATCTGAGAGGGCTATACTTTCCACAGGAAAAAAGCTTTTGCCATTAGGTAGGAGCACTTCAAGTAACAAATGGGAGAGAGGTGAAGGTAAACATCCAGAAAATATGGGCCATGTCTGTTCTTTCAGGGCCACAAGGAAGACATGAGTGAACATAATAGCTTTGGCAGGGATGGGGACACCAAGTTTAAGTAGCTCAAGTGCTTCCCCATAAACCCAGCCAGCAAAGACAACCAGCAGCAAAGAAGAAGGCTCTGTTTGAGTCAGGGAAGCAGTGGTGTCTTCTGTTCAATGCTTTGCCACTACTGGTAACTTACCGGGTGCTTTGTACTCTTGGAAGGTGTCATTCACAAGGGGAAGAAAAATCACAATCGGGCATCCTGGCAAATCTGAATCTTGGAAGACGTAGCACTCCTTCAGATTTTTCTTATCTTCATCAGTCAAAGAAATTGTTGGGAATGGGATTTTCTGTTCTGAGTAGTATTTACACGCCTTATCTAGAGACTGGAGGATCACAAAAATGGTCAGCATTGGAAATCAACTTCTTTGTCTAAAGACCCCAAATTTTCACCTACTGTTAAGGTTTAGTGACTCAGATCTACAGGGTGAGTTGCCTCTTATCAGGGGTTACTCTACACATAATTACCACACATAGTAACCACACTGCTAATCACAAGCGGTAAACACAGATTCAGAATTAAAGAATTCACCCAGGACACTGATTTTTTTAAAAAATTGAAGCAATTTGCAGAAGTTCAGGGTAAAGCATGCGTTTCAGCAAATGGAAGAGCCTGTGTTTAATATACTATATAAAATTAAACAGAAAAGAAAACCACAGCAAGAAAATGTTTAAGGTATCTTATTATGTGCTTGGAAGCCGGGAGATAAGAAAGTTAAGTTTGAATGTGCAATTATGTCTCTACCTGAGTAGGCATTATGACACAGTGTTAATTGAGACTGATATTCTACTGAGAAAACCTGAAGTACTGGGCTATGCTTTATCTTTTCCCTGAAATGTTTAGTAAGAGACCATGTCCTAATATGCACTGTGTTATTTACTCTGCACCATCTAATAGTGAACACTATCAAACAGGAAAAGGTTTCTACTGAAGTACTTAAAATTGTAGCAGCCTTTTTTATAAGTTTTATCTAGACAATGAATGAGGCTGAAATAAAACTTCATTACATCTGTCTCACGTAACATACAGCTTATTAGCAATAGCACAGTTGGTCTCATTCTCAAAATGTAATTATACTTAAGTGGGCCAAAGGGCTTAATAGTGCGTTTTCAACTAACCTCAGTTTCTGAAATAAAAAGATCCAAACTTCTTTTCTGCTGGCCCTTATAGACAGCTAATTAACTTTATCTCCATGAAATGGGGTTTCTGCAGGAAGATGCTCATCACTGAATTTTACTTGTAGCACCTTATTTGTCAGCCCAGAAACCATCTGCTGCTGATATCCACTTATCCCTTTTTATATTCTAACTTGAATCAGAAGAAATCACTTCCCCATCTTTATGAATATTCCTGCTCAGGGTCTGGAAACCTGCTTGATTCAGCACAAAGCAGAAGAAGCTCCTCCCATCATTCTGGAAGAGACCATGCTAACACCCCCCTGAATAATTGAGCATGTTCATAAACCAGCAAGAAAGAGTCCAGGAACGGAAGGAAGAAATAGGAGCAGCATTAATCACTACAGTGAAAAATATAGGGGAATGCAGATGCTAAAAACTGAACAGCTGATAAAACCAGTTCTGTATGCTACAGGCTGGACATTTACAAGTAAAAGTAGACACAACACATGGTAACAAAAATGTCCTCACCGATGTATGTGATCCAGTAGTATAACTTAGATAGATGATGACATCCACTTCCCTCTGTGGCCTTAAAAGTGGGGCACTGCTGGTATTGATGAAAAATCCAGCATCTATCATGCCCAGGTGATCAGGATTTTGCATCAGCTGGTTGGGACGTGAGTCTAACACAGTGTCTAAAAGGAAAATATTTTTTGAGTAAGAATAGGTCTGCAGATATTTTGACTGGAAAAAGAAGTGTGAGGTGGAACTGACCATTCCAGAGGCCTGGTTTAATTTAATTGCCACACTACTAGATCATCAAACAGCCATGAGAAGGACTGCAAAACACCTAAGCTCCTGTTCTGAAAAATCTGTGTTGAGTTTCCAGGCATATATTCCATTAACATGTCACGCTTGTTAGCACCAGTAAGCTACATCTAAAAATTAACCTAAATTTGCCTTGCTTCATTTCAGCCATTGTTTCATCTTCTCTCTGTCATTGATTTGGAGAATGAAATATTTTCAATCCTTTATATACTTGGAGTTATGCCCCCCACTCAGTTCCCTCTTCTTTGGACTAGATAGTCCCATTCCTTTCCAGTTTTCTCTTATAGGTGGTATTTTCTTGGTTATTTCAATTGCCTCTGAAGTTAGAGGTATAATTTTGCCAAATTAAGCTTTCTCCCATGTTTGCTCTGCTCTCTGCCACTTTACATTTGGCTCTGTCAGCTTCAATTCCACCCTCTCAGTCTGGACTGCAGAGGTCTCAGCTGAAGCAAATGAATACAAACATTGCCAGGTCTTATATACCTGGCAACACTGAAGTCTTAGTGTCTTCTCTCCATTCAGAAGATAAACGTTCTCTCAGGAGGACTTTTATCCCCTGCCAAGCCCGACAGGCTTCTTTCCCAAATTCCCCACCCCAAAACTACCTGAAAATGGTGCCAGTTAAATATTAGTGGCCATCACCTTTCCACCGACAGAAGTGGTCGTTCTCCATGTAGCTGTTATGCAGCTGGTAGCCCTTCAGGAAGTTGTGGTGCTGGGCGACAGAGAAGCGGTCAGTCAGTGCTCCCCGGAGGGCGCTGGACAGGGGGCCAGGGGGGGTGTACATGCGGGTCCTCAGCTCATGAGGTCTTGTGGGCAACACCGGGTCTTCATCTAGAGGAGGGGAGAAAAAGTGGTGAACTGCTTGTTAACTAATATTTCCTGTTGGTTGCCCTGGCACAACAGAGCTCTCAGGGGCCGTTCTTGGATGAGTGACTAAACACACACAAACTCTTCTGAAGGAAAGGAATGGCTGCTGGACAAAGCTCTGCTGATGGTCTTAAGCTTTGGCCTGAAGACAGCTCATCAGAAGCAGTCGTTAGTCTTGGAAAAAGGACACCCTAAGGAAATCAAGCAATTCAGAAAATGTTCAGTCAGAAGTTAGATATCCTCACTGGAAGACAGCATGAAACAGAGGCAAGCAGGGAGAAAAGTGGGCTGATGAATATGCTACCGCTTAGTCAGATGGGCAACAACAGCAACCACAGGGTCTATTGCAACAGTGAAAGCTGCTACCCAATAATCATGACATGAGCATATACTTAATCAGCAGAGTGAGAGCACCCCAGGAAAAGCTGAGGCACACATTCATATTCAGAAACTATGGGTAGTTTAGGGGTGGGTAGATGGCATGTGGGTGAAAAGCAAAATTGGCACAATGTGTAGTTTCTAGAAACGACAATCTGCTTTGCCAGCCCAAGAGGCTGAGAGTGCAGCAGGAGAGACTTGGTAGTTTGCATGATTGCACAGATGTATTTCTGTATTTTTCAGGATGTCTGTAAATATAATTACTATCATATATCATACTTAATCATATTAAGTGATTTAGCAGTAATATCATGGTTTCTGTATTGCTTCAGAAAATACCCTCTGGGCCTCATTTACCTTTGTGTCAGTATGGATCCAATGCAGTAATCACTGTACTGAGTAATAAAATCAAACCTCAGGAAATATTGATCAACCAATTGATACTAAGGTTTATTCTCCACATAGGCAGTAAAAATTACCATATTCTCTTCCATTGGTTCTTGGTTCTGTATGGCTAAGTGAGAGTGGTAATGCCAAAACACTTCCTGAGAAATGTCTGACCCCTCTAAAACGTCCTCTGAAGGAACCCATAGAGCTTTAGTAAGTGTTGTAATTACAGCAGCCTTTCTCTGATTACTCTCCTCCTCTTAATCTATAAAATGTGAAGGGAAGTCGTGATCTCTTAGTAAGATCCTATGATGCCAAAAGCCATACAGGAAAATAAATGACCATAAATGAAAGGCTTAATAATTTCTCACCAACTTCTTCTATTCTGTCTTGTGTCCATCTCTTCCAGAAGTCTTCTGAACTGTGGGACAGTCCCCATATTTGTAACAGGTTCACAGAAAATATACTACTCCACATACCTGTAAAAGGAATTAGTGAACACAAGGACACATTTTAACAAGAAAATGCCCTTTTTCTTCTATTTTGACCTCCTGGCTTAATTTTTTAATGGGCTTAATGCAAATATTTCTAAACTTCCATTCTGTTAAATTCCTCTTAACTTTCTATGTCATTGTTTCAGGTCATGCTACCATCAGTTTTGTGCCTAACCTACTACATGGCTCTGCCTCATGGTAAAGAAAGAAAATAATGTTAGACAAGTAAAGGAGAAAAAAGACCCACTTGCTCAAGAGGCAAACTAAAGAATTCAGATAAAACATACATCACAAACACTTCCTTTCCATCCCATCTTCCTTTCTCCAGCTTATCTTTTTCTTACTCTGATCAGTAACTCTTTCAAACACCCTGAATTGTTTCACAAGGGGTGGAACTGGCTTTTCAGATGTTTGGTTTGTAAGACAAGATCTCGCACCACAGCTTGTAAAGGCTTACACATGCAGTGGGTTCCAGCTCCACTGTGCACTCTTTTCTCCATCCAGGATTGCCTCTCTCTGCCTCCCCACAGGGGCACTGGTGGCTTTGTTGACAAAACAGAGTGCCACCATTTCACCAGTCATTGTAAATTTAAATCTGACTATCACAATTGGACTTAAGTTAGAGTTCAGAGAGGAATCAGAAGAATAACCAAAGAAGTGGGAGTTATTACTTACAATGAAAGAATTAAGGAGTCTCATCTATTCCATCTCTAAGACACAGACAACTCATCTACCAAGACAGTGACAAGAAACTGAAAAAATATGCAGGTTTTTTTACTGTATTCTCCTGGATAAACTACCACTCCCATTTCCCAGCAGGCAGTGTTCAGTGTGTTAGGACAGAACTATCTACCCTCTGGTTAACAGCATTACACCCCTCCAAAGTGCCTCTGTGCCAGGACAATGCTATACATCACCTTGAAGGTAGCAGATGCGGGATTCGGGGAGCTTTTTTAACAAGCGGCCCATGAAGAACTCACTTCCAAAGTGCTCCGTGCGAACAAAGGCACCGTACTTCAGAAGTCCCACCTCGTAGGGAGTGAACTCCACCCACTCTGCAATACACAGTGAGACACTTAGAGGGTTCCCAGACAGGTGTGGGGAGAGGGGAAGCTCAGGTATACATTGGTCTGAGTTATGTTTAATATGTTGCCTTTGCAAAGCCTCACTGATAACTTAAAACCAATCATACTCTCTCTGTGTGGTACTAATGGAGACAGAACTAGTTCTTGTCTTTCTTGGATATCCTCTTCAAAGATAGTGGAGTGCAGTTTTCTGATATAACTGCAGTGTGAGTGAAAACTGGGACAGAAATGTCATGGACCGTAATTTCGTTTTCGTTCAGAAATGGTTCATTTTCTTGCCTCAAAAATAAAAACTTTGATCTGAATTTTCCTCTTCCCCTTCACCTCCATCTGATTCTCCACAGGAAAAAAAAAACCCAAACAAACAAAACAACAAGAAAAACAAAAGATTTAGTTGGGAGACTGGAAAGCTGGAAGCCTTCTCAAACTGTACCATAATTATCTGGTCATTCTTCATATTGAAACAATACCTGGCCATTGAGAAAAGGCAATTCTTGGATAATTCCAATACTTCTCATTCTAGGTGCATGTGATAATACTTCAAAAACGGCCTTTCTGGCAGAATTTCTACTGTATATGTCTAGACAGTGAAATACTGCTGCCCCAAACCCTTGTATTAAAATTCTAAGGCATGGAAGTGATGGTTATTTCTCCAAAAAGCAACTAACACAGACAGACATCAGGATTGTCTTCTCCAAGTGCCACCAAGAAAAGAGGAGTGATGATGGGAATTCAGCTGCCAGTTTCAGCCTCAAAGGATCCAAAACAACATCCTTACCTTTGAAATCATTGGTGCTGTAACTGTCCCGGACACAGACTGACACATAGATGGGCAGTGGGTTCTGGCCATCACACAGTGCTTCTTGCTGCTCTGAAAGCTTGTGGGGGTCTTTCTGGTTTTGAAGAAAGAGTGTTACATGAGAGGAGACAGAAACAACACATGGTGAGTTCACCGGCCCCAGTGCTGGAGGAGCTGGGCAGCTCCATCCACAGCATGCAGGACACACCCCGGCAGCTCCATCACATGGAGCACTGCAGGTAACCCCACCAACCAGCATAGACCAGGCTACAGCCTGGTTCTGTGCATGGATTCACAAAAAGATGAGGAGGGAGACAACTATTTCTGCACACATGTCTATACTTCCTAGGAAGTACTGTCCTGACAAGAAGGAGGAGGGGTGGGCTGCTCCTTAGGCTGAAGAGCGTAGTGAGCCATCCTTGCTCTCCTGAATCGGAAGGAAGCCCTTGAGCATGCTGATACTTAATTTTCTTTCCTACCACACAACAGCTATCACAGTCCAGCCTTGCAAGGGGACTGAAATTTGGCAGCAAATTATTTGCACCCCACCCACTTTTTCTTTTCTGAGAAAGCATGTTGTCATTAAAGAGGTTTATGAAAACCCATGAAATCTCATGAACGACTGAAAAATTTAAGAGCAGATAGTTCTGGAGAATTAGGGATAGTTAATGGTTACACAGCAATAGTCAGCACTGCTCAAAGGGGAAAATGTTTGGTTAAATTGTGAGTGGGACCTCATCTATCTGAGATTAAAAGAGAGGCATCTGTTTAGCTCACACCTTTGTTTAACACCTAGCATTCCACTGCATGCATTTATGTTCTGTTTACATATACATAATGCTATATATGTACTTGTATAAAAATAATCCCTAAGGAATGATTGAATGACTGTAGCATTTCTACAGTACCGCTGGAGGACACTTCTGCTCAATCCTCAACCACTCACCCTTTCCCACTTTCCAAGTGCCAAGGCACACATCCTGGAACTGTGATCCAGATGGGGAGAAAAGGAAGTGGATTGCTGTACTGTAGCGTTAGAAACCCATTCAAGTGACAGAAAGGCAAATATGTAATTATTTATAAAAATTAGTACCACTTAAACCACGTGAGTAGTGCTTCTGAGCAAAAGTTAAGTATGTACTTGCCTCTAGTGTACAAGCAGATCAAGTTACCTGCCAGTAGATGCAATTCACTGAGCATTCTAGCTGTTTCAGGGTTGCTTGAGATAGTTTTCACATTGTTGAGATTACTCTGCTTTGCATTTTGAACTTGTTTTGCATGAGTAATTTGCATCTCAGATGCACTTCCCAAGATTGCCTTCACTTCCATTTAAACACCAGCCGGAGCTCAAATGGCTGCATCCACAACCTAATTTATTAGCATATAGGATGCATTTCTCTCTAGGCAAACTATTAAAGGAGTTTTAAAAATCTGGTCTTTTGTTAACATGGAGAATTCCCCTCTGCTTGGAGGTACATTCTCTGAAATGATGGACTAGTTTCCTCTCCATCCACTAAGGGGAAAACGCGTGGTTCTTTAAGAAATGGAATATACATCATACCCCATCGTTCAGTAAGTACTCAATCATGAGACCCCAAAGATCTATAAATGATGTCCTATATCCCTCTTCTTTCCGCTGGCAAAGCTGCTTGTTGTAGTACTTCATGCGATCCATCGAGAAACAGCCCATCTTGCACTTTGTTGCTTGTTTCTGGGCTTCACCAATATGTGAGTCCAGGTCCTTCTGTGACCAGTAAGCATCTCTGTATAAGTTGGCCATAGTCCTGGAGAAAGACAATACAGACAGCAAAAGTCAAAGGGAGCAAAAAAAGACTGGAAATGTTGTGCTTTCAGAATGGAGGTTTACATTTAGGCATTTTCTTCCTCTCACACATACTCTGGTTTAGCTACTCCATTCAGCAGAATGAACACTCCAGAGTTTCTATGACTGTTTTTAAAGATGGCCTTGAAGAATGAAGTGGTGTTTTTGTTCTTGACCTTTTTTTTTTCAAAGCAGAACTGGCAGAAGCTTAAGGGATAAAACTGCCAGGTGTGAACACGGGTACATTTATGAAGCACAAAATAGGCAGAAAATGATAATAAATTTTCTTTACTCGTTTTTCGGAACCTTAAATTCATTTGTATCAGCTGATATCTCTTGGCTTTGATTAACTTAGTGCTAATCTTATGATATCATTATGCTTTGTTTTAACATCATCCTCTATTTTACCAACCTCCTCTACACGGGACAATCAGACATTAGGCAGCGGTAGGTCCTGTGAGCAGGGAATAACGCTGGCCAGGGAAACACAAAGGTGGCAGGTTGCAGGAGTAAGTGTGCACTATCCAGCAGTTTTTTCCAGTTAGAAATCACAGCCAGTCTCAGAAGCTAATGGGAACCACAACAGCTGGGACGTCAGTGGAGAAAGGAAGAGGCATGATGCTATGGGCATCCACAGTTACATCCTCAGTTACATCCACAGTAACTACTTACCTAGAAAGCATCTTGGTGAGTGTAATTGTCATATGCACATTTAACTGCTGTGCACGTGCAGTTGATAGGCACAGTAAAGAACTGTGCCTTTACAGAAAAAGTGTGCACCAAGTCAAGCTAATATTTACCGGCCTGTTACTGAGAAACTTGTTTATACGATGTTTGAAGAAAATCTCCTGATCCTGTCTGCTTTTAGAAGCTACTCTCTGCAGCAGTGTGACCCTCAGAAGGCCTCGTCAGGCCTCCTGCTTGAGCTGGCTTACCATGTGGTGCCGGACAGCCCACTGATATACGTTATGCAGTCCAGGAGATTTAACTTCTTGAGTCCCATGAGGCTGCCATACAATCCTGTCATTGACTTCAGTCCTCCGCCTGTTGTGATGATAGCCACGACAGGAACCTGTTGGGCAGAGGGAGGATGGGACATTCACACTGACAGCATTCAACACTGCATCCCAAACTGCAATGGGGTCTGGTCACCACGGCCAGCCCAGGTCCTGATCTCAGAGCCCAGGTCCCTTTTCAGAAGGAAAGACTCCAAACCGAACAACAACTGCTACTGCCACTTATTTCCCTTTGGACAAACAGGGGTTCAGAGACTAAGCCAAACCTGGGTCCTTGCCCATCTCTAGGGCAAATATCGGCACAGGTGAATAAGAAGAAACCTTTTGTGGAAACAACCACGTATTTTCTCTACATGTCTCACTCCACCACTCTTCTTATTTCACACACTACTAATGTATGAAAATCTGCATGATAATCCCATGAAGAAATACACTCAGTTCACAGCCACTGTTGTGAAGATACCCTCAGCTATTCTTCTGTATCCTGAAGTTATTTTAAAACAAATTATATTTATTTTAAGGAATTTCGAAACTGCAAGGAACAGAAGATATAAGAAGCACTCAGAGATGTTTGTCCTAAACTCTCACAAAGTGGTGAAATTGGAACAAGGGAAAAAAATCTTTGCTGCGTAATGTATTCAGTATTTCTGAACCAAGCCAGTTGTAGCTCAGCACGGCAGGAATGAGCACACCTCAACTATGACAAATTCCAAATTGATAGTAATGAAGCATGATGACTGCAACCACTGCTTTCAATAACAAACCTTGCCAGCAGAAGCAAATGTACTTAAGACACGTGGACAAGCTTGCACCTGCACAGCAGATACGTGTGGCCTCTTCTGCTGACCACTCACTTACAGAAAGCACATGAAAGCACTAGAGATTCCAGTTCTATCCCCTCAGCACACACGTACTTCTTGATCCTGCAGATCGTGTGGTAGGTGAAAAACATTTTTGAGAGCACTTGCTACATATCTCTTTCTTTTCCCCAGGAAAGCCATCTCTTCAGAACATAAATTAAACCCAAAGCGCATGTCCAGGTCTTGGTGGCATGAACAATTACTAAGATAAAAACAGACAAATGCATTAAATATTAACATACCCATATCAATCTTAGGACTTTGATCAAAGATAATCTACAGCACCCTTCCCTTCAAACAGGATGATTCAATATAACAGGAGCAAGAAAGAATAATTTTACTGTTTTTAAAAGTAATAAAATTATGTTAATTAGTAAGACTAACTAGTGGCATTATGCCCAATTATTGCTAATTGGAAGAAACAATGTACCGTATTTACAAATAAAATATTTAAATAAATAATCTACAGCTAAAAAACTGTCAGGTTTAGAAAATCCGTGCAAATGGTCAAAAGTGAAAGTATAGATTCCTATTTCCTATTTAAATGAGATTATTTTCTCATTCGAAATCTAAAATAACACCCGATTTTCAAAGGCTGTAATTTTCAACGTGAAGGAAAATTCTCCTTTTGAGCAACTGGCGAGGGAACGCATCCCCCTCTAGCGGTGAGCCCCGCTGGGGAGGGTGGCCGCGGAACCCAGCTTGCTGGAGAGGCCTCGGTGTCATCCAGCCCCTGGATGGGTCACTGGGCAGGATTCAACCCCTGCTGCTCTGTTTTATCTACACTTGCACAGGCTGTTTCAGGGGTCAGTGCCGGAAGCTCTATTCCATATCAACACTGACTCAAAAATTGTAAGGCACAACCTCTCCCAGCGGAAGATTTCACTGGAGTCTGTTTAGAAATTGAGTAAGTCATTCCTGCAACTCCACGGTTGCAGCTTATTTCCCTGGGCATTTGTGCTCTTCTGCTCACTAATCTCCCTCCTGGCTCTTCCTGCCCTGCTCCTACAAGACATCAATAGGCAAGAGATGGGCATGGTCAGGTCAGAGCTACCTGGCCAGGCACTGTCAAACAGAAGGGGTTTGCTGTTTTATTTCAGTGACAGAACCTCTGTCTTCTACTGGGTCCATAATTTCAATGAAACTACTAAAGAAATGTAATCATGGGCTTTCTCAACCACCAGATTTGGATAAAATCAGCCAAATTATTATAACCTTATTTGCAAATGAAGATACACAATTATAATTGTGTTAGGTGGAACTGCAAAAGCCAGTTTCCACTGTAAATCAAGATACAAACAAACTGTTTCTAAAGTTCTCTGAAAGTAAAATAAATAAGCAGGAAGTGTTCCTCCTGTCGTGGAATAACACTGGTTTTCCTATTATCATTGACCACTTGCTGTTTTGAAATGAATGACAGGAAACTCTGTTTGAATTCAATATTATTTTTTTTCCTTTTATTTCTTAGGCACACACATGAAAATACCAGTTTTCCCAGTTCTGTGTGTTCCATACAGCTGTGGATAACATGAAGTATCTCCATGTCTACTGATGAGTGTTAATGAGCCTGTCTGTAGATGTCAAACCACAAGCCAACTTGTTTACCTTAGTTTATACTTGATGTATAGTACAACTGACTTGAAAGAATACAAGGTTTATCCCCGCTGAATATTGACAGTAAAGCAAAAAATAATTCTTAATTTCTGCTTAAATTAAATGTTTACTTCTGACTACTCTTTTTTTGTTGTTAGCTAGCTTTGTTCTTTCTGTGAATTTCAGAGGCTGACATAGACCAAAAAAAATATTCTGTGGTCAGAAGGAAAGGGATAATGCTGAAATAAACACATTTCTTTTAATGTCTTATCAACATTTACTGATTAAAGCCAAATCTTCCTAAGGCTAATTATGTATTGTACATTATGCATGTATTTTATGTTTTGTTATAAGCATATTCTAGTTTTCAGACTGAGAATGCTTGCTTTTGTCATTTCCATGTGGCTAAAACAACAGTAAAATCAATGAACCAAGTCTTAAGGAATAGAAGAAAATCTCTTACCAAGGTTTCGCTGTCACATTCAAGTCAAATCTTTTCTCCTGGAAAACAAGAATTTGTAATTTTTTAATTTTAGGTTTTCTATTTTCCCTTTCTGTTTTGGGGCCAGAGCTTCATTTATACCCCAGCAAGGTCTGGCAATCACAAACTTAAATATCTGAGATCTCAGCATATATTTCCAAAAGCATTCACTTATCCTTAGTGGAACATCCCTACCTACAGATCCTAAATCCCTCCAGGCTGCAGAAACCATTAAGCATCCTGGTATAAGAGGTTTCTGAGACTCATGCAGTAGATTCCATTTCCTGTGCTACCCATAAGCCTTCTGCAACATCCTGAGCTACCATTTTTTGTGTGTTTTGCATTCCTTATGCTCGAATACACAGCACATCTTTGACATCCTGGCCATAAACTCACAGCGAAGAGACTGCAAAGTCTGCATTTGCTTCTGCCAATACTTTATCCTCTCTTAAAAATCATTATTTCAATCTTCATGTTAAGTGACAAAATGTGCTTTGTTCTGAGAGGATGTTTTAATGGTGCTTTTAAAGCAATATTCTCATTATAGTATTTAAAATACATACTCTATGACTAATATTTTCATCATATTTGAATATTTTGTCCTCTTAAGTATATGGTTTACTAGGTTTATTGATGTTTTCCTATTTTGTGCCCAAGAAGCAACTTTCAGTTTGGATCCTAAGCAAAGGAGGAGTCAGTGAGTCCTTGGGTAAACAGGGAGAGATGTTCTGAAGGAAGTATGGTATTTTCTTACGTTCTTGTCAGTCTCTGTATCCACTACTGGCACATAATGGAGAGTAATACAGGGATAACCTGCCTCTGTGGAGAAAACTTCCGGAGAAACAAAGCTCCTGTTTTCTCAAAATCTAATAAAAAATCAGAACATTTCTGACACTCTTAGCAGCCATCTGGCACAACACTATGAAGAATGGTTTCTATTTGAGTGACCTTTTGTTCCCAACAGCTGGAAGTGATGCTTACCTCTGCAATGGTCGTTTTCCTTCCCATGGGCAGCGAGTTCAGCATCACGACTGGGGAGCCTGTCTCTGTACTGTACCTACAGGACCACTGGGAAAACAACATGCTTTAGGACAAAGCCAGTAACGGGTTTACCCTCTCTCCTTCCTCCCACTTTCTTGAGAGACACTCAAAATCCCCCCTTCACTGATGCCACTCCAACATACAGGGTGGTAGCGCCTCTTCTTTGGCAGCATGACATCCAGCGTTGGCTCCGCATACTTGATGTAGTGGAACTCGGCGGGACACGACGGGCTGACAACTCCATTGGGGCCCAGCACAACATCCTGCGTCCCCTCAAAGGAGCCCTTCACAGTGAGGGAAAGCTCCTTCTCTAAAGTAGCAAAACACAGATCATGAGAAATGCTAATGTGATTAACCAGAAAAATGTGCTGACTTGTTTAAAAGTGGGGTGCAGGTAGCACAGCTTTGCCCAGTGGGAAATGCTGGCACTGAAGGGAAAGGAGCCAAGTGGATGCTCTTTTGATAGAAAGGGGACTCTGAACATTCCTGCTACGATACAGAACTGGGGTTTCAACTTTATTGTGCATTTAATAGGCCTTATCAACATATATCTAGATGAGGTCATTGGATTTTACAACAACCTAATGTGTTTACCTGACATTAACTTCACTGAATACTGTAAGCACTGTTTATTCCACCAACACATTGTATGAAAGGGGCATTTTCTCGCTGGTAACCATGCAACTACTGGTAAATAGATAACAAAGCAATAACCTTACTTGATTTTTGCTTCGTCTTCTCTGCCACTTCAACTTCCAAGCAGCAAAGTTCACGACACTGTGAAAGACAGATTGCAGGATTTTGTGAGAAAGATCATCACATCTCATCCTCATTATAGGGAGCTGTGAACCTCTCAGCTTGGAGCCACCTGGAGTTCTGGATTCCCTGGCATCTCTGGGCTTTTTCCTATTAGCCACTGACTAAAGAAAAGGAAAAGCTTTGGAGGGACTTCTAGGCATCCCATGTGTGACAATGACATAAGATTTGGCACAGTGAGAGAAATATACAAAGGAAGAAAATCACTCTTGTCATTTTCAGGATAGTAGCATAAATACAAAGGGTTAAACTAGGAAATAAATAAATAAAGATGTGTTACTGAGAGATAAAGAGCCAGTAGTAGGAAAGGTTTTCTGAAGAAGCATTGCTATTAGCATTTTGGGCATGGGTTTTATTTTATGGTGCTCACTCTTCTTCCACATAATGTATTTTTGATAAGTAAGTATTTCATGCAGAACTTTCCCACAGAGCATGGATCATCTCCAAGGGGAGGAAAGGGCTAGGCAGATTATCGATAAATGGCTTCATAGCCTTTTTATCATTGTGTTCTGATAACATTTTTTGAAGTACTGGTACCAGAAGAAAACTCTGTGGGTGTGGGTGTGGTGTGGTGAATTATAGGACAAATGGGAAATAGGGAAGTATAGGACAAATGGGATATCACCAATGAACAGGTAAATAAAATATCTCATTCTGAAAGTATCTAAATAGGAAAGAGGAAAGAAAGAGAAAGAACTGGCTTACTGGCTTCTCTAACCCCCACTCTCCCTTTCTCTTTACATTAAGCAGTCACTTAAAGAAAATATCTTGGGAAAGACACATACCACCAGCACTCCATTGGTAGCAATCGTTTCATGAGGACCAGGTCTGGGAAACAAAATGAAAAACATGGATTTTTTTAAAGTTAAACAACTCCCACTCATCTTTACCCAGGATGTTGCCCTTTCTTCCCACTTAAAAAAACGACAGTCTGAGGGACCCCAGCAGGTACGTAACAAGCTCCTTTCCTTGCTTGGACTGAGCACTGCTCTAAGGGGACTCATCTCTGTACCAAAGCTGAGCAATGTGTATCATGGCTATTTTTTTACACTGCAATCTCATGATCATCTAAAATGGAAGCTACTGTTAGGCAGTCAAATTCTTCTCATTGTAACACATAAAATAAATGTATTGCAGTGTTAACATGCTGATAAACCCGCATACCCTTGTTGGGAAGCCAATTATGTGTATTTGCTGGCATGCAAATATGCTGAGCTGGAAGAGACCCATGAGGATCACCAAGTCCAATTCCTGGCCCTGCACTGGACAACCCTAAGAGTGACACCATGCGCTTGAGAGCACTGTCCAAATGCTTCTTGAACTCTGGCAAGCTTGGGGCTGTGACCACTTCCCTGGGGAGCCTGTTTCAAAGTGACAGTGGGTACCAATTACATGAGAAAAGAGAGAAAGCTTTCCAGATCATTCAGGTGAAGTCAGGAGATGGTGTGGAGCGACTTGACTTCTGGCCTTGGCTCCCCACTAGTACGAGAGCTGACCTTAGGCTGGTCACTTTATTTCTGCCATGCCTTAGTTACCTTGTGGCAACACAGAAATAAAAATGGTTGTTCATGGATAGCAGGATGGCTGCGCTGGAGAAAGAGCCTTACATCCTTACAAGAGTTTCCATCACACTGTGATTGTGCCAGGCAGAAAGTGAACACAATTACTAGGATTCAAACAGTACTGCAAGGGAAAACTGAAGAAACTGAAGCTAACGCTGGAAACCTAACCAGCAAGTTTCAACACTAAAAGTGTGTCCAATACATAACCCTGAAATAGGCAAGGAAAAATTGATAGGCAGGAATGCTTGCACACTCGGAAAGCCTTCTGAAATGCCCCCAGGTAGGCAAGTCATAGAACCATAGAATATTTTGGGTTAGAAGGGACATTAAAGATCATCTAGTTCCAATCCCTTGCCATGGGCAGGGACACCTTCCACTAGACCAGGCTCTAAGCTCCATCTAGCATGACCTTCAACACTTCCAGGGATGGGGCATCCACAGGTCTCTGGGTAACTGGTATGTGTGTCTTTGAGAGCAGCTAAGCTACAGAACAAGCTAATCAGTTGTGCTGGAGACTGCAGCAATAATGTAGGAGAAGGCTGGCACTTTTTTACAGAAATACCACAAAGCATGACTTCTAATAGTGTTTCTTTGTTTTATCATTAATGGTTTTTGCATTTTTAAAATAGTCTCTGTATCACTTACGCGACCTCCAATTTGAATTCAACCTCTAGCTCTTCCTTGGCCTGAAAGCAAGAACAAGATATTAAGTGAAGTAGCTACATAATGCTTCGTCCTTTGTCTAAACCCAAGTCCCTGATAGGCAATATTGAAGTTATTGAGTGCAATGAGTAGCCTGTGATAAATATTTCAGGATGGGTGGTCTGAATCAACATTTCAGCCAGATGATTAAACAATTCCTTCCTCATCTCCTTCTGCCTTCAAGATATCATCAAAACAACCTATACTTCTATTTCTTAGTGTGAAGCTGCTGCAGAAACACAAATTGCAATTTCCTTTGTTTTCTGAATTCCACCCTTTTCTCCCAACTATTTCTGGCACTGTCCTACCATGACTTACTGTACTGGCTATTATCTTGGAAATTAAACATACTTTACACCTACTACTTTACCGTAATAAACAGAGGACAGTATAAGTGAGTGATTCAGAACTGGTGTTATGCAACCCCGAGTAAGGCAGTGTTGATCTGTACGAGCTGGTTGTGAATGACCTAGTTTGGATACCAGAATCTGTCCCTGGTAGCAAGAAGTTGCATATGACATATTTTGCTGATGTCATCCTTAGATCTCAAAGGGAATCAAGATTATTTTCCCCATTTTAAAGATGGGAAACTGAGTGAATCATCTTCCATTCCATACTGGGCTACACACCGGGGCAACGTCATCTTTGCCTTTTAGAGTGAAAGCAGACACAAGCAAAGGGGTAGGGGGTTATGAATTATGGGAATTATTCAGGTTATGAATTACATGGGGAAAAAAATGTACAGATTATTCACCCCTATATGGCCTCGGTGTTGCCCAGAGGTAGCTTGCAGGTAGAGCCCTCCCCTACCTACTGCACTGTTTCAGTACTATGCTCTTTAATAATTTATGAAGTATTGGAAAGAGGGTTCAGACCCTCAAATTCAGATTTTTTACCACATTTTTGTGCTTATAATTTGAATGGTAATTCATGTACTCATTATTGGGATAAGTAATCCATGGCAGGTTCAGTAAGATTTTGAAAGTGTTCTAAAGCTCTCTACTGGTTTCTTAGTTGCTTTAGTTGCTTAGTTGCTCTTACATTTGCGCTAGGCTTGAAGTACAGGATCACTGTTCTTTCAAGTGGAAGTTTAGCCGTATCAAAGAGTGCACAGAGGAGATGGTCATCTGGAGTAGCAAAATCCTCATCATACACTGTGAGCTCCAGCACATTCTGTAAAAAGAGCGAGAAGGATTTTTTATAGTTTCTCAGACATCATTAGCTCCAGGCAAAAAGTATTGCTGAGGATGTGCTCAAGAAGAAAAGCTGAGAAATTAAATGTCATCCCCCTTTAGAAAAACATACTAGAACTGCATATTCATTCTTGCCTGGTTCATTTTAATTGCTGTAACAAAATACACTGGCTATACTTAAACATTAGCTTAGGTAACTCCCAGATTGTGTATCCATCTTGTACTGACTCATAAGAGGCTCTCATTTCCCTAAAACTTCAAAACTGAGCTCACTTTCTGGCTCTCCTATGCAGCACCACTGAACAGACTGGACATAGGAACAGACACAGGAACTCTGTCATCTCTGCTCTTAAATGCTTTGAGCAGTCCTTTGTCTTGTGCCATCTCTCTAACAACTCCTGGGCACAGTTCAGGAGATACATACACAAAATCTTCAGGCTGCTTCAAGCAGACAACTCTGGCTCCTTACCTTGACCTGACTCTGGATTCTGAAGTAGAAGGTTTCATTCCACACTGGATTGTCGGAGTTTCTCACAGTTTTAGTGCGTGACCTTTCACACGTCGCAGTAGGCAGCCACAAGGACACGTAGCAATCAGCCTGGCTTACTGGGTAGGGAGAGAGGCAAAACACTTGCTAACGTGGCAAAGGCAGCAGTGCTGCAGGACACTGGAAAGGTTACTGCAGCAACTGGTACCAATAACAAGCCAAAGTTATTTAAAGATAGAAACGTCTGATGCAATGTAACTCTTTTCAAGATTCCCTTCTGAGAGGGAAAAATGATGAGACCTTCTAGAAGAAGAACGATGAGACCTTCTAGAAAAAAGGAAAAATGATGAGACCTTCAAGAAGACCTTATAGAAGAGAAGGTGGTTTCTGTTTTTTCTTGCATGAGTTACAGACAACAGTGATACTGTGTATTAATAAAAATGGTGAGAATTTTTTCTATTAATCAGCCACTTCAGTTTCTCAGCCAACAAGCTTTCCTGTGCTCATGTGTGCATGCACACATATGCACACACACACTAACCCTGAGCTGCTGTCTGATTAGAGGGGTTGGGATCCTCCTCCAATTTTTGAGAACAACTGCAATAAAGTCTTCATCTCTGCCTTGCCCTCAGTGATTTTCTTTGTGAGAGTTTGTGAAAGGAGCTGCAGAACTGCCCCTACTGTATGAGAAGGCAGAGGTTTCCTCCAGAAGGAGCCCATTGAATGAGACATTGGAATTTAACTAATTGCCACCGCCAGGAAGAGAGGGACCAAGTCTCTCTCCCAAAAGGCACCAGGAGAAAGTTAGTGAAAGATTTTACATCTCCTTTCTCATAAGCACCTAAATTAAGGTATATCTCAAACAGCTACAGACAAAAATGCCATTTACTGTGTTTCTTCTTGCAAGTTATGCAAGGTACTTCAGCACCTTGAAAATCTCTCTGACACAGTAGTCCACAATAAAATGATCAACTACTATGTAATGCAGAAGGTAACTAGCTTTGAGAATGGACGACCTGTGATGTGAGATTTTTGAGAGAGACAAGTGATGGCAGCAGTAAATGGAAATGATCCTGCACAAGCAGATAACGACTCTGGAGGCAGAGCAGGGAACTGGAGCTTGTACATTGACCTGTGGGGAAAAGCAAAATCTTTCCTGTCTGCAACAGGATCTTTTTCTCTTCTTCTCTTTTTCTTTCTCCACCAAGTTTTGCCCGGTGTCACCCTACAGCTACGAACAGTCTCAAACTGGTTGGAACCTACATTTTAGGCTGTTGAAAGTGTTCAAGAAGCCTTGCTGCTTTTCTGTACAAATGAGAGGGAAAAACCGAAATTCAGAACAGCTTGAAAAATGATATATGAGTTGTGATGGGTCAATAGACACCTTAATTACTGGTTTTCTACTTTTTAACATTATAATGTAGAAACAACAACAAAAAAGTTTAATTCTGTCAATTTTTTTTCTAAAAATGTTGTGGAGAAATCAACATATTCCTACTGAGTTAAAAAAAAATTCCTCTGATGGAAAAGTTTTTTGGAAAAAATTCAGTAGGCCCTAGCCTTCTCCGTCTCCTGCTCTACTTCACACTTCACATCTTAGTTTGGATTTAAAAATAAGGAGCATAAGCCGGAGAATATTTAAAAATAATTCTGACAGCAATTTCACTGTTCTTGTCTAGAATCATATCATCTGCTTTAATTCTACCTTCCTACCACTCTTGTCTCTTAGCCTCTTTCTGAAAAATAGTGAAAAATGACTCCTTATTCATCTTCTTCATCTCTTCCTTTTTGTAGTGAGAGCTTCCATGTCCTCCTAAATAATTTCACTTCCACTCTTAAGGGCTGTAGCCTATTCAGTCACTCTGGATGTAAAAGTTGTTTCAGTCATTATTCTGTTTCCTCAAATATTTTTGTTGTTTTTTTTTTTTTAATCTGGGGAATTCCAGGCAGACAATAATGCTTTGAAGAATTTTGAAACTGTAAATTACATTTTCAAACATACTTGGAGAACCTAGAAGTAATGATATTGATTTTAAAATGTATTTAAAGTGATTTTGTTTAATTACTATATGACTTTGGATTTATCATTGGAGATCAGTGACTGATGGCTGTTTGGCTGGCAAGTACTTTATTCTACTGATGTGATTCATTACTCTTGTATCTTAACTGTACTTTGAGATACAAAGCATATCAAGCAATCCTTAATTATACAAGTAGATGCAGCCAAACTAGTCAGCTGTGTATTTAATGCAAAATACTGCCTCAGTTCTGCTTGCACAATCTCTTTCTACGGCCTCGTTATTTGCCTTGTTGCCTGACATGCAGAACTGAGATGAGTCCATGATGAGACCTTTCTGTGTTCTTGCTTCACCACACATGTGCCACAGCCATGGACCAGGAGGGAGGTGTAGAGAGTGCAGCCCAGTGATACGACCTAGGAGAGAGCTGTTGTCTCCCTCACTCAGAGCTGTGACACAGGGAAGTCCTCTGATACACCTTCCAGCAAAACACGTGACAACCACAGGGTAATGGGGAATGGTACTGCATGGTAAATCCAGATCTTTGTCTGTCAGATAATCTTTCCTGACTCTTCCTGTGCAAGACATTGTAGAGCCAATCACTGCTGCTTACAGCAAAACAGGAGAATCAAGAAAATCATGAGGGTTACATCATTTCCCTTCCATGCTCACTCTCAAACTAATTTCAGTGTCCTTTCACAGGCAGTCACGTAGCTCTGTTTACTCAAACAAAACAAACTCTTAACTTGTCTATTTTGTGTGAACACCTCTCCTCAGTACACATGTGGATAGTCCATGTTCTTTTACAAAACAGTGGTGTTTTCCTTTCCAGCTTACTCCCCTCCCACCACTTTCCTACCACGTGACTCGCACTCTTGCACAACTGCAAGTCTGCTGCAGGAGCATTAGAAAAGACCAAGCATCCAGCCCTCAGTTAACACGTTGGGGTTTTTTTACTGTTGTTTCAGGGTAATTAATGATGGCATTAGTCTGGTGGTAATGACTGTAAAAAGCTTTTTCCTTTTCAATTCATCTTTGTCAGAACCAAGATTGAGGAGGTTGAAAAGGTTTGCTTCTCCCAGCCACATTTCCCAAGGTGCTACAACCCATCAGCCGAATTACCCCTTGTTTTTGAAAATACAGAGTACAGTCTTTCTTCATCTACCTGTATCAGAAACTCTCCTTTCTTTGAGAGAAAGTACTTATCCTCAGAAATACATTCAAGTCTTGACACCAGTCAGAAAGCACAGGGAGAGCAATGAAACAGCAGCAAGCAGCAAGGACTTATCTGGTTTATAACAATTACTTTACATAAACACTGAGGTATTTCAGAAACATTAAGAAAAGGTTGCTATAAAATTATAAAAGATATAATTTACCTGTTCTCTGAGCTGGCACTAAGAACGCCAATACTTACAGGGATCCACTCGCTGGAGATTTCTCATCCGGATGATCCTTACGGTCAACAGGTAGCAAGGAGAGGATTCTATCTGGAGAAGAACAGTAAAAAGGGGGTCTGAATAAGCCTTTGGTGGGAAAAAAAATTCAAACATGCAAACTAACTGGGTGCCACAAAACACAAATACAGTTGGTAAAATTTGGGTCAACTATCTCACTATTCTGCAGATGAAGCTTCTGCTGTTAAAAATGTCTTAATATTTTATATATTTCACTGTCTTTTTGCTTTGTTACTCTGAGACTCCAGATTGCTCATCAGAGAAGAAAAGACTGGGATAAATCCCTGCAAGTTACACAGCCTGTGAGATGCTTGCAAAGCCTCTTGCTCTGAAATTGCTGAGCCTAGTCTAAAACACAGCTACAATAAGTCTCTTGAACAGAGTAAATGCACTGGTGAGCACCATGATGAAGTTGTCAAAATGCCACCAGTCCTAATCAAAGTTACAGTCAATCTCCGTAGTAACCACCCATAAGGTCCCATAGCACTGAACGAAGTGCTGTGGAGAATATCAGTTGTTGTGGACCCTCATGGGACAAACCTGAAGTACCACTCTTTAAGAGGTCGTTTTGCCTTCTGCTTCAAAAACTTAGATTTCCTGCAATTTACAATTGTACAGGGAAAAGAGTAACAGTAATGTGAGCTTTTGTAAATCACAACTACGAGATAAGCCAATGGCTGAAAATTGTTTCCAGAGGATTTAGGATATAAAGAGTTGGGTATGGGTTGCCTTTGGAGAAAAATAAAGCATACTACCTTCCTCCAAAAAACCCCTGAAGATTGAAAGTGCTTAACTTCCTTTGTTCCCTTTGAATATCTCAGCCTTAATCTTCTATAAAACAAGTCTCTCCAGGTTTTGTAGCTGCAGGGACCTCTTCCTATTTATTATTAGAAGATAAATGTGAGTTCCTTCTTCTAAGGAAGACGATTTCCTGCTGGCTCATTCCATAAACCTGTCTCTGGCTCAGAGCTATCTGCAAAAGGCTATTTTGACCAAGCCAATAAATAAATCAGCATTTCCTGTGGCTGTGACACATGGCTATTTCCTCACACTCCTAGAAACATTTCCACCTGCATAAGTGGTTAGAGCAGAGCCCCACAAATCATTCTTTTTCACAATTGCTATTTTTATCAACAGGTTTCCTCTCATTTAGGAGCATCCTTCTATTTCTATAGCACTTCAGAGACTTCCTATAACAACTATAAATAAGCAGACAAAATAGATGTTAAGACAGATAGAGAAGCTGGAAGAACCTCACTTAAACCAATTTTTTTTCTCAGGAGAACAGTGCAAAAGGGCCTTACTTACAGATGGAAACCTGGGGGTTTCTTCCGTCACAACAAATGGGCCTCTTTCATCACAACAAATTACTTTTCTAATATGTGATTAGAATACTCTATTCTCTCCTCTAACATATCATGTTACGTTAAAATCTTTTTACAGAGTTCTTAAAAACCATTGCTGTTTCCACCCTTCTTATATGTGTCTCAAGAATTCTATGGCTTTTTTTTTTTTAGTGCTTCTTCATTAAATTCAACATATGAAATCTATTTACCTTCTATTTCAATTGTTCTCAAAAGAGAAAAAACCTTACAGAAGCTGCAAAACTTGCAAAGGATATGTCCTTAGAGCTACCCCATGCAAAGACACTGGTTCAGATTTTAGAAACAGTATAGCCATGTTAATACAGTTCTACACCCTGTTAATTTACCCTTCTTCTCAGCTGGGTAATTAGCAAAGGTGGATCACCACACTCACATGTTAGGAATGAGCTTAGGCACCTCAGCATATGCCCTAGAAGGCAGAAACTCATTGTTCCTTAGGATCTGCATAAACATGGGGGGAATTCTTGCAGGCATTTCTCTCCAGAGATTGCACAAGTTGCTGCCAGCTTCTGGATCAGCTCCAGCAACACTTCCTCTGACAAGTGGCATTGCTTGAGTGAGAACCAATGAACTCATTATTTGCAAAGCAATTTGAGATTCTTAGATAGAAGAAAAGGTGGGTTGGGGTTTTTTTAAAGAAGTATTAGATGGTTTCTGCCATCTGATCACCTCTTCATGGTTCCCATGCAATGACTTTCTAACATGTTAGCCAGATTTTCCCTATCTGGCATGGGAAAATCAATTTTCAGAGATGTGGCATCCACAAAAGGATTTACCGAAATTTCACAAAAAAAAAAAAAAAAACAACCAACCAAACCCGAAAAAACCACACCAAAAAAACCCCGAAACAAAACCAAAACAAAAAACCCCCACAAAATCAGTGGCTTAACAGAAGCTACAGAAATCAGGACCTGTGCTTGCACTAGGGATGCAGATGCCACCAGCCAGTCACCCAAGGAAAAGGCAGGAGCCAGGCATCAGTTGGTCTGGCAGCCCTGGCACCTGCCAGTGGCAGTAGTAAAGACAATAGGGAGAGTAGAATTCACCTGGTGATCAGGCCTTGCTAGTTCTTCTGCTCCTAGGAGGATTTGCTATTTTAATTAATTCCAGTAACATCTTAAACAAAAGAAATGTATTTAAATAGCAACTGTGACAACATGATATACTAGGGTCTAGTTACAGAGACAAAGAAAATAGCAGTCATGCATGTATAAAACAAGAGATGGAGGTTCTGTTATTCTGTTTACTTAACACCTGTATGATATCTTTAACAAAAAAAAAAAAAAA
>VZRR01007586.1:399871-430754 GCA_013398015.1 Oreocharis arfaki
AATAGTGGGGTTTTTTTTTTTTTTTTTTCTTAAAACCCTTTTTATTTTTTTAAAAAAAAAAAAAAAAAAAAAGGCTGCTGCTATGCAATGATGTTCCATATATGGAGAGGTTTCCGTCACAGCAAATTGTTAATTTGTCAGCTTGTCTTCAGTCTGATGTTTCCCAACTTGTGCTCATGTGTGTGTAGCACAGCTGCATGGGGTACAGCACTCTGCAATGCCAGTGCATGAGCAGGGTGTACAGTGCTAGTTTCTCTGAAGCCCCAGGGAAATGAAGTTTTACTGGGATTTTCCAAACAGCAGCTTCATCTAATGTAGAACAGACCTCAGAGTCTCTTCTGATTTTACTGCCCTTCCCATAAAACAGAACAACATGGTACAATACTTGGCACTAAGTTACTATGTTGGTTTAAGTAAGGGATTCCTCTGTCATGTGAATGATCCCCACTTTCTCCCAGCTGAGGAGTAAGAATTTGAAAACAGAAATTTCTCTGTCATGAGCACTCTGGTGATGCAGGCTGTCTGCATTCCTAGAACATTTGTGCCTCTGTAGGTCTACCCCAGCCCTCTTTAAAGTCATGCTTATATTCAGATGTAGGTATGTGCGGCATGCATCCATCTTGAGAAGCACTGCTGTAAATTACTCCACTGGTTTAGCTGTGTAATATATCCTGTCACACCACAAGTGGCTGTGGAGCTCTAAAATGGCAGGACTCCTTAATGAGGCAAGAGTCCATGAGACCAGAGGGTGATTCTACTTCTTTACCATTTTTTTTTTCTACTTGCTTTTCTCTCAGTAGCTTTCTTTCTTCAGCCTTTAGGCTTCTTCATCTAACAGACTCTACCACCACGGATGATTGCTAGCTACATCCTTCCTGCTTGTGATATCAATAGTACGAACATTCATCCCTTCACTTATTGTAGACTACCCCAGTCACACAATTCCACAACAGTACAGTCAAATGTGTGCTGGGTGATGGATTTTCTTTTTTTTGTGTGTGTGTTAGGTGCTTGGTTTAGCATAGATGTTCCATCAGATAGCAGAATATTGTAGCTGCTTTCCCAAAACAGAGACCAGTTATCCAACAACACTGATCCAGAGAGGAGAGCTTACTCTTGAACCTTCAGGAGGAGTCAACACATTTCCAGACTTGATCGTTGCTCTTTTTAGATTGGTATTTATTTCAAAGCAGTTGTAAACTAACAGAAGAATAATGCAGAGACCCCGAAATTCATATTCAGTTTGTGTGTGTGAAAACTGTATCAGCATCAATAAGCAGCTGTCCTCCAACCAGACACTCAGCTGCTGCTTTTCTACATGAAATGTGGAATGTCTTCCATCGGGTCTTGTGAGTAGATGGTCTTTGTCATGCTGGGTGGAAAACTGTGATGAGGAAGCAAAGGAAACTATGTGCCACAGTGCTCTGGTACCACTACCTATTTCAGTGCAAGTGCATTGCATACTTTTCCACAAAACATCCTGCAAAGATCAGACAAGATTTAAAAATTCCTTTAGGACTATCATCTTACTTTTACAATGGCTGAAAAAGCCATTTCTACAGACCAACCTGAAAAAATGTGTGTTATCTATGTAACCCATGCAAAAAACTTCCTCTCTATCCAGACATTTTTCCTGGTATCACCCAGTAATATTTCCTCTATGTGTTTCTATGTCATCTACTAGCTCAGCAGCCCTTCTTGGCAAAGATAGGTTCCTTGCCTTGTCTAAGGTACTCCTGCATTCCTGGCCTGGAGAAGCATTCTGCTGAGATGAAATCACTCCCAGGATGTTGCAGGGCACTCCTTTCTTCATCTCCGGGTGCTAATTTAACTAGATGGTAGCTAGGCACCAAATCATTCCCTGCTGATGGTGCATCTAGAGCTGGTGGTGTGTGAAAGACTATCTTGAGCTGTCTGAGAGTCAGGTCTTCTTAACGAGTGTGTGAGTTTTTTACAGTTGCAGTCAGGATGCTTCAGGCTGTGAACATCACTCACCAATCCCTGCCCCAGCCTGCAACAGCCGTGGGATGCTGTGGGATGTGCTGGGATCCCCCATGGCAGACTGCCCACACCTGCTGCCTTTGGACACCTCTCTGAAGCTTTTCCTCATTCTTGACAAAATCAGGCTCCATGATGGAAAAGATGCTCTAATTGCTTCCTTCCTTCACCTCCTCCAGGCAGTGGGGCTGGGCACCTCAACCGAGGGCTGTGGGCTGTGTGTGGGCTGGGAATGCTGGTGATCACTGCTGCCACAGTGGTGCTTTACACAAGCTGTGTGTTTCATGCGTTTTATTAGTAATATATCTTCCTCTTCTAATCAGACCACCTTTTCACCAGGATTAGCAGAAGTCTTGGTTGGATATTGATGAATTAAAAATGCCTACGCTCAGATGGAAAAGCCCCTTTCAGGCGTACAGCCACAGTAACCCTGGTTCCACCAGGGGAAAATTTTCCATGTCCACAGGAGCATGACAGGTATATGCAAGGTCACAAGAATTTTATCATTCAGATGGTTGCTTCCTCATACATACATCCATCATGAGACTCAGAAAACTTTTGAGGAATGAGACTATGCACACTATACTGTGCTTGAAAGACATTTCCAAAAAGCAAAACTTCAAATACTGATCAGCACAAGATGGATACTGTCACTGCATAGTGATCCCATAAATGCAGAGATGTATAATTACATTTAATAAATAAATGCATTATTTATTTATTATTTCTATTACTTATATAAATCTGCAGAGATGTTTTATTTGACTGATAACTCAGGCTAGTTGCATAGCCCTTTCAGTACTGTTTACACTACCTTCATCTTTTAGTGTTTGCAGATGTTTAACAATCAGACTTCTTCAGACTTTGAAAAATAGATCTATTTGAAAACTTAAACTGTTCAACTGCATGTTCAAAATTATTTCCATATGTAAAACTGTATCCAGAGTAGCATAGTCCATCCATAAAAAAAAACAGTGCCCTTTTATACTGCTTTGCCTTCTCCAAGCAGAACAAATATGACAGAAAGAAACTAGGCTGAGCATGAACCATCTGAGGGCTGAGACTCTTTACACCTAATTCCAGATAGCTGTAAAATTAGTGTTTACATCTGACAGCTGCTGAACATTTCTGGATTCTTATCCTGAGGTAGACATTACCATAGGACAAATATCACACTTCTCCACAGAGACTTCACAGAAATCTCTATTTCTGACTACTAATTTTCAAGGGCATATATAGGTCTATCTCACGTACAGATGTTTTGCATTTTTGATGTCAAATATGGATTGGACAAATCATATTTCAAAGTTTTGACTTGGTGGGGAGTGGCCTCATTTAATTTTATGAGGTTCATTTTTGAAGTGGGAGGTGTGCTGGAACATGTAATTTCAGCAGTCTATATTTTAGGCGTCCCCACACCACCACTTGGGGAGGCAGAGGAGGTGCCTGGGCTCAGAGCAGCTTCTGCAGGTGAGCAGAGCTGCTGCTGGAGCCATGCTGCTGCAAGCACTGTGTGGCTAGCGGTGGCTCAGGAGCTGTTGACTCCTGCCTTTCCAGTTGCTGCTGAGCCTGGGGCTGGAGCTGTTCCTGACAGCAGGCTCTGGCCCTTGTGGGAGTCAAGGAGCCCATGCCAAGGAGCCTGGTGCCAATGGGGACCCAGCCCTCCTGCCTGCCTCAGCTCCTGTTCACATTACCAAGCCCAACCTGCACCAGAAGCAGATGTCACAACTTGCTCCTAATCTTGCTCTACAGTGTGGCAGCTCCCCACTCTTTCCCTGATCTCAAGAGCTGCTCCAGCTTCCAAAACCCAGCAGAAGCCAGAGCTCCTGCTCTGCACAAGGGTGAACGCTTAACCTTGCACCTCTCTTGTTAAAGGTCTGCAGCCGTACCAGCTGCACAAACCCTTAAAGAACAACGAGCTCATGTCTGCCAGGGAAACAAGGTATGACTTGACTTGAGATGTGATGCACCTTAGCCTTATTAAAACATGGCTCATGAATTAGAACTATGCATCCAATTGCTCCCCTCCCCTTCCCTCACGTGCATTATTACATGAGACCTGCTGCAATCCTTAAATATTTTGGTATAAACACTGATGTTTGAAACACCAGAGCTGGCTCTGCCTGTTGCTTTAGCATGGGGCTAAGTACCAGCCAAGGCCCAAATAAAACAGATTTCTTAATGCAGATAAAAATCAGCATGTTGGTGTAAAGATACATGCAGTTGTTGGCAAACGCTGCCATAATTTTCTAACAGACAATCCCTCTGAGCAGGCAGAGACCCTCATATTTAAGTTTTCTGGTAGTTTTGGTGATGAAAAATTAGTAGTTGAGAAAAATTTAGGAGTAGAGAAAAATGTATATGCCTCCTTCACATGAACATATGATTGTTGATGTAGTCAAGTAAGATCATGCAAGAGAACTCTGGGATAGAGTGCAGTATTCTGAACACAGACAAAAGCAGTGCCTCTGTAACCACACCTCAGTGCCTCTGTAACTCAGTCCACCGCCAATGCATTGTCATGAATTTTGGAATTTTAAAACGTAAAAAATAATCCTTCAGTGTGAGACAGGGGCAATACAGTGGTCTAGAAGAAGATTATGAATATATCAGATGCTTCTTTTGGTCCACTACTGTCATGCCTGTCCTCTTGAAACTTCATGACCCTTACATGTCTTTGATCCAAGTCTATATCCTGAGCACACAACGGAAAAACAATCATATCACTGTGTGGGATTAAGAAATGGAGACAAGAAGTTACTTGTCATATGTATAACTATCATAAATAATTATAACCCAGCTTAAATCTTTTTCTTTCTCTCATCATGCTTTTAAGTTCCTGACCCCTTGTAAGGAACAGATGTTATACCAAAAATGGATCAATAACTTTTTTCAGCCTGTTTTCACTATCTACAGAATTCTTCGTCCTATACATGGTCCAGAACTTTAGTATCTCCCCAGGCTGTAGATACTAGACATTGTAAGCTAAAAATTTGCAAGATGAAATGCCACAAAGACCCTAGACTTACTATAGGATATATCCTGTGAAAATACAGTATAATCTTTTAATATCACTAATTTTTAAAAAAAAAAAATAATTATCCTAATACTGGGAAAACTCAAGAGCTAAACTTTGAAGAGCGCATGTGAAAAAACAAAAAATATTGTGACTATGAATAAAAATCTGTTTAAATTTGTGAGCAACCAAATTGCAGTAGAACTACCTGGTGAGCAGCTTACCACAAAGCTCACCTGTCTGCCTGTTCACAATATGGCTTCCACTTTCAGATAAAGCTCCTTTTCAGCTTCATTTTGCCTCAGTAGAACTTGTTTGCATGGATTATAGCACGAATTTTCACAGAACTGTCTGCCTCAGAAGCAGGCACTTCATGGGACAAAACTTTTACATGAATCACTCTTTAAGTTCTCTATTGACAGATAGGAAATAATGCCCAGACTCACTGCACAGTTGCAGAATGAGAACTCCCATCCAAACCAGTAATTTCTAACAAAAAACCCCCTTTGACTGACACTCATGCACAAGAAATAGCCCTAGCACATTCAAGCATCACTCCTTTTACAGAATCCCACTACAGTTTCTTTCCTGATGGAGCACAGAATTGAAGGATCAGGGTTCAATAATCCAGGACTCTCTCACAAATTGTGAGGACGGAGATCATGCCGCTGAAGCCATTGCACCAGGGCGTGTCTCACTGTCACTTTTGGCCATTTCAGTTACAAAAAGTACTATGGAACAGAAAGTTCACCAGTGGATTTCTTCTACAAGTAAGTGAGAGATTAAAACACTAGATATTCAGCCTGCTCCAAATAAAATGTAAGAGATAAATAAAACAAGCAATTAGGGAAACTGAGCCACCTGGTCTGCTTGAAGGTATCCCTGCTCATTGCAGGCATTTGGAACAAGATGACCTTTAAAAGTGCCTTCTAACCCACATCATTCTATGATTCTATGAAAATCATACACATAAGAGGAACAAAATTATTCAAACAATAGACTTAAGGGCATTTCCCTTGTAACACTCAAGCTGCTGCCACCATTCTTTATCTACCTGAACCTTCTCCCCTTCTGAGAAAAACAAAACCCTTAGTTCTAATTAGAACCCTCTGTTCTAAATTCTGCTGTTCTTAATACCTTGAAATCACCTTGGTCTGGCACAGTACTGTCGTCTCTCCTTTTTTGCCGTTCACCATCTCCCAAGGGATCGAGGCCTGAGTTTTCATCCTGAAGAAAGAAAGAAAGAAACAATAAATCATAATATTTAAACAACAGCAGCAGCATTATCAGGATAGATAATTAATTTCTACTTGCAATAATTTATGATGAAACCTCGATTAGAAGGGCTGTTGGTTACACCCAGCTGTGTTATCCCACTCAGATTAATGAACAAACCACCACATATTTTAGTGCACACTGGCACAAAATCCATGTCAGGGGTACCCTTTCAATAAGTCAACGAAGGAAGACCATCACAGCTGTAAGATACCCAGAAGGTGTGTCTACATTTATTCTGTGAAAAAGGTTTGCTTTTTGTTCTGAATGTGCTCATTTGGCAATCTGCTCCTGCTCTTAGCACTATTAAACCTCAGTTTAAAATACCCCAGAGTTATCTTCTGTGAGTTTGAACATAGAATGTGAAACACTGCAGTTGCAGAATTTTAGATCTAACATTTCCATCTTTTTCAGGGAAGAGAAGTTCTAAAGTACTTCTACAATGTAGGTTGCCCCCTTTTGAAGCACTTTGTAGAGCACCATTAATGAACAGTATCTACAAAAAAATGTTGAAAATATTCTGTGTCTGTTTCCAAAGTACTTCCTGAAGTGATGCACCTTCATCCAGCCAGGGAGCACACAGAACAATGCATAATGTACTACAGTTAAAACTAAATGCAAATCTTGAAACAATACAGAGAATGCAAGGCAAAATGAAAAAATTCAGAACCAAAAAGGGAATGTGTAGGTGAAATCCTCTATTCCTGGTCTCTATCCTGTACTTATTCCATTTTCAGTAACAAAAGAAAAGGGTTTGACACATTAACATTTGACATGTCAAAATCTTGCTATTTATACAGAAATATGAAGTTTTTAATAAAAGTTTAATTGCAGAAGAAAAAAGGCTGATAATTCAGTCTCCTAAAGCAAGTTTCCCTCCTCGTACATTTTTTCCCCTTTCTTATCTTTTTCTGTCCCCATACTACTCTGACTTCTCTCATTTTGTCTATGATGATGAGATCTTTGGCTCGACTTCTGCCACTGAAGCCTTGAAGAGAAAATTTCACCTTTGACTCCTTCAGGCAGAGGAACTGCTGTATAGTCCCATCAGACAGCAAAGTTGTACACTAGTTTGAATACAAACACACCCACAAAGCAGGATTTTGTTTCCTGTCAAATGCAGAGGACCTTAAGTGAAACTTTAAAGCTGTTTTCTTACCTCTAGTGCATTTGATGGCATCATCCCTGATTTCATGTAATAGAGTGTTTCTGGCACATCCATGGGCAGCAATTCTTGAGACATATTTGCAGGATTTATTTCTGGCTCCTCCATGGGCAAGAATCCTTTAGACACGCTTTCAGGATATACTCCTGGCTCCTCCATGGGCAGGAATCCTTTAGACATGTTTTCAGGATATACTCCTGGCTCCTCCATGAGCAGGAATCCTTTAGACATGTTTTCAGGATATACTCCTGGCCCCTCCATGGGCAGGAATCCTTTTGACATGTTTTCAGGATGTACTTCTGGCACCTCCACGGGCAGCAATTCAAGAGATATATTTTCAGGATGTACTTCTGGCACCTCCACTTGCAGCGGTTCTAGAGACATATTTTCAGTATCTACTCCTGGCACCTCTGTGGGCAGTGGTTCTAGAGACAGGTTTTCAGTATCTGCTTCTGGTACCTCCGCTGGCAGCACTTCCCAAGACATGTTTGCGGGATGTACTCCTGTGGGAGTCAATGGCTTGTTATTTTATAAAATGACCTGAGGCCCCACCCATCTCATCTCTCTAAATAAAGGACTCCCCTCCCACTGCCGAAGACAGTGGAGCACCAAGGATAGACTGCTCCAGGGAAGGACCTTACAGCACAAGCACAACAGCCAAAAGGAATGTGGTGCCTTCCTCTGGCTGGGAACCTCTCCCAGCCTGCGCCTGCCCCACAGGTCCTGCACTGCTTTTCTGTGTGTGCAGAGTCCCAGCATGGAGGGCACTGCCACTGAGGCCTGCTCCTTCAAACCCACTTCTTCCCTGCCCTGAGCAGGTACATCTCTGTGGGGGAACTGGACCCTGAAAAAGGCCTGTACATGTAAATAACTGGCAGTGACTTTCCTGTGTGCTGGCACAGCCCTGTGTTTTTTTTTTTTTCTATCCCCCCAGGCAGGGGGACCTGAGCTCAGTGCCTGCGGAGGGGCAGTGACCTGTGCCACAGACTAACCCGTGGAGAGGGCCATCCCCACCGCCTGACAGATCACTGCATGGACATGCAGCTCCCAGCTCCTCCTGGGCTGCTCCCGTTCCTTCTTCCCAGGAGAGAGAGGCCAACTGTGGGTACAAGCCCGGGGCTTCATTTTGCAGAGGTGAGCTGTAAGTAGAGGAGGTGATGGACGGGCTGGACCAGCAGCACCAGATTGAGTGTGGTAGAACAGCAGGGGAGAAGGAGGTGGACGCTTGCAGGGAGTAGCAGAAGTCTTGAAGTCAATGCCTATAGCTCCAGGCATGACCCAAGACTACTGCTGCACCCAGCAGTACCTAAAATAGGGCAAAAAACGCACAAGGAAATATGTAATAGCTGTGCAAAGCAGGTAAGTGTTATGCTTTTATACATTTTCCAGAGAAAAGGCAGCTGAACTTTAAATGACAGCTGTGGGAAACTCCTGTCAAGATGAATGGAATACAGTATCCAGTAGTTAAGTTTTATCCCGTTTATTTTACAGAGATTTGTTCAACCAAAGAACATGAACAAAACAGCAGGTGAACATCTCCAGGCTTTACCCAATGGAAATTACTATCTTCAAACACAGAAAAACAAATGAATAACAAGCTAGAAGCTCCAGTAACAGTAGGCTGTGTCATAGCATCTGCATTCCCAGCATGAAAAGTAGCTCTGCCCACACTGGAAGTACAAGAGCATCTTTTGGCCTCAGGTCACGGACACTCTGAGCTACATCCTGGAGAACTCCTTTTGCAGCTTAATTTAGAGAACAATCATTCTTTTTTTTTTTTTTTTTTTTTTTTTTTCTATCTGGTCAGAAAAGAAGACCTGGAGGATGACCTTGGAAGACCTGCCATGGGATACTAAAAATACCAGGATACTTGTCATTAGAGCAGAACACCTTTCCCTGGGCTGATTAGTTCAGAGAAGCGTTAACATAACTGATGATAAGTGAAAGAAATCTCTCTAAAGTTGGGGAACCTTAAGAAAGCTGAGATTCTGTAGTTGAGGAAGCCTGTGGAGAAGAAAGATGAATTCTGTGTACAGACTTCCATGTCTGCAGAGTGAATTCCCCATTACAGGCACACTTGGCAATCTATAATGATCTGCACGGCCTTCAGCTAAATTAAGGTATTTTGCTCCCATCTGAGTCACTCCACAGGGAACACCGTAAAGAAAGAAAACTGCAAGGTTCTCATTAACAACTGAACTAGTGCTATCTCATTTAAAATCTCAATGTACAAAGCTGGATGGTTTCAGCTTGGACAATGAAAAGCAGATGCTTCAAGTGGAAGTATTTATTTCCTTACATTACATATTTCAGTAATCTAAGGATGGATGAAGGAAAATAACCCACCTGTTTCAAAGATCTAAATGTAGTTGCCCTGGCAGCAGATTGCACCCTATAATCCTTTAGCATAGTGATATCACAGTTTTATCTACTTATCACACAGAATGTGCCAAAACCAGCACAACCTTGTACTTTCTCTACTGCCTAAGTTTCTTACTCATCCTACAGTGCAGTTTGCAGAAGCATCTCTCGCTTGGCAGAGGTACCTGTGTTACATCTGACTGCAGAGACAAGCTGTGGGGAAATGGAGTTACGTGACAAACTTAAAATTTTCAACAAGTTCTTTCATAGCTTTGTGATTCCTTTTAATCACTGTCTTGTACTGGGCCAAAACCACTGAAAACCAGTGTCCCCCTAAACGCCTTGCAACAATATATGCTTGCCTAGCCTCGAACAGGCCAGGCAAAATGAGCCTGAAGTTTTTCTGACAAGGTGGAAGCACAACCAGGACTGGCTGCAACCACCTCACTACTCTCAGACATATAAATACTTCTATACAAAAAAACATCACTGGAGAGCAGAGTCAGATGGGAGTTCTGGCTCAGCTGCATCCTCTTCCTGTAGGAGAGGAGTGGTGTCTTAGGCCATCACTTGTGCAATTAGTGAAGGAAGGAGATGTGGAGCAGGAGAGGAAACTCACAGGAGACGAGAGCGTTACTGCTGTTTGTTATCTTACCCGTAAAACAAGTAAGAATGAATCTTCTGGGAAATAAATTTTAAACCAAAAAATTTAAAAGTACTACATACTAGTACTAGTAATACATACTAGTATGTATTCTTCTTAAGATCATACTGAGAAAAGTATTGCACTTTATATCCATTGTATAGATGCATCAGCATTTGTATGCATCCAGCATATAACTAGGACAAACCTTTGATACTGAGAGGTATTCCTTTCCCAGTAGAGAGGCTACCATCATTGATGACTTTGTACATCACTGCACTCACAGTTAAATACCTGTATTCATTTCTTTCATCTTACAGTTGCTGATGCACTGGATAAAGCCCAGAACTTACCATGCCACTCTTAGAGCTGCCTAGTTGAAGTGTAAATTTATGCTGTGTTTTATCTCTCCTAGATTTTATGCATGTTGCAAATGTGCAGCCCTCAGTGGTTACCTGTAGAGTGAGAAAGTCCTCTGTGCCTGGAGTTCTCTTACTATGGGATGTTTTTCTGTACTTGGAGAAAGTTTCCCAGGACTACAGTTCTACAAGAACAGTTCCCAAAGTGTTTTGCATCACTGTTCATTCTCCACATTTCTGCAGACTACGTGCAAGTTTATCATATCCCCGTGAGCTCAAAACCAGCACCAGTGCAATATGACCGGCATAGTGCTTCCTCCCCATGCCCAAACCCAGCTGTGGGTTACAAGCCGTCAGCTGAGATGATTGGCTAGACATTAAGAATGACCAGAAAAGGTGTTTGTTAAGCATCTGTGAAGGATTTTCTGAATTATTTTATGTATGTGGGACCAAAACATTTAATCTTCAACAAATTCTAGGCTATCATATCATATGTTAAATGTCAAAACCAAGCTATATCCTGTATTTACAAAGTAGACATTAAGTTAAAAGAAATGCAGCTGAAGGAGGAATTTGGAGCATGACTTGCTTTTAAGACTGGGTGTCATCCAGCTGAATAGCAGAAATTGCAAAATTGAAGAAACAACTTGCTCAAGATTTAAGAGTACATATTAATATATGTAGAAACTTGCAGCTCCTTACCTGATAGTTATCAGCCTCTAATGATGCTCTATTTTCTCAGCAGAAGAAAGGAAATAGGAAGGGAGCAAACTAATACACAGATTATTAGCTGAGAGAGAGAAGGCTGCAATAAGCAGTAGTTGGCAGGAAAAATTAGACTGCTAGGGGCCAAGGAATCATCTTTTCCCAGTGTTTAAGGGCAGAAAAAGAGAAAAGAGAGCTGGCAGCTAGGATGTACTCACAGTGTGCATACCAGGTATCTGTAAGCCCAGATGGTCAGAACCTCAGCAGTAAGATTTAGTGCCATGAAATTTTCTAGATTAGAGATTTTTAGTTGCTATTCTTTTTAAAGGGCCAGCCTATCAAGACTGCTTTGAAAAAACTAGAGGAGTGGTTTATCTTTATCTCCATTTTAAATGTTTGTCTCCACCACCTTTTAGCTCCCGATTTCCTCTTTTTTTCCTTCTTTCCATTCCCTGCCGTATTTTCATTGCCATTGACTTCTTGGATTTCGAAGTATGTGGTTTTTGAATTTGTCCATCTGAATATCTCATAGCTAAAATTCCATTTTTCACTTTTTCATGGGTATTATAATTTGTTTTTTCCTTTTATCCTTTCTCCCTCCTTGTGTTTTATATCATCTTAATCTTTCTTAATCATTCTTAAGCTCCCCTCTTTGTCTCACATTTCCTCTGTACTGCAATTGTGCCTCCAGAAGCTTCAGGTTTGAGTGGTGGGGGTTTGGTCATATTTGGAACAAGCATGAGTACTACAAGCATTAGGGCAGCTGGGCTGTGACATCTGGATGAGATGTCCAGCTGCATGGAGAAAAGGGGATAAGCAATAGTGGGTTGGAGGGAGCCCAAAGGAGACCTCAGGACCCAAGGAGGAAAAAACAGGAGACATGACAGGACGTTCTATCTCAGAGTTTTGATTCCAGAGTCAGGGAGAGACTTTCAGGAGGAACTAAAAGGTACAAAGCTTCAGTGGCATGAATGACACAGAACTCTCAGCCATTTTAACTGTTGGCCAGGGTATGAGGAAATAGGGCCCTCATGGCCTCCTCTGCAGTGTTATCACTCTAGGAGGGCAGTGGGATATTGCACATACACAGCAGACTTTTACATATGAGCAGGTTTTAGCACAAGGTTTTCTAAGACGGGAAACCACCCACGTTCTCCCGTATCTGCTGTAGCAAACACATTTCCCATCACTCACGTGATGCAACCTGTAGTCTCACGAATGACTAGCTCACTGCACTCAGAATGTTTGCAATAATCTCATTTGATCACTCTTTATGCTACAGAACAGGACAAAATACTGCTGCCAACCATCCCATTCGCTCCTGTTTCTTCAGTGGCACTCACACCGTAGGGCTGTCCAGGTTCTCACAAGCCTCATGAGGAGTTAAAGAATCCCACTGCTGCTTTCCATAGGTTCCTGTGGTCTGAGTCACCACTCTGAGCTGCCCAGTTCTTCGTGCACCTTTGTGATAATCGGAAGGGCTGGGGCACAGGTGCAATTGCATGCTAATCCCTTCACTTACTATAGATAATGAATAGGTAAGAAGGAAAAGACAGACACTGAAAAGATGCAAAACATATTAATTACAACTAAGGAGGTCAGCATGTTAGTCTTTGTAGCTCCTATCACCACATCTACCAAGAGCTCTATCTATTAAAATATTTAGGAAAAATCATGTTAACTCCTGCTGGTGCTAACACCATGATACAACATGGACCTAGATTTTTACAGTGCTTCTCTCCCCTCTAGTTTCTTTCCTTGAAGGGATGATTCCATGAAGTCGCTCCTCTTTCCTGTAAAAAGGGACACTCCCAACCTGCAAAACCAAAAAGCACTTTTAAATGCCCACATCTTTAGCTGTTACCTGCATTCTTTTAATGCTTCAGTACAGCCCAGAGTCAGAGCAGAGGAAACATACCTCATTAAAAGCTGAACCAGAATGAAACAATGCCAGCAGACAAAGCCACATAAAACCTCCCTGCTGGCCTGCAAGAACAGATGACAAGGATCTTCTGCAAGTGTTCTGCTGAGAGAAGGGACAAGCACCTTGGCAGGTGCAGCAGAGAATGCCTCAGTGGCACACTGAAAGTAAATGGGGCTTCCCATTGTCAAACCAGAAAACATGAAAACATCAAGGGAAGCAAAGGGGTATAGTTAAAGGCATGGATGGGAAGAGAAGCAGGTTTATTGAACTCTGGTGTCATCAAAGGACTTGGATGGCAGGGGTAGGAACTTCATTTGCAGCTCTTGAAGCTGCCTGAAACCTCAGCTGCAAGATGGGCAGTTGGAAGAAGTAGCAAACACATGTGTCACACCGAATGGGGCTGTCATAATGATAACCAGGGAAGCCTGGGAGGGAGTTAGAGCTGGGACAGAGGAGAGGCAATGCCAAGAGGGACCAGATGACTCAGCAACGGAGATCACAAAGAGGGTAGCCCTTGATGAGCACCAACAAGTAAACAGCCATTTCAGCACACTAGAGGTTTGAACCCAGGCTGCAAATTGGATGAAGGTGTGAGGGCCTGGAAAAGCAGCTGCCGTAAGGACACAGCACCCCTAAGGGGGCTGAGGTCATCGGAGGTGAGCATGGGAGACTAAAGACAACAAAGGATAGAGGAAGACAAGGCATAAAGGAATGACTGAGGAATGGGAGACAGATCATTGTAGCAAGAGGGAAGAGGAGTTTTCAGCCTTTTAGAAGTTCATATTTCATTTTGAATTAAGAATTAATCTTCTGTTTTGGCTATGATACATTATTCATAGCTCTGTGTTTGCCAATACATGTTACTTCAGCACAGACAAGCTGCTTTCTTTTATTTAAATTTGAAGTAATTATGGGCAACTGATACTGACTGAAGCATTGTATCTTTTTATTTTAGATTAGGATCTTTGTTGTGATGAAACAGGTTTACATAGTATTTTTGCTATTAAAATCCTTCCTAAAGCAAATAATTATTTTGGTCTTCAACTCAAAAATAAGCAGTTTCAACAAATTACCTTGTGCTATTTATAGTGGTTGCATATATCCTGTGTTGCTTTTAGACAGGCAAGGACTGACAAAGTCATGCGATTACCCATGAATTACCCATGGATATCAGTATAAAGCACTTAGCTTGCCTACTGACCACAAAATCTGTCTCTCAGTTTTTGATGTTTTAATTCTCACAGCATCCCATCTTATAATGACAAGAAATACTATGAAAACCACTGAAATTAACAGGACGTGAATACTGAGCTGAATCCTCTAAATACCATGAATGTTCAGTGGAAAGTAGAACCCTGGATTAGATAGTTATACCTGCACTGGAAAAGCTGATCCTGACTCACAACATGGCTTGAAACAGTCATTTCCAAGAGATTTTCAACGACTACATACTGCTGGTGTAATAAAACTTCTAAATTTGGAAGTATAGAAGATGTGTATTTTTCATGTGAAGTCTCAGATTTCCTTTTATGTTTAGCTTGGCATGTTATTTCTCGCAAAATTTCTTGCTGACATTATAGGAAAATATAGTTTTCATGTTCTTTGAAATTGTCCACATTTATTATGTATTTTCCTATTGCACTAGATTTAAAATAAATGAAATATCCACTGCTCATGTCTTTACTTCACATACAACTTCTAATAGTATAGCAAATTTTGAAAGAATTTATACTGTCCCAGATTCATGCATTTAAAGAACTTGTAGGCAAACCTCATCTTTCCTGATCTTCAGTTTACTGCATGTACACTTATATGCATGAAAAGAAGTTCACCGGCAGGGAAATCCATCATAAATAAAGCACAAGTCTAATCATTATTTTGCTTGATTGTTTGATCTAAGATCACCGTGTGGTAGAGTGGAATCACAGGCTGAGACAAATCTGTACCTTTCAAAGTCTATGTGCTCATTCACAGACAGGTCTTGATTCTTCTCTAGAGAAGAACAAAAAAAAACAAAACCAAACAAATCATGCAGATATCATTCTGAAACTCAGGAGAATGTTTATTTTTTGTGCTGTCGTTTCTGCTCTATGGCTGAATTCAAAGCCTGAAGGATGAGATGTTGGTTGTTCTGAATGTTGTAGCTGGTCAGTTCTATCAGCTTGTCAAACTCCTCCCCTGTGTAGGTAAAGCTGTTTAAGCAGTAGGGAGAAAAAATGGTGGAAACATCCACATTTCCCTGTGCCAACTCAGCAGGGCTGCGCTCCACACCTGACAAATAAAGAAACATCATCAGTGGAGTATAGATATGGTCCCAGTCCCACTTTCCAGGTGGGGTACAACGCTACTCCTTGCTCCCTCGGCATTTGCATTTCTCTCCCACGGGAGGCACAGCAGGGGAGGAAGGAGTTCACACTACACCATGTCTCCCATCCCACAGCCAAAGTGCTGCCAGGTGGTGGGAGGACCATCCCATGGCTTACCAGGTTCTTTGTATTTTCTGAAGGAGTCATTCACCAAGGGGAAAAACACCACAGTCGGTGCCTCTGGGGTCTCTGTATCTTCAAAGATGTAGCACTCCTTTAGATTTTTCTTCTCTTCTTCACTCATCTGGATTTTGGGAAATGGGATTCCCTGCTTTTTAAAGTATTTGGAAGCTTCTTCCAAAGGCTGAATTCAGACAGAAAAAAAGAAAATGTGAGAAATTCTGCCACACACCACCACTTCTCCTAATGCATCCATTGAAAGACCTTCACAAAGCTATGGGAGCAGGGTTTGCTGTCAATTATTTCTGCTGTCCTTGTCTCTTGTGTGAGATATTAAGTACTAGCTATTACCAGAACAACAATTCAAGACTCAGTCTCCAGCTTGCACTGCGGATTGTTGTTCTACCTTCTCCACCTACAAGATAGGTAAAATGTCCCTGACTATGGGAAGGCTGGCCTAGCAGCTTAGGATACAGAAAGATGCCTCTTCTGAAGAAAATCCTGAAACAAGTAGAATGGACAAGAATCTGAAATAGTACAGTTTTAAAATACAAAATTACAAATACTTTTTTGACTTGGCATTAAGTATTTAAAAGCCTGTGTCTTAGATGCCTTAGGATGGTTCTGAAAAGTGATGTAAGCATCTGGGAGCAAACATCGTCTTAACTGGAATGCTAACCTTGCATGTGTGTTAGCAATTTTTGAAAATAGGATTTTTCTTCCTGAATCTGGTTGGCATGTATGAAAATTTTAGTCTTCAAGAATTTCTGTCTTATCCATATCTCGTAACAGGAATTATAGACCAGGTTATTAGCTGGTATTTGAAACAGCAGATATTGTCAAAGGAGAATTCTTTTCCACAACTTCAAACAATGACAAAAAAATCCAGTTACTGTTCTAAAGACAACTGGACAAATTATTTCTAATTATTCTGAATGTAGGCAACTTTATATGAATATCACAACAAAACCAAAATGAGTTCATCAGTGGTGGTAACTAGGACCAGATAAACACTCCATATCAGTTTAATCTAGATAGCCAAATGGAGATCACAGGAGCATACAGGTCTAGGAGATGGCATTTAGCTATTAGAGGGTTAATTCAAATAAAATATTTAGAAATCTGATATTACTTCTGTTTTTAGGGGATTTACCAGCATCACTTGCAAGACTTAGCCATCTGCACAGGGAGCTGTAGACCAAGGATCCTTTTCTCCCAGAATCAGTTTATTCTACATAAATTGTTCTGAATCTTTAGAAGTTAAGGAGGGCTAAAAGGCAGCAGTCATTTATCAAAGAAAATAGAGTGTTTTTCACACCGAGGTCTGTGATCCAGAAGAATAGTTTAAGTGCAGGACAACATCCACTTTCCTCTCTGGCCTCATGAGCGGTGGATAGCTAATATCGATGTATCCTGCCGTGTCTGCCAGGCACATGAACTCTGCTGTTTCTGTCAGCTGGTTGGGGAAATTCTCTAGTATGGTATCTAAAAGGAAATATTTGTTACAATGAGTGATTCACTGAAGAAACAGTACATCTGTTGTTTGACTAATAAGGAAAAATTGGAAAAAATGCCTCTTGGCTCTCCATTACATTTACTTTCCGAGACCCTGACACACTACAGAAGTTCAGCCTTCACACATAAAAGATAGACCTGTTCAATGTAGAATGAGTTCCTTCACTTCTCATGTTGCTATTTTTCCACCCCAAATGAGCAGTAATTTTCTTTCCCTGGAGTCAAGGGAGTTCCTGAAGCTGATTTGACTGTATGAAATTTAAATAGTTATCTTGAGATATTAATTTCCAAACGTTCATCGTCTGCCTTCATTGATGAAAACATCAACCATCTAAGAAGGTAAAAATTTATATTCAAGGATGTTTACCTTTCCATCTACAGAAGTTTTTGCTCTGAAGGTATTCATTGTGCAGCTGGAACCCCTTCAGGAAGTTGTAGAACTTTGAAACCATCACCCGCTCTGTCAGGATCCGCCGAATGATGCCCATGATGCCACATTCAGGGGTGACCAAGTAAGTCTCTAACTCATGTCTCCTGTCTGATGGAGAAGGCTCTTCTCCTGAAAGATAGAGGAGGTGAACAAATTTTTGTTTTGATACAATTCTTTGCAGAACTCAAAATAACGGAAGACATCTCATATTAGCTAGGGAAAAGAAGATCCTCACAAGACATTGCAACATACAAATAAATCAATGTCAAAATAGGAAGAAGAAGAAAATCAATCTTCAGTAAAGCATATTCCATGGGAAACAGAGTGCCAATGAGCTTGCTAAAGCTGGAAAAAGGGATCTACTCTTCGATAGAACTCACAGATCAATTCCCTATGTGAAGACTAGGGTAGGTTCAGAATCTGGACCTTTTCCTTTCAAAATTATTAAGGATCAGCTTTGCAAAAAAAACCAGACAAAAAACCAAACAACAACAACAACAAAAACAACAACCCCCCCCCAACCAACTGTTAGGAGACTTAGACATCCACAAAAGAGTAGAGAAAAGAGAGCCAATGACTTTCTGTCACATGTATTTATTGAGCCTAGGGCTTTGCAACACTTCTATGGAGAAAGTGATAGAAACCCATAAACCAAACTCACTTACTGCCTTTGAACACAGGAGGGACGACCAAGGCCTCTCAAAAAACCACAGGTTTACAACAAGATCAAAGAAAATTGAAATGTAGTTGCATGTAATTGTTATATCCAAGTCTTCAATAACAACATATGAAAAACACCAGCTGCTGAGGCAGACAGAACACAGCACTGAGGTGTTTGTTACAACACGGTGGTTCACCGAAGGGCCCCCGGCAAAGACAATCTGAATCTGTTTAAAACCTTCAGTAGTTTTACATTTGTGTAAATTCAGTCTAAGAGAGATTAATGGAAATAATATTCTTATGAATAAATCAGAGGGGAAACCTAGTTACATACAGCTGACAACAGGAAACCTCCGGATTTATGAGGCAACAGGTAAAACAGAAACATAACTAACCAATATCAACAGTGCTGTGTTGGGTACACCTCAGCGATCGCCTTTGTGTAGGATCCGATGAATGCCAGGCATCCAAGAGGTTGTATGAAAAGACATTGCTCCATAGGCCTGTGCAATGGTAGAGAACAGGGAAACTTCCTCAGGAATATTTTAATGGAAAATATCCTTTTAAAAAAAGTAATCTCTCGGCTTTGCAAGGGGTATTGGAAAGTCTCAAGGTTTCCAAATTATGACCAAAGACTATATGAAGTTCTTTTCAGCAGCTAGCATTCTGTCCTCAAGGAGGAACCTAAATAGTTTAAAACATTGTGTGAGGCCTCCAGCCATTGTAATTCATTGCCACATATAGCCCAACGTTTTCCATCCTACAAGCAACTATCATAAGTGAGCAAAACCATGCCATTTCCTATAAAATAAGGGTCTGGTCTAAAAAATATGTCATATACAAGTGGATGCTCAGTTAAAAGTTTGGAAGCTGCTCCTAGACAGTCAAGAATCAAATGGTTAGAGCACAGTTTAAGATAGTCAGCAGAAAAGTCCTCTAATACAAGACATCTTTGATGTCCCTCTAAGATTTCTCTTTGCTCAAGGTCTCTTGCGGGATACTCTCCTTCTTCTATTTGTTATTCTCATTCCCATAGTGCTTCTACCACTTTTGCCATCCCACGTGAAAGACCATCTAAAAATATCTCCACAGTGTAGAAACCTCCAAAAGCTTCTTGGATCTTGAAAAGTATCTCTTCCTCCACAGTTCTGTCACAGGCCTTGAAAATCTCTACCAGGGAAAGTTTTGCAAAAGCCATACATTGTACAGGATACAATAATTTGAGTTGCACAATAAAATAATTATTCATCCCATAAATTATTAACAGAAATAAAGTTCCCTTTTAAACCTGGTTTGTTTCTAGACAGAAAGCCAAGGGCCTGCTTCAGAGGAAGGCCTTGTAAAAATAGACTCACTTAAGAAATCTTAGAAATGCATAATCAAGAAATTAGTTTGAGGCTCTCTGGATCTACACTTAGCTGGAAACCAGGGTTCATTTGCATATAATTACTGGCCAGTTTCTGTCAAGACAACCTCATCTCCCAGCAGCTTGAGAAGCTTCTGTCCAACCCTGCTCTGAGAAGGCAACTCCTCTTGTTTCTCCTGTCTTCTCTTGGTATCTTCTCACTCTGTAACTCTTCCGGTTGCCTCAGCCCCAGGAGTTACACACTGTTCCTGCATTTTAATGTCTTTCAAACATTGTTGTCCCCTCAGAACTTGTTTATAATTACATACCAACATTGCCTTAACCTCTTGCACTGAATTTTCTTTGTACCTATATTGGCTGAAGTAAGAACTGTGAAGGGGGAAGGTATCTTTTACTAGGCTGACATAGTTGAAAAGAGCAGACAAGCTCTCATGCAACCCAGCCTTTCTTCTGGAAACATAAGGGTCTTGTATCCCTGTAAGTTCATCCAGTCTTTCCATCTCTAGCCACTGCTCTTACAAAAGGCCTTTCTTCTCCATGAAAATGACGCCTTGCTTTTAACCTTGAACTATCATGCTGTAACTAATAGTGCATTTTAATAGAAACCCAAGAGGGCATTACATGTGGTATCACTAGATGGCAACATTGCTTTGACTCTCCACCTTTATAAAGACACACCCATGGCTGTGGCACCACCAGGCTCAGGTGCTAAGGCTGAGAAGAGAGCTCAGCCCAGGCTGGATATGTGTGCTTGCTTCCTGACCACCTTGGGTATGAACACACTACCCCACTGCTATTGAGGAACTGCAATGGAGGCACAACATTCTCAGAAGAAGGCTCTATAGTCTCACCTAGCTCTGAGACCTGCCTCCTACCTCTAACAGAGTGTTTACTGGAAGACTAAAAGAAAAAGGGAAGAATGAAGGGATCTGTTCTTCAGCGTACTCTCCAGCATCTCAAGGTCCTGGATTTGGGGTTTCTAGTGCTGGTGGCTGCATCTGAACTGCTGGGTTTTAGAGCCACCGGTGGGATTTACCTTGCATGAATTTCTCCTGCCCTTTGCAGTTCTATTCGTGTTCCTGGATCTTGTGTTTTCTTCTGAGTCTTTTCCTTCAGACAACTCTTAACTCATGACATCACTAAAAGCTCTTAGCATAGCTAATAAAACTGTGAGATTTAGTGCTTGTGTGACTAAGCGCAGTCTTTTCTTTCTTATGCCCAACTACTATCTCGTATTTTGAGCAATATGATCCTGGACTCCTCTGGCATAATAGAGACATTCACAGCTTCTCTGAACACCAAATAAGGAATACCATGTGGTGTTGATGGTTGTATGGATTTTTCACTTTATAAGTTAACCACTTTTGAGCCGTATCCTTGGTGTCCTGTTGTGTCTTATGCTTATTTACATGTAAAATATCTGTTTAAGAGCAGATGGAACTCTGCTGCTGGTTGGTTCAAAATGAACCTAACCTCTTCAAGCAGCCCTGAAACTTCAGGCATGAACATCACTATTCAAGACAAAAGCAACAGTGTGATTTGAAATTTCCTCTCAGTACTTTTAGCCCATCTCCATTGTCTAAGGAATTCGGTCAGAGGTGAGAACAACATGGTGTACAATTGGTTTCAGTCCAACGCATGATGCAGGGCACTGGTTGTAATATGGAGGGTTTGCATTGTATGAAAAATAAAATACATTTTTATGCAATTCAAATTTTTGCAGTGGAGCACATCACCTTTCATAAAGCAGATTCGGGACTCAGGAAGCTTCCTCATCAGGCGACCCATGAAGAAGTCACTGCCAAAATCCTCTGCACGAATGAAGGCGCCGTATTTTAAGAACCCAGCCTCATAAGGGGTGAACTCCACCCATTCTGCAGAGACATAAAACAAACTTTTAAATCTCAGTCTTATCCCTACTTCTCTGCTGGCAGAGCTGTAGAAAGGCAAAAAGGCAGGTGCAGGATAAACCCCATCTGCAGGGTGACCACAGACAGGCCTTCCACAGGGTAAGGAGTTACCATTCAGCTGGTGTCAGCCACTCACTCAGTAACGTTTTGCAGTGTTGTTCATTCAGAACTTTCCAATGACCCTCTCCAGAGAGAACGTAAGTGAAGTTTATACCAAGAGAGGTCAGCCTAAGTTACCCCACATGTGGAGCTAAGGCTTGTGACTACCTTGGCTGTCCTTAAGCACCTCCCCAAGATTTCTCCTGCCCCATAGAAGATGAGTTCCTCTCATAGCCTAGGCACAAAGTCTGGAAGTGGAAAAGGACATTAAGGAGAAAAAGAAACTGTTTATAAATGCTATGGGTCAGCTGTACAAGAGTTTGAAGTACTGGTAATGCAGATAGTTTAAATACCAAATGAGCCCATTTTTGCCATCACCTTTGAACTCTGAAAGGCTGTAATCTTCTTTGATGTTGAGGATCATGTAGATAGGTAGGGGATTTTGACCCTGACTCAATGCCTGTTGCTCATCTGAGAGTTTGTGGTTATTTTTCTGTGAATTGATAAAAGACAAAGAGCAAAATCAAGGGACCCTCTCAGCATAGTCTATGGCTTCCAAAAGGACAGCAAAATACATACCTGTTTCCCTCTTAATTTCATCATTCTCTCAACTCATTTTGTGTCCAAACATTTTTTTTAACCAAGGAGTGATCTAAACATTCACATATCCACATAGGCCTATTTAATTACAGGTAAAGTTGTAGGACACTTTTTTTTAAATGGTCTCCTCTTCTTTCTCATAAATACATCCACTTTACATGGAAGTTTAAGTTCTCACAGGGATGGACAGAGGAAAATAAACCTTCAGCGTGACTCTTTAGTTAGGTACTCAGATACTCATACATGTAGAGGCAGACATAGGTTTTCTGCTCTACAGAAGCCCCTTGGCTGCTAATTATGCATTAAGAGATACATGAGGACAAAACTCTCAACAAGTTTGCAGACAACACTAAGCTGGGTGGGAGTTGTTGATCTGCTGGAGAGCAGGAAGGGTCTGCAGGGGGATTTGGACAGGCCGGATCAATGGGCCAAGGCCAATCATATGACGTTCAATAAGGCCAAGGGCTGGGTCCTGCACTTGGGTCACAACGACCCCACACAGTGCTACAGGCTGGGGGAAGAGTGACTGGAAAGCTACACGGCAGGAAAGAACACAGGGGTGCTGGTTGGCAGCAGCTGAGCATGAGCCAGTGTGCACCCAGGTGGCCAAGAAGGCCAAAGGCATCCTGGCCTGTATCAGCAATAGAGTGGCCAGCAGGGTCAGGGCAGTGATTGACCCCCCTGTACTTGGTAGTGGTGGGGCCACACCTCAAGTGCTCTGTCCAGTTTCGGGCCCCTCACTATAAGAAAGACAATGAGGTGCTGGAGCGGGTCCAGAGAAAGACACGGAGCAAAGGCAATGGAGCTGGGAAAGGGTCTAGAGAAAAAGTCTTACAAGGAGCAGCTGAAGGAGCTGGGGTTGTTTAGCCTGGAGAAAAGGGGGCTCAGGGGAGACCATATCAATATCTACAACTCCCTGAAAGGAGGTCGTAGACAAGTGGGGAATCTGTCTCTTCTTCCAAGTAACAAGTGATAAGACAAGAGGAAATGGACTTAAGTTGTGCCCAAAGAGGTTTAAATTGAATATTAGAAAAAATTCCTTCAGTGAATGTCTGGTCAGCATTGGAACAGGTTCCCCAGGGAAGTGGTGAAATCATGGTCTGTAAAGTGTTCAAAACTTGTGTAGATGTGGCACCTGAGGACATGGGTTAGTGGTGAACATGATAGTTGTAGGATCATGGTTGGACACAGAGGTCTTTTCTAACCTTAACAGTTCTAAAGCCCCTTTGTTAGTCAGCAGAAATCATCTGCTGGATGACATTGGCATGCTCTCAGGCATCTGTCCCTGGAGCTTCATTTTCCATNGGGGGCTCAGGGGAGACCATATCAATATCTACAACTCCCTGAAAGGAGGTCGTAGACAAGTGGGGAATCTGTCTCTTCTTCCAAGTAACAAGTGATAAGACAAGAGGAAATGGACTTAAGTTGTGCCCAAAGAGGTTTAAATTGAATATTAGAAAAAATTCCTTCAGTGAATGTCTGGTCAGCATTGGAACAGGTTCCCCAGGGAAGTGGTGAAATCATGGTCTGTAAAGTGTTCAAAACTTGTGTAGATGTGGCACCTGAGGACATGGGTTAGTGGTGAACATGATAGTCGTAGGATCATGGTTGGACACAGAGGTCTTTTCTAACCTTAACAGTTCTAAAGCCCCTTTGTTAGTCAGCAGAAATCATCTGCTGGATGACATTGGCATGCTCTCAGGCATCTGTCCCTGGAGCTTCATTTTCCATGCAATATTATTCAGTAGCGGTTAGAGAAAACACAGGGAAAACACTACCCCATCATCTAATGCTTTTTCCAGCAGAAGCCCCCAAAAATCAACACTGGAGATCTGGAATCCTTCTTGCTTCCGCAGTTTTAGCTCCTTTGCATAGTATTTCAAGCTCTCCAGGGAAAAGCAGCTTAGCTTGCACTTGGTCATGTGTCTGCGAACTTCACCAATTGGTCCAGATAGATCCTTGTGTGACCAGTCAGCACTCTGATACAAATGTGACAAAGTCCTGGGGAAAGAAAAGGAAGTGCATTGTCATATGCTAGAGAAACTTTCACCTTTTAGACTTATATCTAAGGTCCACATCAAATAAACTAGCTGAGGTTCTTTAAAAGCATCTTTCGGGCTTAGTTTGTTATGTAAAAGACTTTGATTTAGAGGAATTTCCAAAATCACTAGTGAAGCATGAGGACTTGCAAAAAGCCCCTCCTTGCTACTAGGGTTTGTGCCCAAGGCTGTGATTTGCACCCGGGTGACTCGGTAGGAAAGATCCTAGAGATGAAACAAAGAATCAAGGAAAATCTTGATCCCTGTAGGAAGGACCTAGGCCACACACTGGCTTGGGCAATGTGCTCCTAATGCAGCAATAAAAATACCTTGAGACTGAAGCAGTACACCTTTCTTTACCAAAATGAAGAGAAGAAATATCTCACATAGCAGACTATAGAGCTGATGAGTGATGTCTTTGCTCAGGATCTCCTTACCATGTTGAACCAGATGACCCAGTAATGTATGAAATAGCATCCAAGAGACCCAACTTTTGAAGACCCAACAGGTTGCCTAACAGAGATGTCAGTGCCCGAGTGCCACCTCCTGTTGTCATCACTGCTACAACTGGTACCTGTTTAATCATCAACACAGCAGTGGTAAGCAACGCTTTGTTCAACAGCACAAGTGATCAGAGCTGAGTGAAATGTAGTATTTCAGTCTCACAAAAAAATTCCAACATTTCACCATTTCCCTGAGCAGGGAAGAAAAAAAATGAAAACTGTATTTTGCACAGAAAAAAAAGGTAACTAACTGATTTTGAGGATTTTGATAAAAGTCGATCATTTTTGATTGTAAATTTTTATAAGATGGCTTATCAAAGCAGGTCAAAACTTTTTGTTTCAAGGCATTTCAATATTAGACTGCATTTTCCTTAGCAGAACATCTCATGAGAGCTCTATTTTGATAACGAGTAGAGGTCATCCTCTCTGTAAGTCAAGCATAATAGCTAGATCACGTTTCCTATGAAGTACCTAGAGTATATAATTGCATTGATGAAGCCTAATTTTATGGAAATCTAAATTATGTTACAGGAAGACAAATTTCTCTAAGAAACCCACTGAGAGAGGATGAGCCAATTGACATTTTCCACACACATTTCCAGGCAATTGCGTCTAGGAAATATTCAACAATTTCCTGGTTCGAATCGAACATTTCAGGTCAAAGCAGAGTCTTCTGATTCAGATTTACCTGACTATAAGGAAATATTCTCTTGCTGGAAAATCTGAAAATATTAGTTAGAAGCAATTCCTCTAAAAATTCTTACACTTAATAAACTGATGGTTTTTTGCACTGAAATTACTGTGCCAATGAGAAACAATGGAGTAATATGACCAGTTTGTGAGCAGGGGCATCATCTATAGTGTCTAAAACCATGCTGTCATTTATTACCTAGTATGCCTTTGGTCCACCTGTCCTGGACAAGGAAGAAAACACAGGTGAAAAAAATTTTACCAGCTCTCAAGTTGGTTCTTCATTTCTCAAGTTCCTGACCACAGACCGTGCTCCCACCCTAAAGCACCAATCATCCCCACGGCAGCATGGACATGAACAAATATGAACCCTAACTCACACAAGCAGATGAGAGAAAAAATGTTTAATGTTTTTCTTCTGCTCAAGGAACTACAGCTGAGATGATGAGCACCAGAGGAGAGTGTCTATAATAAGACACCTTCTCATCAGTCAGTATTATGCATCACTTTAACTGTTAGATTTTGTCCCTCCAAAAATCTGATAATATAAAATACCTTATGGGGTCTTGGTGACTGAATGATCAGCTAAAACAGTCGGACTATCCAGTTGTATAATGCACAAATGGGAAAGAAATAGAGAAAAAATGCTGATTTATGGCATTGTGTTTTCTGGAGAAATGTGTATCAAGAGGGTTTGATACTACCCTGGCTCTCACATTGCTTCATCTAAAGTACAAAATGTAGAAAAGCATTCCTCAATGCTTTACATGGTGCAATGAATGCATCAGGGCTACTTAAGAAACAATATGCAGAAGGCTACGAGCATGACATATTCCTGTTCCACAGCATGTTACAGTCCCTATGGTGCTCCCCATACCTCATGATCTTGCAGGTCTTGCTCTAAATGTAGTGCTTTTTTCAGAGCAGAAGCCACAAACTTCTTCCTTTTCTGTAGGAAATTTTTCTCCTCTGTACACAGATCAAACTCCAAGCGAACATCTAAGTTTCTGGACCTCAAACAAAGTCCAGGGTTAAATAGGGTGTGTGCAACCACTTAAAATTAGCGTCTGGACCCCCCCTATTATCTATTAATAATAGAGTTACAAGTTGTAACTTTATTATTAGGCTTAGAAAAGCTGCTACTGTGACCCCAAAAAAGCACAGAACAGATGGTATAGATAAGGTAGAGAAAAGGGTGATAAGCTGCAAAAAGCAGCAAAATCTTACAGAAAGAAATATTTTTTATTACTACACTAATTTTCAGGAAATGTCTAACATAAATACTGCAATCCATATATGAATACTATAAAAGGTAGAATATTTAGGATTTCTTGCCTCAAGACCTCCAGATTTTTTAAATACAAATACTCTGTATTTTTTACGAGTAAGGAAACTGAAGTGTAAACACATCTTTTTCTAAATATATAGCTCTACAGATGTTGCAACCAGAAAATATTATTCTCCCCATCTAAACTGAACTCCTGTATAGCAGCATAACAGAAAAATTCACCTAGCACAGTTAACCAGCTTCTGGACATGGGTAATGAACATAGGGTGAATAGGTAAATATAATCTTTGACTAAATACTTTCTCCCTTAGTTACAGAAATAGGTAAGAAGGCAAAAAAGCATCTTTTTTACACAACCGCAAAACGCGAAGACAAATTTTCTTACCAGTCATTTGACTTCACATGTAAATTGATTGTCTCATCCTAGGAAAAAAATCCACAATATAAACACTGGAGATTATTTTATGTTCTTTCTTTACCATCAGCTCTGAAGCCCTTCTCTTTTTCTAAAACCTACATTGAGCCACAAAGCCATAATAATCAGAGAATCCATCAAAATCTTAAAGAAAATAAAGTGGACTTGGAGAAGTTTTATATTGTTTTATACTAAGGATAAAGAGAGCAGTACACAGTAAAAACCAACACCAGCTCTGCCAGTGTGTTCCATCCTGCCTCATCATTTGCATTTGCTCTGATCTGCATTAGCCCCCCAGGTGGTCACAGAAATCCCTTTGTCATGTGTTTGGCTGTGGTTTTTCTTTTCTATTTGGTTCATATGGAAATGTACAGGTCCATAATGTTAGGAACTGTTAGGAATCTAAGGGCACTAACAGTTATGTATATAAACCTCTACTTCACACGGTTCTAATTAACTTATGTCCATTGGTCTTTGGTTGAAGTTCATATCACTCACCTTTGCTACTGCCACTTTCTCACTGAATGGGAGTGAATCCAGAGGAATAGTAAGGGATGCATGGCAGTCTGTTTTCTCTTCACCTGAAGTACACTGAAAAATAAATTATAATGTAGAAAAATATTTCTTGTATATACCATAAAAAAGCACTGTCTCCAACTTATTTTTTCAAATGGGGTCCCTGTCCAGCAGTTTTCAAGTTGGCATCTAATATTTGTATGTCTTAGGGGTTACAACGCTGTTTCAGAGCTGAAGTTCATGAAAGATAGCTCTTAATTAAAAATACAAACTCTTTCCATTTGCCTCAGCCAAGTGTAGAAAACCATGAGTTTACTGTGCTTGCTCAAGCTAATGATCACATACCGAGCAAAAATGAGGCTGCTTCTCTGCTAGAGCCATGCACAGCTCTGACAGGTTGTACTTGATGTAATGGAAGTTCAGGGCCTTCACAGGTTGCCAGAAAGAGCCCAGCGACAGGGTCTGGCTCTTCTCATATGATCCCTTCACTGAAAACAAGAAGTCTTTTTCTAAAAAAGAATCCAAACATCAAAAATATACAGAGAAATTAGTGACTATGATCTCAGAAATGGAACACTAAATGGTCTTTTCAGGAGTTTATATATAAACCCTTCAACAATGCTTAAAAGCTTCCAAACTCTATTTATCCATCAAGGGAACATTACAAGAAATAGGAGAAGACAAGCAAATAAGCAAATCAAAAACAAGTTACAAAACACCAAAAAGCTTATAAGGCTGCAGTAGATGTTTTAAAAACTCAGAGACACAGGAAAATTGGACAAAAATATAAGTTGAGAGAGAAATATGTATTTAATTCTACTTTACAGCATTTTTAAGATTCATTGTCATTCTAATCATTCCCTCTAATTTCAAAGTTCAGTTTTGATAGTTAGTTAGTACAGACACACTGTTGGATCTGTGAACCTGTGTATACACTCCTAACTATCCAGTTCCAGTGCTCTAAGTGGGAAAATTACCAGATAAGAAAATGGCAAAACAAAACAAACCATGAACAAAAAAACAACACACATGCCAAAAAGTCCAAACAAACAAAAACAAAACAAACAAAAAACCTCAAGAAAAAGACTACCCCCTCCTCCCAAAACAAACAAAAAACCCAAACAAAGCAACCAACCAACTGAGAAAAATCAGTTAACCATAAAATAAGGGGGGGGTTGTTTCTTGTTTGAGGTCTAACCTGAAGGTTCTTTCTTTGTCCATCTGTTGTCCACCAGGACTTCCAAGCAGGAAATTTCACGAGACTGTAGCAGGGATGAACAATGAGAGATTAAAGTATATAAAACATGCAATACCTGAGTCACTTCACTGCTGCCTGTCTTTGGTAAGCTGAGTCCCTGGGGTCTGGAAAACAGTCCATCCTGTGTTTGTTAGGCTGATAAGACAAAGACTTTGGCACTCTGAAAATGCAACAGGTTTCAACTGAAAGAAAAATTGTGGACGTTTTGGACAGGACTGGGAAAAGAAGGGAAATAACAGGGGGGCAATGGTAGTGTGCGGAGACCTCCTGAGGGTGAACTGATGGGTTGGCCAAATCGCGGGGCTGTCCTTGCTGCCCTGCTTTGGTGAAGTTGGACAGTCAAGTGCTACTCCTCTAAATAATGAGATAAGGGCAGCTGAGAAAGCAACTTCCATATCACCCTGTGGAAGAGGGGAAAACATGATGGCCATGAGGGAGTCACAAAAGAAGTTCCCCAAAGGAATGACACAGCAGCAGTAAGTCAGTGAAGACCACTTCAGGCTTTGTCAATAGGCTTGATACCAGCCTGTGGTGGTGAACAGGTCTCTGGATATCCCAAATGACTGTGCGCATTCTTTCCTAACGCATCCTCCCGCAGGGAGCAGCACAGTATGGTTACCTGTGTCTGACCCCCATCTCCCTTCCCTTTAGCCTTGCCTGCAGCAAGGTGTTGGGGCACCTGCCAGATTCACTATTCCCATCACTATCATGAAAACAAGGATAGAAGAGCGATAGTTTAAAATTACCACTAAGACACCATTAGTCACAAGCTTTTCAGGAGGGACTGGGCTGAAAGAGAAAAAAAATACAATCAGAACTAGTATCACCTAAACACATCCTTAAATTAACACCAAGGAAAAATACTTTCATTGAAGTTTGTCTTGTCCAGCATAGTCTCAAACATGTCATTGATTTTTAATTTTAGGAGACATCTGAAATGTATTTTCCTTTTTTTTTTTTTTTAGTGAAAATGGTAAACAATAGTCATACTAAGTATGGTGACGGCAGTTCTTATTATCCTTCCTCTTCCAGCAAGTAATAGGATAAATTAATAACCAGGTTGATTCTTGGTAGATAAGGAAGACAGAGTTTTAGCCAATATGCAACTAACGTCATCAACACGAGCTCTTGCTGTTATGCTGAACATTTTAAACTATATTATACTACATGCTAGCATGTGTTTGACTGCTTGCAAAGGGGCATTTCTATGGTTCCATGTGGATGTTACTCACATGCTCTCCGATGTAAACTCAACCTCTAGCACCTCCTGTGTCTGTAAAAGATCAATTTTTTATAAGCATCTGAATTAATTTTCTTTCCCATTAGCTGTGGTTGTCAATTATTATTCTGGCTCCTGAAAGAGTTCTTCAATCAAATCAAATTTCCTTCCTACTCCAGGGTATAGTGCAAGGAGTGAAAGGATTTGAGTTAGAGTGATTTTGAAAGTGTTCTCCCTCCTTTGTTAACCATCAGTCCCCAGGCCAGCTGCCCTGTTCTGTTTGGTGGTGAGGCAGAGTAGAAGAGCAGGCAGTCCTAAGTCCTGCAATAATGGTTGGCTTAGAACTGTCTAAAGGCTTGGGTTTTTACTGTGTAATGCTATCAGAAGAGTGATACTGCTGTACAGGTGAGGGCATTCTCGATTCTTCTGATCAAAAGGACTTC
>VZRR01007586.1:459287-566842 GCA_013398015.1 Oreocharis arfaki
CTCTCATCCCACTGATTTCTTTTCAACTTTTTGTTTGGCTCCCACAGAGTGTCATATATTTACAACTTTGAAAAGTTTTTGCAAGCTACAGGAAATGATGATGCTTCAAAAGTACTCACAAAGGTACCTGACAACTTCTTTGTCATTTTAGTTTATTTTTATCTTAGACCGAATGATAAAACCACCTTTGCTGGCAAGGGCAGTTGAGTGAGTCTCAGGAAACACAGAATCATAGAATATCCTGATTTGGAAGGGATGTACAAGAATCATCAAGCCCAACTCCTGGCTCTGCACAGGACAACCCCAAGAATCCCACTCTGTGCCTGAGAGGATTGTCCAAACTCATTTCGAACTCAGGCAGGCTTGGTGATATGACCGCTTCCCTGGGGAGCCAGTCAGCTGAGTGACCAAGTACCTCTCCTGGCTCATGGTGACAACAGGTTTCTGGGGGCGAATTCTTGAATCATTAATGTTTCTGTTAAAATCTTGTCACTCCCCCAGGTTGGTGAGTTACCTTGCATGAAGCAGATTCGAGACTCGGGAAGTTTCTTCATCAAGCGACCCATGAAGAACTCGCTGCCAAAATCCTCTGCGCGAATGAAGGCGCCGTACTTCAGGAAGCCCACCTCGTACGGCGTGAACTCCACCCACTCTGCCAACACAAGCGCCAGCAAGGTTAGCTTCACTATAGAAAATAGGTTGCCAGGCTTGGAATAAACCTTTCAGGCATTGACTCTCACGAGAAAACCAGCTTAGCACATGTCCTGAGCAAGCTCTGCCAACAGCCATTGCTAAACCAGCTATCACGCTATCCACAGGTTTATGAATGAACAATGTCAGGGCTGGGGAAAATTTAAATTTTTTTTTTTTTTTTTTTTTTTTTGTCTAGAGAGTGAAAAGTTTTCTCATGGAAGGTGGACTAGAACACATATTAACTTCTATTGCCTTTAGAATAACAGAATGGTTTGGGTTAGAACGGACTTTAAAGATCATATGGTTCCAACTCCTGTCATGGACCAGAACACATATTAAGTAAACTTAAAGATCTAGCAAATCACTTTCTTTAGGAATTCATATAATTTCTGAGACTGCATCACAGAATTATGTTGTATTATTAGTCTGAAGTTAATACCTGAAAATACATAATCATATGCCAAGAGCTCTTACAAAATACTGAACTCTTGACATGTATCATGTGCCAGCCCAGTTACTCTTTACATTTCTGAACACTACTTCTCTGGGCTTGGAGTGAGAATTCAAAACAATTCATCATTATTTACAGTGTGTCCCTCCAATGTATCTCCCTGGGTGAAAATACAGCTCTTTTTCAGAATTGAAACATTACCTCTGAAGTCTTTGGTGGCAACTTTGTCCTTGACATTAAGGGCAAGGTAGATGGGCAGTGGGTTCTGACCTTGATTCACTGCCTGACGTTGATCAGAAAGTCTGTGATGACTTTTCTGGATTTGGAAAAAACCCAAAGAGCTAGATTATAATCAGTTCCTTGAGACATCAGCTTATAAAGAGTAAGATATGATCTTCCTGAATTTGCTCCTAAAGTAGCTGAAAGGCACCCACTGCAGCTACTATATCTCACCAGTTCTGGATCTATATACTTCCTTATCACTAAGACACAAGCTGCTGGGCGTATAGGGTACATCTGCAGTACGTTCAAGTTACGAGTGCAGCTTGTGCAAATATTACAGCAGTGGAGAGATAGAAGCATAGGGCTATAAAAAACACCTAAGAACCTTAAAAATTTCTTGCACAGCTGTAGCATTAATCAGGATTCTGGTTACTTTTGAGCTAGTCTGAGCATTTCTGCTATATTCAGTCACATTTCAGGCTCCAGTGTAGACATACATGGTGTCTCCAAGTTATTAATGTAAACAAGTGATGTTCTGCCTAAGCACCAAATACAGTGTTACTGACCAGTTTTTTCTTCCTAGGGCTCTAGTTTCTTGCAATGGTCGTGAATATTAAGTCAACAACTTTATGAGAAGAAAGATGTGTAGACATTACCCCATCATTTAACATAGCTTCAATCATGAGCCCCCACAGATCAATAAAAGATGTTTTATGTCCTGCTTGGGTCCTTTGGCTCAGCTCTCTGTAATAATTCCTCAGACTTTTCAAGCAAAATGCCCCCATCTTGCACTTGGCTGCTTGCTTCCGTGCTTCAATAATTACTTCCCCGAGATCCTTACGTGACCAATCAGCATCTTCATAAAGCTTTGTCATTGTCCTGCAGACAGGAAACATGATGGAATGCAGGGAGAAATGAGCACGGTGCTTTCGAAACTCAGAGAATACACTTTGTAGACTTTTGGGTGCTTATCATTTTAATTACTGTCCGAGCTTACTTTGAGCAGAAATGCAGCTCTAAAGGCAACCAGTCAAAAATGACTTAATCTGAGATCCAACAGAAGCAGCTACACAGGCTATCAATGCTGTTTCTGTCAAAGAGTAAATAACAATAAAGGACCAGTTTGCGTAGGATTAAGGATGTTTACACCTCCAATAAAGTCTCCTCTTTTGGTTAGGGATAAGTCATGATGCACAGTAGTCCTTTCATAGGTAACCCTGGCATTCATAGCCCAAAGACGGAAGTAATGATTCCATTAATCACCTTTACCCTTTCTGAAACCAAGACAAAACATGGGCTTTTCTTAACACAGCAAGATCCGAACAACAGTATCAAAATGACTCCTCACCACGTTGTGCCAGACGAACCACTGATGTATGAAACACAATCCAGAACACGCAATTTTTGGAGACCCAAAATGCTGCCATACATGGCAGTGAGTGCTCTTATGCCACACCCTGCTGTGGTCACAGCCACTATAGGCACCTGTTTGACACAAAAAAGAGCAGAAATCATAGATGAAAGACTGGCATTAAGGCACAAATAATGTCGAAAGATTACAGAAACACAAAAGCAGCATCCAGACACTAGTAAAATAAAACACATAAATTAAGAGATAAAGCAACATTGCTTTACGCTATGCATCCCTGTGGAATATACTACGTCTTGGCACTCCAGGGAGGATTTTTAAGAAACACAGACCAAACTCTTGGTTTGAAACACAGACCAAACTCTTGGTTTGAAACACCTTCAAATGATTCGCTTGTAAGCCAAGTGGAAACAGAGATTTTGCTCATCTAAACAGACAGTTGAACAGTTGAACTCTCCAGCTGAGTGGCAAAGTGCCCTGGAGGATGAGCTGATATTAACAGTCCTCACTCCTTATCCAGATGGAGGTAAAAAAATCATCCCTCATCTCCAGGCCTGAGGGAAAAGAGAGAGAAAAATCCCCCAACAGTGCCCTTAACCGGTTACCTCATGCTCCTGCAGATCTTCCTCCAGATGAAGAACTTCCTTTAGTGCAGCAGCAACTACCTTCTTTCGGTTCTGCAGGAAATTCTGTTCGTCTGTGCATAGGTCAAACCCCAGGCGGGCATCAAGGTTTCTTGGCCTGAAACACAGACCCTGAGTCCTGAGACCAGGGCACAGATATTGTTGTATTATTAGTTGCTGTGGGCAGCTCCAGCTGTGCTTGTGTGTGTTTACAGACCAGTTTGGGGACAGTATAATGTAATAAATGAGAAACAACAACAGTAAAGGCAGGCCTCTGCTAATTGCTGTAGCTGAAAACAAGGATGCAAATGGGAAGGCAGAGCAGATCATGACACACTGTCCTGTTATGGTATCTACAACAGACTTCTGGTTTTATTTCCTCATATAATTAATTTTTCATGTTTCGGTAGTGCTGCCATGCATCCTGTAACTAGATAACCACTGTCAACAGGCACTGCAGCTGTGAGATTAGAAAAACAGCTACGCATGCCTTGAAGTTATTTTGATCATGTAATTCAGAAATGTGCTTGCTTTGTGGAGCTAGTCTCTCCATCTGTGGGCATAATAATGTGCACAAATCAAGACCTTTTGCTGAGATGCTCTAGCAGCTTGGAAATTTGGAGGACAGGAGACCCATGATTTAATTTGCCATCAATTAAAAAGGAGAACCTCACAAATAAAAGCCTGCAACCCAATAATGAACTCACATATCTGCTCCCAACTGAGCCTGCATTGACCCCTGTTGATTTCAAGTGAGCTTTTTGTAGGAGCAGATGCCTCCCAGTTATGAGATCAGGTCTTGCTGGTGACTCACTTACCATTCATTTGCCTTTGTGTACAAGTCAATTGTCCTGTCCTGAAAATTGCAATACAAACAGTGTAAGCATGCTCAGGTCGTTACTCCTGCGCCTTCCTCCCCCACTCCACCTAGGGCCGAAGTGGCTGGAGAATCTGGCCAGCAATGATCTGGACTGTGAGAGACCTTCACAAGTTCCATCACAGTATGGGTTGAATGAAAGTAAGGTGGGCTTACTAAGCCACCCAAGCTAGGTGAGCTTAGGGCCCCTCAGCTTCTCATAGCTTAACATTATTTGGGGAAGGTTGTTGAAAGCTGGGCATCTGAACCACACACATATGGATCATCTCTGTTTTATCTTCTACTTCAGGCATTCCCTTTGCAAATATCAGTCCTAATTGTCTTATCCATTACTGTTAGCTTGCATACTATGTGATGAACTGACATATTAGACATGTCCTCAGGAAGTTAGCTTAAAGTCAGAACAGAGTTGCACAGGGCATGCCTGGAACCACGTGCAGAACAAAAGAAAAAGTAACTATTGCATAGTTGCAGAGTGACTGTCATTCACACCTTACACCATAGCACGTTTCGTGTCTGACAGGAGCTGAATCACTGAGCTCTGAGACTAATCATCTACCAAACTGAATGTGTGCTGGGCTGTTTTCTATTAAGAAAGACTTGTTCTCACCTCTCCTATTGCTATTTTCTCTTGTATAGGAAGCGAGTTCAGAGGTAGAGTCACAGATTCATTCACATCCCTTTCATTTTGACTTGATATAGACTGAAAAAAAGGATAAGACAAAAAATAAACAAATTACCTATTCTACAAAAAGAAAAAGGAGGGGAAAAAAGGTAAAAGCAGTCTCCCCTGTATCACGTACATGCATTTACCAATTCCCAGCACACACAGATCTGCACACACACTCAGGTCTTAGAGGTCCCCAATGAAATGCACACCACAGAGCTACATGCTAGTGGTGCTCACGTACCCTGCTGAGCCGCCTCCGCCGCGGCAGAGCCACAGTGAGCACCGACTGGTTGTACTTGATGTAGTGGAACCTGGCCGGGGACGCCGCGCACAGGCAGGAGCTCAGCGTGTGTGTCTGGGTTCCTTCGTACGATCCATCCACAGTTAATGCAAACTTTCTCTCTGAAGAAAAGGTGTTTCAAACTTAAGTTCTTCAAAAAATGTGGACAATTTGTTTGCACAGTAATGTAATATGTGTTTTTCTAAAGTAACAATGTCATTTTGATACGTGAATTATAGGAAGAATAAATAGACTGACTTATCTGAGGGTTTCAGTTTTAGGGATGGTGTACAGAACGTGCCATATAGTTACTGTTGCTATAGTACCACTGCACATAGAAATGCATGTGGTAGCTGAGACTATGGGTCTGTTCATTAGGTAATGATTCACAGCCAATAACAGTTTGGGAGGACACGCTCTTCTGAAAGTCTGAAAGTGCAAAATATCTTATTATTACACTAGAATAATGTTTTAGTATTACATACTGTCTTACTGCTGAGATACTTTGAAAATTTTGGACTTTTGGGAGAAACATTTTTTTTATCAGACCACAGTTCTCTTTGGTATCAGTTAAATCTCAGTCCTTCTGTCATGTTTCTCTCTCCTTCAACCTGTAATATTTCTTTTAAAATATTTCTAGCACTTACAGAATAATGTCTGGTGATTTTTTTCCTTTCATGTAAAAAGCATCAGATATGTCTGTTCAAGTAACTAAAAATGGTCTTTATATAGAAAGATATCGACCCACAAGGTTCAAGGCGAAATATATTCTTTAAAGCTACACACTCCAAAGTATATAGTCAGCCTTCAAGAGAGTTACTTCACTTACGCATTTTCAGTCACATCTAGCAAACTTTTTCTCTGTGGCAGCTGATCAACTGGATCATCCAGGTGCTTAAGCAGTGTGCGGGATTGGGGTCATCATGAGATGTCAGAACAAGGTACTTTAAAAATTGTGGAGGAGGCACACAGTTCCACAAGTATGGGCTTGACATGGAAGTGACACACTGCTTTAAGTGTACAACAAATGTCTTTGTTAATATACTGTGTCTTGAGTTTCACCTAGTGGCATGTTTTATATTGTTATACCTAAAGAAATTCTATGAAGTTAGATGGTCAAAGAGGCCCAGTTCCCATTCTGCCAGTTTTCTTTGTCCCAGAATCCAGAAACAATAGGAGTTAGCTTCAGTTTAGGACCCAAAAAACCTCAATTCCTTTTGCAAATGCTCTGGAAAATTGTAAGTATTTGGCAAGATGTCACTTCAGAGGAAAATATTTTGTGGGGAAATTAACCACATGCTCATCTCACCACATTCAGGAATAATCTGTATATTTTTGATGAAGTACAACCCCCTCCACAGGCCACTGGCAGATTTTGTCTTGCATCCTAAATAATTTTAAACCAGGATGTTCAAGTGTAAAACACTGAGCGCTTCTGCCATTAAGTGACAACCTGATTTCCTCCATAAGTCAGCAAAATGCTCACCCATGGTGTCCTTCCTCAGCCGCCCATCGTTCACCTGCACGTCCAAACAGGAAACCTCACGGGACTGTAAGAGACAAGCAGGGCAACAGACAAAGGCATTCACTATCAGCAGAGCTCTGCCTCATCCGCTGGGGTCCACAGGGTCTTGGGGCATGTGCCTCAGGGGAGAGGTGGTGCCAGCCTGTAACCCCGCTACCAGGTCTAGGGAGATGGAATTGGATTTCCCCATGCAGAATGCATAGGGAAGAGGAAAGAGAAGGGATCTTCTCGCTCTGCCTGCAAGAGTAGCCCTGCAAGAGCTTGCAGGAGGATCAGCCACAGGAGAAGGCTCTCCAAACAGGGGGCCTAGCTCTCCCTGGGCAGAGGGAGGGATGTCATACCCCTGAGCCCAGCTCAGTTTAGGCAGAGGCGAGTGCTGGCAGCAGCTCACAGTCCTCACAGCTTTAACCTCTCCCAGCATGAGTCTCTAGCTGGGACCACATGGGAAAGCCAATGCCAACACCAGCTTAAGGCTGCGTCTTGGTCGATGCTGCCACAAGGGCCTGGTGCTTTTAACACCAGCTTTGCAACAAGAATTCCTATAAGGCAGGGAAAAGGATTACAAAATAAAAATTACCACTAGAACTCCATTAGTAACAATGTTTTCAGGAGGATCTGGACTGAAAGACAAAATGGAAAACAATCAATTGAAAACCAGCACGTTGTTACTTCTCTCTTGTTTTGACTCTTCTTTAAGCTATTTCATTATCTTTATCTTTAAAAGTCCATCTTTGGACAGGCAGCACAGACAAACAGTATCAGAAATTCCACATGCATATTCAATCCAGTTTGCCTTGCACAGGTTAGAGTCTGAACTTAACAATGTTTGTGGACATCTGCCAAACAGAGGAGTTCCTCACTCTATCAGACAGGATCGTTTTCTGACACACTGAAGAAAATTTACGCAGGGATGGCATAATTACATAACTACATAATTATGCCCTAAATAGTTCAGTTCAAACCTGTGGAATCGGAGTTAAAAAGCTGCTGAATTGATCCAACATGCCATTAAAAAAAAGGGGGGAAATACCATTTGCCTTAAAAATCAGCAGCACTAGGACTGATCTCCATGCTTATTCTCTCCATTAACTGTACAGCCAGCAAAGAAACAAAGAAAGAAAATATTCTTATGACAGAGCAAACATTTGGGATCCCACAGTAAGGAACAAGAGGGGAAACTTAAAATTTCCTCCTGTGTGGAATGTGCCTTTCAGCCTGGCGAGCAGCTGCCATCAGGGATACGCTCTATGCTCCCACCAGCACCTGGGCTTGCTTCTCTGCATGTCTGGATGCCTAGTGCAAATGCATGCATACCATGCACCATCATGCATCCCTTCTACAATAAACACTCTATCCAAAGTTACCCTCTGTTTTATTCAGATGTTGACAGTATTTGGGGGCTGCGAGTGTGAACTGGTTTGTAGCAGTAACCTTGTGTTTCCATCTTACACCTCCACCTATTTCATCTTATGCACCTGCTCTCCATTGTGAATTCGACCTCCAGCTCCTCTTTTCCCTGCAAAAGAAAATTAAGGCAGTCAGTGCAGGTTGGTCCCCTGTGAAGAGAGATACCCTACAGGAATCTGTGCTCTTCAGTGGTCTCTATAAACCAGTGTCTACCTTTTGTTACTGCACATGCCACAGACTTAATTTTCTTCATGTTTCATCTGTTATACTTCTAGTATCATATACTTCTAGCAGCTTACCCATTATTTAGCAGACTCCTAGTTTAGGCCTCGCAGGACAAGCGGAATACATACTACAGGGCCTCTTGTGGCTCCTCCCCCCTGCTCCCTCTTGGTGTGGTCTCCACACAAGCATATTCTCACCTAAACACACCCTCTTTGTTTTGTCCTTGAACTTTATCCATACCTGAGGATTCAGCTGGAAACTCAGCTGAATGTTTTCTCCAAGCTGAATTTTGGAGACATCAAAGAAAACAGTGAGGAGATGGTCATCTTGAGTTATGTTGTCCTCATCACAAACTTTAAGCTCCAGAATATTCTGGGGGAAAAATAAATAAATATGAAAGATTTTTAAAATATAGCATGCTACAGATATATCTTTTTTTTTTTGAAGAACCTTGGGAAAGAAGTTCCAGAATGAAAAAAATAGAAATATTGCAGTTGCTCTCTGTTTACTCTATTTGACTATGCAGGCAGATACAGTCTTATCTAACCATCAAAATCTAAATAGGTACAGTAAAAGAGTGTGAATTCTTCACAAGGGAACTCAGAAAGACCCTCAGAGTGGAAGGACTATATGGTATGTTTGGTATCTGGTAAAAATAGCTGTTGGAGGTGTCTGCATTCTTACCTTAACCTGGCTCTGAATCGTGAAGTGGAAGGTCTCGTTCCATGTCGGGTTCTTGTTGTTTTGCACAGTCTTGGTGCGGAAATGCTGCACTGAAGCTGTTGGCAGGCTCAGGCTCACATAGCAATCAGACTGACTTACTGTTGAAGACAGGGAAAGCAGGAAAGCAAGGGACCAATGAAACGATCTAGTCCCCTATAGAGTGGTGCCCTGCGTGCATTTTTAAGCTCTGTACACAAAGCAATACACAGAATTCAGGCCAGGCACTAGCTAAGGTACCATCAAGCTGCTGCTAGACAACCATCTTGCTTTACTATTGTGAAAGCCTGTCAGTATACTCTTTTTGAGAACGACTTTTTTTTCCAATTCCTGAGGAAAAAAAAATTCAAAATATGCAGTTGTGTTGCTGAAGAACCATCCATACCCTCAGGGGCACGTACACACAGCAGCCTCACAGGGCTGGGCACCGTGGACGTTAGCAGCTGTGACAGGGGCTGCATATGGACAGAGTCCAGCTCCTACATGCTGGGCTTCCACAGGTAAGCACAGACATGCCTTTACATGTCTAGAGTAGCTCTGGCTGTAAGTTCTGTCTTGTCTATTTTCTGAGCATCCTTTCTTTTCTCTAGGGCCTCTGGCTGCCAATGCAGAGGAGGCAAGAGCTTGTTGCATTGAAGGTTCCCATGAAGCCAAGCTGTTGTCACAGAAAACACATCTACTACCAAAGCATCTGCTTTCAGTCTGCTTTTTCTCTTACGAAAGTTAGAAAGGAAACACTCAACAACTGAGTTTTTAAAAAAAAATAAATAAAGAAAAAATTTTCAAGAAAAGATTAGTCACCTGTGGAGATGAAATTTACTGAATTTAATCTTCTGTAAAGAAGATTTTAAGAAAAGCATTGAAATGTTGAACAGCTTGATGGATAACATTTGATTTGAGAAGCAGCTGTACTGGGGCAGAGTTTTCAGCAATAAAACTTTATAAAAAAAGGTGTTGCATAATGTCACTACTTTCACCTGCATCTCTGTGCCTCAGCCAGAGTGGCAAAGGTATTTGCAACACCTCATGTGCAGGTGGAAGCTTGTCTGTGCTTCCCAGGACAGAGTGAGCTGACATCGCTTCTTTGCACAAAATTGCATTGCTCGGCTGTTTCCATTCAAGGCGTGTTCAGGTCATAAAGTTCACCTATTAATTCTAATGTTTCCAATTGTAAGTAGGGCAGCTTCAGTGTTTTTGTTTTCCTTTCTCAGCTGAAGTGGCCAGTTGTAAAGTGTGGCTTCCCACCTGAACTCCATTGTAGGAGCTTTTAGTGGGAAACAGTGGTTAGCAGCAGTCTACAGTGCTTGCATCATCAACAAGCACTTTCATTCTGAGGTCAGAATAATCTACCTGCAAATACATTTGTCATCAATATTAGGAAATAAAAAGCAGATATGAATCATTATTTGAACAATCTTGTGGACCCACACTCAAAAGTCAGGGATGATCACCCTACAGAAGATGATCTCTTAGTTAGGGATGGCAACCTACACAAGTGCCAAAGACAGCATGGGGAGTATGGCCATAAATGCCAACCCCATTAGTAGAATTGTATTTCCTCTATTTGTAATGCCGTGTACTCAAGCATTCCTGCCATCGCATAGCAGACACACCCTCATCTGAATAGCATCTGACTAGGCCTAATTCTTGTCACACTAATTTTACTGGCAGACTTGACTTTGGGAAACACGAAATAATTGACTTGGCCCATTATTGACTCCCCATGTGTAACTCAAGAATTAACAAAATCAGCCTTTATTTTCCCTTCTGACTTCCCTGAGGTTTAAGTCATCTTTTCTGAGTAACTCTGAATGAAAAAAGAGTAACTTTGACTGATGAAGTAGTTGTCACATATATTAAGATATATGATTTCCAAAAAAACCATCAAAACACATAGAAATCACCTGAGCGTCTAACAATTCTAATAGCTCCCAAAGTTCTGTGTGCATACAGGAAATGTCCGTATAAAAATCCTTTTTTGGCTCTCGGGGAGCCGAGACTGATATTAGCACAGATTGCTGTTGGCTCTTGTCCCCACTAGGAGAAGGATCAGAAGGATCCAAACGGGTAAGTGTATGGGTGAACAAAAGTTTATTTCATTGACATTTCCCAATTAGTAATACATGGTCTGACTTCATCTGTTGCAAAGGACAAAGTATTATTTGGAAACTCCATCAATTATTTTTTCTCTGTAAGTGATCACTGTCTGCTACCACGCTGTATCATACACCTTTAAGAACTAACTACCTGTCAGACAGCAGAGCCCTGACTTCACATTTAAATCTCTGACTTTCTCTGGGAGACTTCTGACACAGCCACTAAATAAGTGTGCTTCCCTCTTCCCATCTGCAAAATGTGTTTGGTGATGCCCTTTGCGCTTCAGAAGCGTCCTCTGAAACCTAATTACCTCCTGTCTGTAAAGTATTTTCCAGGTGTGAAGAGGGAGGCATTTACAACACCCAGGAAACTTTTTTACACATCTCTGATACCTCAAGCCAGTATTCTGCCTGACCACCTCCAGGTGTGTGAGAAATGGCACTCCACAGCCTGTCCTGTGCCCTGCCTGGTGAATCTCCCTGCGATATCCCCCTGCCTGTGCAAGTACACAGACGAGGCTCCCATTGCCAGCCACGTGTGAGCAAACCCCCTTCACCCTGGTGCGTAAGCCTAAGCACTGCTAACTCCAGCAACTACGCTCTCACAGGATACACACAGCACGGCATCACGCCTGTGACCTGTTGGGCCCCTCCCCTCCACCATGACATGTGAACAGCTGTCAAACATGCTTGGGATGGCAGCCATGGTATTTCTGTGGGGCAATATCCGGCCAAAAGCAGGTGTGGCAGCAGGTATTTATGAAAGCACGGTCTCTTCGTCCAGTTATTACACTAAGTATCTAATTATCTTCCAAGATAATTGCAGGCAGGGCTGGATCTTAATTGTGCTTTACCATTAGGAAGCATTACAACAACATGACCCATGCTAAAAAACATCATAACCACAGCCCCATGCTGTGTCCCAAACAGCAGGGCACCCACTCATCTGGCTTGAGCTGAAATCTCACCCATCTCATTGAAAACACAAATTCAAGCAGGGCTAAACCAAACATTTTAATTTTAATTCCATCTCCTTTTTTGAATTTAACAGCTGCAACCTTCAGCCCACCTGTAACCTGGGCAGAAGCCTCAAACATCCTTCTCCTCATGGACTGCCTTTAGCTCCTCACTGTTTCTAGGAGGTAGATTTTTCATGACACTTATGGTATAGTTTTTTCTCATTGTGCTGAACCAAGAATGTGGTCTCAAACACTGTTTGCCTAGAGCATCTCCTTGACCTGGTCTCTCTGCACTTGGATCCAGCCAAGTCACAAAATACAAGCTATCAACACCAGTTGAGGGAAGCATTTTTCTTCTTTTTCCCCCACTGCATAGCTGAGTAGTTATCTAGCTGAAGGCAGGTGGACAGGTCAGCATTGCTGTCTTCTAGAGGGCAGAATATTAGATAATTGATGTCACTGAAACTATTTATAAAATAAGATATATATTTTATAAAATAAGATCTATATTTTATAAAATAATTTTTTTAAAATAAGAACATGGGCTACTTCTGTGGCTTCCAGAAGGCCATTTACAGTCAGACTATCAGAGTTCCTTCTGTCCAAGGAGATCAGTTCCTGTCTCCAGGAAGCATTGAATATTAATCTTCTGGATAAACTTTGAGAAAAAGCTTTCACACTTTGTCCCACCCTGCCCTTCACACTGGGTGGAGCACCCTAAAAGTACCTCTAGAAAGGTATTAATACTCTCATTTACATCCCTTCTTAAATCACCCCTTTGTTGTGGTGTTGCTAAACATCTCATGCTGCTAAACAACCATCCTATTTCTTTCCCAATTTCTCCCTTGTTGCCCTTTATCAGTCCACATCCTCTGATTTTATAACCATATTTCATGCAGCACCTAGAACAATGGGCTGTTGGCGCATAATTGCAACTGCTTAAATGGTGAAGTAAGCAATAAATAACAATGAAACAGTAACGACAGGGCGAGAACAGAACACCAGAGGAAGTCTGCATGTTCCTGTAATAAGTATCGTGGTGGAACACAGTTCCTCGAACAATAATGTATTTCACTGACTATATTTCTCTCTAAGATCTCAAGGGACTTTTACATGAAGCAATCTCATATATGGCAGAATTGCTACTGCAATCCTGTAAAAAATATTTTTTGTTAAAAATGTAAAACATACTTGATAATTTTTTTAAATATAATACCCAAATTTATGTCTTATATAAAAAAATTCGAAACTTGAAGTTTCCAAAATTAAGAAGCATAGTTTAGAAAAAAATCTGTATAAGCTGAAAAAATATCACTTTCTTACTGAGAAAATGATGAAGAATATTTTTAACTCTACTGGTCAAGGTCCATTTAACCTAGGGCCCACATTCAGTGTCTGCTGAGGGGTCTTGGGTATTTTCAGGAAGCAGAGAATGATGGCTTAAAATTGCTCAACTTGGTATCCCCATGCAGTAGCCTACTTTCACACTCTTTAACCCTTAACACTCTGTTTCCTTGTTTTTCCAGTTGCTAATTCCACTTAAAGACTTAATATCTCTGCAGTACCTTGTTTTTTAGTCCCTTTGCCCTCTTTTTTTTGGGAACGACTTTTGGTCTCATCAATGATGGACATCAGTGCCAGGGGACAATATGCTCCCCATTTAGTGATGGGTGTCTAAGGAGAGTGTAAGAGGGAAAACATCATTTAATGCTCTCTCAGCCCTCACAATTTAAGATACAGAGACTTCCTGAGCCTACTTTCATTGGATTTTTTTTTTTAATGAACTTGCCCAGACTTTGTCTGAAACCTTCATAAATTTTGGCATTCGTTGTCTCCTGCCATGGGGAATTCCCAAGCTGAACCACATGCTGTGAAAAGCCATGTTCTTCTGTTTGTTCCAGAGCTATGGTGGTTGCCCAAGGTGAGCAGCTGATCTTGAAATTGGAAAATTCTCAGCAGACAAAGCTGTGTTTTTAAGGGTGGGTTGGATTGATTCAAATCCAAGTCTTACCCCATTAGGGAGTCAGGATGCTTGTGGGGGACACACCCAAATCTGGGAACTGGCAAGCAATCACAGGTCCAGGAATATCAAGAGGCCCAATGAGCCTGACGAGGACGTGGGTGTGCTCAGTGAGAAAGGGGAATGTGGAGAACACAAACAAGGCACTAAATTCACATGTGTTATCAATTATATCAGATATGCATTCATACACAAGTGGAAATTAGTGTTATAAATTACACACTGAGGGATCAGTGGGAAGGGTACATTAAAAAGATTTGGGGTTCAAAAAGTAGAATGAAATGCTTGAAATTGTCTTAGTTAAAAATGCTGTCTTATGCACTGAACTCCCATTAAAGGTCTTTTACTATCTATTCCACAAGAGATGTTATTGAGGTTTTGAGGTTCTCTTGTTATGGATTAATTTTCCCATCTCTATTACCTGAAAAATGGAGTAGATAGACTAGTAATAAAGTTAACCTGCAGCATCAGGTTGGGAGACCTTTTATGCACAAGATGAGCATTAAACAAAGTGATCTGTAAACTCTACAGAAACCTAGTGCAAGGCATAATAGGCAAGAGATAGAAGAAGCCAATTTGAAATGTCAAAAATCAGTAAGGTGAGAGAAAAATAGGTGGCACTTGCCAACTTGTCCTATCTATACAAATTTGCAGGAAAAAGAAATTAGTAAGAACAGGGCTGAGAAAAGAAAGTATGAGAAAAAAAATCAGTGTTAGGAAAATGGTCCTATACAGAAGTCTGCTTTGCTGACAATGGAGGACACGTGCTTCTGAGTTTCTAAAGCTGTGTCAAGTTAATCTTTAGGGAACTGTAAAGATGACTGAATCAACTCAACAATACTTCCCTGATTTTGTGCACATCAGCAAAATTTTGTTCATTTTTTTGTGTCAAGACTCCCGTTTTGCTGCTTCTCAGTGGAAGTCCTATAAAGTTATAAACATTCAATTTGCATAAAGTTTTTATACTGTCAACAAAGTTAAGCAGAGATTAAATTAATTCATTTAGACTTTAGAAATATAAGTTTCTTTTATCTGATAAAGAGCCTGTCATTGACATCTGTGACTTCTACAAGTGTGTCTGCACAGAAAAACATGTCCTCAAACAGTTTAAAAGAAAATGTTTCTGATAAATACAGCTGAAAAATGTCATACTCAGTAAAATCAAATGTTACTGGAATTAAGCAGCTGTCAGTCAAAACTAGATTAACATTTAAACATAAGCAAAGCAGTGACCCCTGACTGGCAGGATTTTCTTTTCCTACATGATGAATGTCCACAAGAAGCAAAGCATTCACCTTTTGCATTTGTCCTGGGTTTTTTGTGCAAAACTTTTTCCTCTCCAAAATTACCTCTGTCATTCAAACTGCTGCTTTATAAACCCTAATGGGCTGGCAGGACATGGCTTGGAATGGGAAGCAGAAAAGTTTGAGCATGTCACTACCTGTCTCATGCCCTAGAAACTTTCTAGTATTGAGTAGGACAGCATCAAAGCATAATAAACTCCATTCAGAACGAAATTTAAAGATGAAAATGAAAAGCATAGATCTAGATGAGAAAAAGGTAGAGAGGAAGTTTAGTAAACCCATTATCACGCAGATGTTTTAATAAAACATTATTATCTAGGGAGACATCTAAGGGTTGCAGTTTTCCACACTTCTTTTTTCAGTTCAGCATGCACGTTTGTACATTCAAACAGGTTTTAGCTGCAGGAAGGGGTTTCTATCCAGACTATAATTGAGCTTCAATTATGCTAGGAAGGTTCATATGGATTGTTCTTCCCCATACATTCATCAACAACAAAGCATCTTACTGCTCTTCAATAAAAATCAGAGTGAGAAACTCTTCTTCACATACCTTTGGTCTCTAGACAAACTGTTGCAGAACTCGAAGCAAATAACATTGGAAAGGCACAAAAATATCTTATCCTGCATCTTTTTAAGTGAACAACTTTAGCTTGGTCCTGTTCATACAGAAACTTTTTACATTCAGACCTTTCTATTTGTATAAATGAACAGACACGAGACAATCAGCCATCTCCTCAGATAGGAGGAGGTGGTTGTCATTCAAGCCTTTCTTTCTAATGGTTTGCAGTTAAGCTATTTATGGACCATTCATAAATATTTGCATAGGTGTAATTCCTTGGCAGTTTGTAAAAATACTTAAGAACAGAAAAAGCTAACTGTGAACCGTGCCTATTGCTGAATCAGATTTGATAATCTGTAAGAGATGTCAAGTGTGCGGTCCTGAGCTCACATCAAATATTCTTTGATAGGCCCAGGGTTACACAATGGACAGGGTGGACATTACTTTAAGAAAGAACCATAGAAAGAAGGTTTTATTGCAATCTTTCCTGTGAATAAAAGAACGTTTATTTGCAGAATCAGATGGGAAACATTTTATGCATTCTGTGCAAACATGTTCCACATTAAAACTGGTGGCTAGGCTTCAGTGTTATATCGAAGAAGATATAACGAAAAATATCTTCTAATTGTGTTACCTCATCGTCATCATACCAGGATCACACATCTTCAATCTCTCTCCTTTTATAAATAGCCTGTAGTGTTTGTGACACTTGATATATTCAGAGTAGTTTTACAAGCCTGAGGATGCTCCAGGGGTATATAGCAAAGATACTCACACAAGTCTGCCTTCCTGGCATTTTTCATCTGTATGATTTTTACGGTGAGCAAGTTGCATGGAGACGGTTCTGTCTGTTGAACAGCACACAAAATGCATGGGATGAGAATGCAAAAAGGAAGAACAGAAGCACAGTCAGAGATAGAATTGAATTAAATATTTCAGTTCCAACCAACGAAAACATTTCTAAACTGAGGTTCCTCCTTGTGCATTGTCTTCTTCATGAAAGGTTTGTAGCCAGCTATAGCCACAGACCAAGCCTCTGACGTCTTCCATTTTCCATTCTGAGGACTCTTGTGGTAACCCTCAACTTGAGTATCTGACTCTTGCAACCCAGTCTCAGAGAAATGTGTGATAAAGAACCTTGCTGTGTTATTAATACAGCTGACACACATCTTGGTCTGTGAAAATTCACAGGATGTCATATATATCCATTATATTTCACAACAAACAGCAAACAATCTAGCAGGACAGGAATTAGTAACGATATCATAGTGTAATGATGCTGCTCATCAGTTGATTTATAGCTACATAATTACATTCTTATGTCTGATACAGAGCAATGCTGGCTTTTAAAAAATGATAACCTGGAAAGTGCCTTCCGGAGATCTATCCCAAACTTCTCAGGAGGAGTGAGTGAAAGCCACAGCTATGTAATTATTTCTCTGCAAATAATTCAGCTCACTCAATCTTCCTTTAAGCAAAGCTCTCAGGAATGTATCAAAGGAAATATTTTCAGCCTACCAGTACTTAAAGGGGGCTTATAAACAGGAGGGAGAGTGACTTTTTACACAGCTAGTGATAGGATGAGAGGGAATGGTTTTAAACTAAAAAAGAAGATATTTAGATTAGATATTAGGAAGCAATTCTTTACTCAGAGGATGCTGAAGCACTGGAACAAGTTGCCCAGAGGAGTTGTGGATGCCTCATCCCTGGAAGTGTTCAAGGCCGGGCTGGATGGGGCCTTGAGCAACCTGGTCTAGTGGGTGATATCCCTGCCCCTGGGGGTGGGGTTGGAGCTACATGATTTTTAAGGTTCCTTCCAACCCAAGCCTTTTTAAGATTCTACGATTTTGGGAAACCACCTAAACATAAAAGTGGCTACCAAAAGACGTTTAACAAACCTGTGAGGAAGCTGGTTTGATTTTGTCATCCTGCCATCTTAAGCAAGGATCAAAACCAAACCAAACCAAACCAAACAAAACCCCCCAAAACACCAAACCAACCAAACAACAACAAAACCCACCAAAAAGTCCCAACAACAACAGACAAACCAACCCTAAAAATCCTCCAACAAAACCACACCAAAAACCAAGAGGATCAAAATGGAAAGAGCAAAACTGAGTAGTGATGCAACAAGCACATATGAGAGACACTTCACACACACTACCTATAGAGCAGGGAGTATCACTGCAACAAATACATAGATCAGCATATAACAGTATGTTACCATTCATTCCCTTATGCCCCAAAACTGCCACAATTTTTAAGAGGTCTGTATTTACCACCTCACACAATATTAGTTTTCTGACTTTCCCTATGCATGCATTGGCATTAGTGATAACTCCTTATTTTTCCTCAGTGTGTTGTTTTACCTAGCCCAATTGGGTGGAAGCAAAAAGGTATCTTTTTTTTTTTTAAATTGGGAATTTAAAAAATAGTAAAGTACTACATCCTTAAAGTTTTTGCATTCCTGAAGGCCAAAACAAAAAGCAGTCACAAAACCCAGTCAGAAAGAAACCCTTGGTGCTCAGGATAATTCTCAGAGCTGAAGATAGATGAGGTGGAACATCACCTCCTACAGCAAGTCCCCTCTGCTCCCAAGGGCAGCCAGCTCAGCTCATTGCACTGCCTCCTCTTGCCTTTTCTTACCTGGCTCTTGCTGTAGAACAGCCCCATCGTGGTCCTTTCCCCGTCTGAGCCAGGCGTGAAACGTGGTAGTGGATGTGTACAAAGGAGTCTCAGCCAGGCAGCTCCTTGTGCTTTAAGCGGCCAGGAGCCGGCAGGCAGGTGTGTGAGTGCCTGACTCAGCGCAGCCTCACCCCGCCACCACCACTTGAGCAATCCCCAGCTCCTCCTCCTCTTCCTCCTCCTCGCTGCCCGGGAGCTGAGTGCGGGCTGCACACCTGCTCCAAAGCACCCAGGCTCTGGCACTGCAGAAGGATGGTCTTTGCAGTTGTAGTTAGGGGGAAATGAAGACTGAAAAGTGATCTTCCCTTCATGGCTATAGGCACCGAGCAAATATTTCACACTTTCAAGCATCCTCATTACTTTTTGAGGAGGCCACAATGCTCTTGCCCACAGGTGAGCTGTCAAACTGCAGTCCCTTTTGGGGAGGTGACTGGCAGCAGCCAGGGACCATCTGGTTGCCCAGGGTTTCTTTGGCCAAAGGCATCCAAACAGACCAATGTGCATACAAAACCTTTTTGTACCTTTTATTGCTTGTAGAGGGTCCATGGTCTTTGCTTAAAGACACATCTGAAAGAAATTTTGTTATCCCCGTATCACCTTCCATTTTGCTGTATTCAGGCAGTAAATTGTCTTTCAGCCAAGCGGATATTACAGTGACAAATATCACATGAAACAATCCCCAAGTCACCTGTTGAACATGTAAGAGTTTCCATTGTAAAGAAAAAGCTTTAAAACCTCACTCCCTCAAAAATTTCGTTACTTTGTGCATCTGAATTAAAGTACTTCAGTGAACAACCTCTAAGAAGATCTATTAGGGAGGGTGAAATTAATGTTGAAATCAATGTTAATTACTCCTCATGTTCTCACATATTCTTCATGTCTTCACATTTAGAAGACTTCACTGCACAGGAAACTACACATCGTGAGAAGTGGTCCCTGCCTCGTTGAGGGAGTACACAAAATTAGTACACAAGAAGTAAAAAAAAGAGAGTATGAGTTTTGATTTTGTCTTTTTAAAATTATCCTTGCTATTATAAAAATTAACAGATCAACTTCAAAATAATCTCATTTCTATTTGCAATGAATTGAGAACCAATTGATAAAGGTAGTTTCAATGACATAATTTAATTTCCTAAAATACTTGGCACTTTGAGATATTCTAACCTAAGAACTAGCTCCACCAGATGTCACCCAAACAAACTTTGAACACATTAAGGATGGGTAACTGACAGATCACAAGAAACAGTTGTCAAGGGAAGGTAACCCAAAAGGAAAATATCCCTAGAGGACAGCAAAAGCACAGTTACAAGTCTGCATGTTTTTATCAGTGATCTTGAACATCTTGAAATTAAAAAATAAATATATATATAAAACAATCACTATTGGTACTCTGTTTCAAAATGACAGTATTGAAACACTGGGGAAACTGAAGAGCTTGAGAGTAGTAGGAACTCTCAGAGAGGAGAAGGGAGGTTTCATATCAGCCAGCAGGACACAATGAAAAGCAGCGTTAATCAGGCTCAGGCTGCATTTTGCACCTACCTGGCTTTTTTCCATCCTATTGTTGAGTAAGTTTACTGTGTAAAATAGAGTGAAACATTGTGCATCCTACTCTGTTTCATTTCCAGCAAAAAAATCTAGGAAACCATGACAGTAAACCCAGCGATATCTCTAGAAAGGATCCAGAGGCATCCCATGAGTTAGTTATTCTGGTATATTGAAGCAGAACCACAATTACAGCTGCCTCACATATGGAGGGACAATAATCTGGATTTAAACATACAATATTGTATCTGAAAACAGGGTTACACCATGCTCTTTCAAGAGTTTCAAGTGTATGAACACAGTGAACATGCTCATAAGTGAAAAACATTGCCCACTCCTCCTCCCCCCTCCACACAAATTGCTCTTAGATGCCACATCAGCTGGGTTTCTTTTAGGAAAATATCAAAGAATCTTTTTCTTGCATCCATCACCTAGAACTTCATTCCGTACAAACAAATTTGTCACTTCTGGCCATAGTCAAAACTATCCTGATCTCAACACTAATTCTGCCCTGGTGACTGTCCAAATTTCCTTGCAACAGTGGGAGCCTTTTATTAACAAAAGGAAGATAATCCAAAACATTTTCTGAGCTCTTGTGACTAATTTCTTCATGAATCACAGCTCCACAGCGCAAGGCTGATGTTATGAAAGACTGAGCTTGTGATCTGCCTGTTGGAGAGTTGTGAGAGGAGTCATTTTTGATAATGGGAAACCAATCTCTCAGGACAATCCCTGCAAAGACCATTTGCCTGTAAGTGTTGAACAGGTGTAAAAGGTATGTCTGGAAAGGATCCCTAAAGGGTCTCTTGCATTGCTGTATTCTATGCAAACAGCTAGCAGCCACTTCCCATCTTACAAAACACAGGGAGAAATCACAAGATCTTCCTTCAGGAACAGTAAAGGCAGGTAAAGATGAGTGAGACAGGACAGTCTCCTGTCAGAAACTCCAAGAGAAAAGTGAAGGAAAGTTGGACAACATGTCTACTACTTAGGCTGAATATAAGTGGTTATGTGAACAGCAGCTCAGAGAGGATACGTTTGATCTCCTGAAACAAAGATGATCAAATTCAGGGGTATTTTTTTATTGATTGTGAAAACTGTATAAATTTTTACAACACTGATACTAAGTTAACAAACTTCTTTTCAAACATTTGTGAAGACAGTTAAATAAAAATCTCATAGTGGACAGACAATCAAATCAGGGATGATAACCTTCAATAATCAAATAAGCAAGACCAGCACAGAGGATTAGTTATTCATCAAAGAAATTCCAGTTCAAGAGATTGTTGTTCTGCCACACAGAAAACCCACCATATAAATACTACTTTGATACAAATTTTAATGTGCCACATATTTCATTATTATCTTACACAACATTGTAATAATTTATATTGAATATATATAACAATTGGTAAAGTAACTTGGTAATAAAACTAAAAAAAAATTTGCTGCTTTGAAGTTTTTTTTTAGATTAAACCACTGGTAAATTCCAATCTGTTTGTCTGAAGAGCCATGTGAATAGGGTGGAGTCCAGAATGTCCTTAGGACGATGTGATTTCTACTGCAAGTATCACTGATTAGAATCAAACATCTTGACCTCACCAAACCATAGACAACCCAAGAAATACCACATGAAGAATTGAAGCTAGTGTGTGGTGGCTAATAATTCCGCTGCTTCCTCCGTGCCACTGCCAAGCGCAAGGCCTGAATAATCGACTTCTCATTGTTCAGGACATTGTAATCAGTCAGTTTCACCAGTTTGTCAAAATTCTCTTCACTGAAACACACCTCCCTTGTTGTAAACGGGGAGAGGATGCTAGAGACATCAACTTTGCCTTCAGCCATCTCTTCAGGACTCCTTTCCACACCTAAGGGGACAAACCACAGGGAGATTCACCAATAAGGTTTTATTGCAGCATGTGGCTCCTATCAGTATTTACATAATTATAGGTAGAAAAAGAAGGAAGGAAAGATATAATTTGCCAGAGGGAAGTAAAAGTACTGTGCTAGTAGCACTGTATTCTTCAGCATCTGGATCAAGCCTGTGTCCAAATATGATTTTACATCATTTGACATTTATATCACTCAAACAGCTTGTAGTTAGAACAACATTAGCAGCAGCAATGCTAGACTGCTGCTGGGACAACATAGTCTCGGTTACCCAAACCAGAAAAGCACAAGCAAAAAGGAAACAAGATACTCTTGTACTAGATAAAATAATAGCCATCTCACTGAAAGTTCAGAAGAAATTATTGTGCTCAGACAGAGGACATCATTCAATTAAAACCAAAGATCCCTGTACACTCAGGCCTCAGTCTGGGAGATTACTTTTACATGAGTGAAAAAACTTGGATGAATGGGCTTAACCCCAAAACCAGCAGAAGGTTTTTCCTCATCTTTGTTGGCAAGCAGCAGTGCATAACAAGTCCATGTCTGCAGAGTAAAACAGCTTGCACTGAGAACCTACCCGTCATGGTGTACACACATGGGAATTTTTGCCTTCATAGTATCTCTAGTAGTTCCTGTGAAATAAGTGCCTATAATCACCTCAAGTGCTTTAAGAAAAGATTCTGGAGTTCATATAGTTCAGACATGCTGACACAGACCAGTTATTTTTGTCCATGATGAGACCCATGCCGGCATTGGAAAGGTCAGAGATGACAGTGGTACATTAGATATGAAATAGAAAGGATTCACTAGGAAAACAAATTTTCATTAAAATTGCTATCACAGACAACTCACCAGGAGCTTTATATTTTTTGAAGGTGTCATTTACTAGGGGAAAAAAAAGCACTGTTGGAGCTTGTGGACTGTCAGCCTCTTCAAACACATAGCACTCCTTCAAGTTTTCCCTGTCTTCCTCACTTATCTCAATTTTCGGAAATGGAATTTCTTGCTCCGAGAAGTACTTTGCAATCTGATCCAGAGGCTGGATGAATGAAAAAGATAGAAATAAAATTATTACAAACATCAAAAATGATTCAGAGACCCGGCTGTTTTAAACTCCAGCCACAAACAGCAATGTTCCAACGTTTGAACCTTCCTCTGGCAAGATACTAAATTTCAGATGGAAAAAATCATAACCCCACCAGACATTGCAGCTTGTCTTATTTTCCACATTGCTTTAGGCAAAACAAGAGAACAGTCACTTTCTCTGAACTTGAAAATTAATCCGAAAGCAACAGGTCTAATTTTATAATTCCATTGAAACAGGTTCAGAAGAGGAAGGCAAAGAAACTGCAAGAATGGAGAAGGAACACATCAGTCCAGATTATTCTGTCTCTTTGTCTTAACTTCTTCATTATTTACCACTTTCCCAATCTTTCTCTCCTCTGCATAATTGGTGTTGCTTGATAATGACTCCCTATTTACAAATACATCTATCAATATCTTATGGCCTCATAAAAAAAATCTTTAACAGCTTTATTTACTATAAACCTATGTTTATTTTTATATTATTATCATTATATATGCAACACTAATTATATTCTTTTTAATTATGAATCAATGTGGCATTAGCCACTACATTTCCCTAGGACTGGTATGAGATGTAAAGGCCGAGACAGGTTTTCTCATTTAGTCAGTTAAAATATTACCAGGACTTTCCATTGCTTTGTGATTTGTTCTGTACAAGGATAACCCAAATCGGTAGCAGAGTTTCAGAACACTCCATCAGTTTATAATATAATCCAGAATACAACCCATCAGTTTTTCAAAACTCTTGGATCCATTGCAATGAAGACCTCAATGATTTCAAAATGCGTATATACATCATCGCCTTCTAATATCCTTCTTAGTTACTGAGAAATAAATCACCTAAAGATCTAAATAATAAATTAGATAACAATAATCCAATTCTCATTCCAGTGCTGAAAAGTTAGGTGTTTTACCTGACAAGCACTAGAGACCGAAAGATCATGAAGGAAAAAGATCTCAGATACCATGGCTTTTCTTACCAGTGTTTGGGACCCTCCGCTGTAATTCAAATGCAGGATGACGTCCACCTCTCTCTTTGACCTCAGAAGTGGTGGGTAGCTGGTATTAATGAAAAAGCCAGTGTCAACCAGGGAGAGCTCATCGTCTGCTGTTTCCATCAGTTTATTTGGGAAGGAGTCTATCACTGTGTCTGAAACATAATTATTTCTCATTACAACAAATAAAACACAAGATTGATTTCTCCTCCGAAGGAAGGTAGAGAGTGAAGAATGGAAAATTTTGCTCCCCATTGTTTTTGTCTTCCTTTCATTCTAGCTGGACTTATTTACCGGAGTAAGTGGCATGCTACTGCTTTTTCCTTCCTTCCATCCTGGGCACTGCAGATTGCTTGAGTCCTAAAGGGGAGATCTCTCCTGCTTCCTTAGGCTGAGCTCACTTATTCCACAGGAACACAATTCCCAGACAACCAGATACAATTTCACCCTTCAACACCCCCCACCAAAACTGAAATGCTATTCAAATCTGGCTTTAATTTTTCCATTTGTAAAGGGAGAAGTGGAGTTTCAGAAGTCAGTCTTGTCTCTTCCTCTTTGTTAGAAATCCTAAGTGAATTCTGAAACCTAAGCCTCCTTAGAATATTACTGAAAAACTGGCTGTTTTACTGTGCCTTTCCAGGTAGAAAATCCTTCACTCTCCAGGTACTTGTTATGCAGCTGGAAGCCTCTGATAAAATTGGGATACTGTGCAATGGTTGGGCGTCCTGTTAAGACATCTCGCAGAGTAGAGGAGAAGACACTTGAGGGAGTGAATAGACATGTGTCTACCTCATAGGGATTCACAGACAGAAAGGGTTCTTCTGCTGCAAGACAGAAAGAAGAAATTTTAAGTTTAGGATAGTTTTCTGAAATTATCAAGATTTTAAAAAGCAGAGTGACTAATAACGACAGGTATCACCATCCCCCACTCCAGAGGTAAGTCAAACGTAGTTATAAGCCCTTAAGGTCTATGCTACTAAATAAAATTCAGCATTAGACAGTGAATTAAATGACAGCTACCTGCAGGCAGCAGGCTGCCAGGCAGTAAGAACCACCTTCCACTTTAAGTTTCCTCAAATGATGCCCACCTCTATGGTAGCATGTGGTGGAGGGGAGAGACAAGTCCCAACACATACAGCAGGACAGCACTGGCCTTTCAACAGGACAGCTTTGGAATGCATGTCAGTGCCACCCAGCAGTAACATCAAATAAGTTAGGAGACCAGTCACTCCAGGTTCCTTAACAGCAAGAGCAAGCTTTCTCCATGGGCAGCTCAGTGGAGAAAACAGCCCTCTGCAAGAGCTGTTTTCTCTACTCATGTTATTACTGGCCAAGGAGGACCATATCCTAATTTAAAAATCTTAAGATGTGTTCTTGATACAGTATGACTTTTATACGTCTGCTGGACACTGGTTTTGGGTCTGTACAACCTTCAGAAAAAAGTACAGCTTTTCCAAAGAAGCACAATTTAGTTTTAAATCAGGCAGAAAAAAAATTCTTAGTTGACGTTTTTGCTTTGCTTTCCTTATCTTTTACTCTCTGACTTTGACAGCACTTCTTTATGCATTAGACATCTTCACAGAACATAAGAAATATATACCAGTGGTGCAAAAAAATTTTAAATCTCACCAATATCCTTTACTCTGTCTCTGGTCCATCTGCACCAGAAATCTTCTGAATCAGCAGCCAAATTCCAGACATACATCGCATCTATGGAAAATATACTACTCCACATGCCTGTAACGTGAAGGAGGAATAGAAGCTGATTGATGGAGTAGCCTTGGAAGAATCTTAATTGATACATACCTTCAGTTCTTCCCATTGGGTACTTCCTTTCTGTCTGTATGGATACCTTTGTGGGCATACTTTGTAAATATGTCCTTGCTAATGTAAATTCCCGCCTGCTCAACCTGTTTGCTTCCCAGTGCTGTCCACCAGAGTGCTCACCCATGCCAGCTGTCTCTCCAGCAGACCACCTTTCCCTCTAGGCAATAGTCACCTTGCATATAGCAGATCCGAGTCTCTGAGAGCTTCTTCACCATCCGTCCCATAAAGAATTGACTTCCGAAGTGTTCTGCGCGAATAGATGCTCCATATTTCAAGAGACCAACTTCATAAGGAGTGAACTCCAGCCACTCTATGGCAACAGCAGCAAGACCATGAAAAAGCAATAACATGTCAGCTAACACTAAACAGAAGAGATCCAGGAAGCAAACAATGAGGAAGACACTGGCTAGTTCATAGTGTGCCGTTCACCAGCCACAGCTGTATCTGTATTGCTGGCACTACTGATGCCATGAGGTCCTTTCACACCATGGCAGGGCAGTCCCACGCTGTGATACAGCAACGTCCAGCAAAAAAGCCCTGGTCTGAATGAAACCACAAGCATTCTCTTAATACAGTTAATCTTACCCCAAAGTATGTGTTGCTCATGCATAACTTGTTTCCTTTAGGGCTCTAGTGACAGAGAGCTTAGCATTCACTTGGTGTCATGTACTTAGCTGCTCATGTTAAACAAATACTGCGAAAATTAATAGTAGAGGAAACCGTGATTTTCCTGACAGTGGACCCAAAAATTCAGAGTTTTTTCTTTAGTTGTTCAAAATAAGACCACATGGAACCATCGTATGAATTTGTTTCATTACAAGGTTTTGTGACAGGATAAACTGTGACTTTGACATCTTTTGTGGCATAACTATGTTTTCACTCTGGCAAAATAAAGACCTCAAATTCTAAACACTAAACGGGTTTGGATTTTTTTATTCATTTCAGTCACTATTATCTGAATATTTAATGACTTATTGAGGGGTTATTTGCAATTAGAATGAAAAGAATACTGCATTATTAAAGCTGATTACATCCATATCATCTTAGTTTAGACCATTTAAATTGTAAATTTGTTAAGAAATCTAAATCATAACCATTACCTCTGAACGCCTGGGCACTATAATTGGACTTGAGGTTGATGGCCACATAGATGGGCAGTGGGTTCTGGCCATTATCCACCGCCTGCCGTTGGTCCGAGAGTCTGTGCTCGTCTTTCTGGTTTTGATTAAAAAGGGTTAATGGAACGAGAAAAACAACTTGCACTTCGAACAATATAATGTGAATTATCAGCCTTATCCAAGTTTTCCTTCCTATTCCCAGGTAACTGGATTGTTCTGATATATATGCCATGGGATATTCCGAACATGGCAAGTATCCCATAAGAAGCAGCTGCACCCTATATGGTTTCTCAGATTTTGAGATATACAGAGAAGTTGACTGTAGATTCAGCAAGAAAAAAAAAAAAAAAGGCATTTCCAGGAAAAATCATGCAGCTAAGTGAAAGGTAAAGTTCTTTCCTTGGCTGGGTCTTTGCAAAGAACTGGCCATATTTTAAGGTATTTCGCAAATATATGCATAGTCACAAATATATTCTATTGCATGACAATTTAAAGCTTCATTGTATAAACTTAAACCAGAAGGAAACTACTTAAGATACACTATTTTTAAAGTAACAAAATTTCTTAAAATTTAATACCATATTTAGAAAATGGTCATTCTCACTATGTGAACCGTCTCCATATGCAGTCTATACCTAGGTCACTTTATAAATGCATATCTTCATTTATGCTAGAGAAGCAAATTACTTCAAAATTTTAAGCGCCTCTTCCAGTCAGAATATTTTATGCCCGAAGTGATTAATTTACAATTCGAAGTATTTTTTCTCAGGGTACTTCTTTCTTTAAGGAGGAAGAATACCTTTGACTGGTATGACATAGCTCCTTCAGTTCAAGGTCAACCCCTCTTTAAATCTAGAGCAGTGTTTTAATAACGGATCTGAATATATAATATTTAATCAACTGCTAAACTAATTATGTGCATTAGTAGTACTGAATGGTGTCCTAGGATTTATTTTCATCTCCACTGTAGCTATAGAAGCTCAGCAGTTACATGGAAGAAAGGAGTAATACCTTATCGTGTAGCATGGATTCAATGACAAGACCCCAAAGGTCTATGAAAGAAGTGTTATGTCCTTCTTTAGTCCTCTCCATCAGGTCATTATAATAGTACTTCAGACAATCCAAAGAAAAACAGCAGATCTTGGATTTGGTTACTTGCTTGCGAGCTTCCTTGATTGCATCCTCCAGATATTTTTGTGACCAATTAGCATCTTCGTATAAGTTTGCCATGGTCCTGAAGAAACGTTATAAGAAGATAATGAAAGAGGAGCAACGCTGTGGTTTGCTTTCAGAAAAATTTTGTGCAACCTGTTTGCCTCTTTCTTAATTCTTATGGGGTTCACAACTAAAAAGCAAACATGCTTAAAATACACTAATTTTAGGAGAAAACAAAACCTCCAAGTTTCCTGGTTTGGGTATGATAAAATGGACTCAAAAATCATCTTGAAATTCCAGAGAGAAAAGAAAACAAGACCCAAGGCAATTGAATACGAAGCTTCCACAAGTATTCATCAAATCCCTTTCTTGGAAGGTGGGGAGTGTTCTAGGGAGCATCACTATTACTCTGCTCTAGATCCACATTTGTTCCCATTTGTCTGCTAATGGCTTGTGCCAACAAGAAAACTGGGTGGATTTGGTCATGTCTTCATATCACCATTCTTGTCTCCTTGAAATCATACCACAGACAGGTACATTCAGATCTCCACATACAAACAAAGAAGTTATAAGAAAAACCTACCATTGAAGTTTGGATTTACATAAAGTGACACACAACTCTGTGAAAAAAAGTTCTCCACTTCCAAACAGGTGTAGAGGAGTGGGGGTACCTAAAACCTACTTGATTAAATACTTCAGTTATTTTAAGTAGGACATCATCTGCTCTATGCCCACTGGGAGAAGAGAGCACTTCACAACGAGCCACCATAGCTGCAGTCTCTCCAAGATCAGTAACTCAATATCATTTGTTGGATTGTCTGTGACAGTATTAATTCTGCTAGCCCCAAATACATCTTTTACCAGAGGGAGATGCACTGTAAATCCAAAATGGAAGTGAGAATAACCAGCAAATGGCAGGCATAAATTCTTCTTCCCATCTTTCTTCAATTTCCAGTCTAAAGACAAATTCATTGCATTTAGTCTAAGGTATAATTGATAAAATATGAAAAGGGAATAGAGCATTTAGATGAAAATATCAGGCGTAGACTGAGTCAGTGGGGTGACAAAAAGCAGTTAATGAATGTGGTGATTGATCTCTTAATCAGTATGTTTTGTTTGTTTGCTCCAGGTGGACAGAGAGGAGATTGTGGGGAGAACGGAAATGCTTTTGCTTTGCTAAGTGCCATATCAGCTAACAGTGTTGTACAGAGTCGACAACACTGAGCAGAGAACATATAAACCTTGTTTGGGTCATTCTCACCATGTGGTACCCGATAAACCCCCGATGTAGGAAATGCAGTCTAAGAGGTTGAGTTTCTGGAGGCCCAGCAGGCTGCCGTACATCGCTGTGAGTGATCTTGTTCCTCCCCCAGTTGTCGTGATGGCCACCACTGGCACCTGTTCAACACAGCAAGGCAGAAGGAGCAAAAGCCGTGCATGTATTAGACACAAACAACCCTTACTGGGGAAATCAGATAACAGGTTGCAGGCATTGATACAAGCAGCGATGCTACTTGGCACGAAAAGGATGTGATTGTTGCAAAAGGCTTGTTTGCTGCTGCCTGACTGATGGGAGAAGCAAGGCTTATGTCTTAGCCGCTCAGATGGGGTGGGAAGCTGTTTACTTAACATATAACTGGAAATCAACCTCACCACCCTGGAATTTTTCTCAAAGAGTATTATTAGAAGCTGTCATAGAAAAGACAGGATTTACCACACCGGAGCAGATTATGGATCTGTGATTCTGCCTCTAACAATGACCAGTGTCACAGAGGAACGCACAGCACCCTGTAATCAGCCAGACCACACAATAGCCAAAGCCTTCCTGGCCCCAGGCCATTAATTACTTTATGTCCTGAAGCACAGTCATTGATAGGGTTTCCCCCTCCACGGTCCAAGTGTAATTGAAGAGACAGACTATTCTTCTCCTAATCTTTTCCTGATCTAGTACACCCTTTGCTTCCGTTAGCATCCAGAGTGTGGATGCTTACACGCCCCATGGAAAATGTCTATTTATACCTTTCAAGAATTAGTTTCTAATTTCATAAAAGAATCTATGTTCTAAAGTCAATGAATAGAGCATGAAGAAAATAATTCTCCTGCTCTATGAAAAAACTAAAGTATAGAAAACTCAGAAAACAGATATTCTTCCTACCCTAAACTCTTTTAAGACCTTAAATCTAGGAAATTTCATAAAATAACAATGAGGAAGATCTCATAGTCTTGACTAAAATCAGAATAAACTCCAAAAATTATATTCTGGGGCTCACATTTTCTAATCTATTTTATTATAAGTTAAAACTCTAATGATTTTTTTTCAGTTCAAATGTGAGTCAGTTAACAAGGTCAGGGGATATTTTCCCATAATTCTGAAGTTAAACACATGAACAGGAGAGACAATAATTAGACCTTTTAAGAAAACAGTTTTCTTTGTGTGAAGAAAATCTCATACAGCTATGTAAAAATGTGTCAAAATGTGTAAAAATGTTCTTTCCAGCTTTCTTGAAAACTTTGTTTCCTGTATTATTCCCTGCTCTGAAATCCAAATTAATATTTTTGAATAATATTTTCCACAGCACTCTTTTTTCTAACTGTCAGCTAAAGAGTGTCCTTGCTATAGGTATGTTTGTACTTTTCTGATGGTCAGCAATCTAGTTAGACATCAGCAGTTGCAAACCTTATTATTCAATTACAGAGGCAGGAACACGGTCTAGAGTGATACAGCTAAAATTAAAATTGGCTATTTCATCTACAACTCAGTGATGCTATAAGAACCACTCATCTTTGCCAGCTTGATGGTCTTATTCTATTTCTCATTTTTCCCAACAATACACCTTTTTTGCTGCAGAAACCACTCCAAGAATTTTTATTCAGATGTCTGTTTGAAAATTTTTTTTCTTCCTCTCAAAACCTTTTACACATGTGCCATGGCCACCATGTCTCTGTCACTGAGTTAAGGCCCTCTGATTCCCAGGCAGCATCCCCCAGGTGTTCTGTGTCTGCCCACTACAAATTTTCCTCCTGAGACTTATGAGCAATACCAAGAATAAACAGGAATGGACTGTTTGAGGAGCTGTTGAGAGGGTTTGGGGTCTGTAAAGACATTATCCTGCCTCCCCTGCTTTGCTACATTAACAGGCCACTGCTTCTCTTGCTCATCCCTTGCCCTAGGTGACCCGGCCTGGCCCACACCAGCAGGATTAATTAAACTGGGATTATATTTGTTGTTTGAATTTGTGAGCCAAGCCCTGATCCCCTGAGAGCAGTTGCACCAGGGACTGTATTGGCTTGCCTCATGCTCTTTCAGATCCTCCTTCAAATTAAGAATCTTTTTCAGAGCAGCAGCAACATATTTCTTCCTTTTCCGCAGGAAGTCCTGCTCTTCCATGCACAGGCTAAACCCCAAGCGCACATCCAGGTCTCCTGAGCTGGAATAGATAATGGAACAAATCAACGCACACATCAGTTACAGCCGATTTCAAGATCTGTAGGGCAGGCAATCAAAAAATAAATCGTCTGTAAAACAAGTTATTTCCAAGTCTGCATATTGATAAAGGAAAGAAGAAAAACAAGCATTTCTACTCCCAGCAAGAAATAGCAGCGAGGATGAAAAGGAGTTTCCAAGGTACTTTAGATTGCTTGTGAACATGGAGACAAGGACAAGACACATGAGTCAGGGAAAGATCACCAAAAGGAGTAATTTCAGAAGTATTTTTTACTGTATCCACTCCTGTTTATCACTATGACATCCTGGAAAATTCAACTAATGACATCATCTCATGTTCTCAGTTTTGACAGTCCACTAACAGCATTTAGAGTGAGAGTTCTAATGAGTTATGTGATGGACTGCAAATCAAGCATCACCCTCTGTTCAGCCTCTGTCTTGGGAAGTCCAGCCTTTCACCTCTGTCCTGAACAGATTCCTAGATAAGCATTTGCAAGCTTCATCCTGCAAATATACAAGAATATCCATCGCTTTTTTTTTCACATGTGCAGACACATGGAATTCTTTCCTTGAGAAATGTGAAGCACAAGCAAAAAAAAAAAAAAATCAGAAAAAAAGGCACAAACCCAATCAAATGGCAGCTAATGTTATTTGCCTTCAGCAACATAAATATGCTTACTACTGAGAACACTAAATATTGACCAAATCTTCTGGGTCACATCACCCTCTGGTGGCAGCAAACTCTGTCCTGAAAATAATTTTCACCAATATTTGACAAATAGGAATGTTTCAAGGATTAATGCTACTAACCTCTGTTCTCCAGCAAATATGATTTATCACACAGTGTCATTTTGAAAACAGAGTAAGGTCAAATGATTTACCTTGCAAAAACCAAAAAAGTCTTTTAGCAGTAGATTAAAATTTTTCTTGCTTTCTTTCTATATCTGTGTCTGTTAAATTATGTCAGTATATTTTGTTACGGGCTGAAGTTGTACAGGTAGCTCTCCATTTACACAAAGTTCTCCTGTGCTGTGAAAATCCACCTTGCTTCCCTTCTGTGTATCACCCAACAGTGGGGGTACTGTGAACCATAGGAAGTTTTCAGCTGTACCATAAAACTTCATTGTCTTCAATTTTACCTATCACTGGTGCAATTCTGTCCCTGCAAAGTGGGTTGGCAGAGGTGCAGCTGGTCAGGTCTCAGCTCCCATTCTGCTTGGTGAAGCAGAAGGGGCAGAAGCCAGGTTACCCTATGCTTGTTTTGGTGATTTTGCAAAGTTGGAGACTGATAGAATTCATTTCAGTTATTGTGCAGATCTGACTATTGGCATAAATGGGAAATAAAATTAATATGCTAATAGTACAGTTTTATTCATGTGTGAGAACAACGTGCATAAAGCAGACTAATTTACTCTGAATGAAGGCTCACAAGCTCATACTGAGCTGCACGGTCCTGTCACTGCAGCAGACTTGCACTTACCTCATGCACCACGTGAGCACAACACAAAGCACTCACACAGTATGTGTTCATCTCCCCACCTAGCACAGAAAAAGCCTATATAACTAGTTTACAGTAGTCCTGGATCACAGGACAAAAAGAGGCTATCTTACCATTTTCTCGCTGTCAAGCACAAGTGAAATGAAGTATCCTAGAAAATGAGAAAGGTAAAGCTAATTACTACCAAATTTTAAACCATTTCTTTCCTTCAAGCTCAGGCAATGCTCAGACTAAGAGAGGTGGTTCTCAAATAATAAATCATATGGCTAAGGACATTATTTTTATACAATTAACCAAAGCCTCACTCCCTGCCCTGGAATCAAATATTCTCCTCTCTAACAAGCCTGTGTGTTTGGGCCAGATAGACTGCCACAAGCTTGCATGTTTGTCCCAGTTCCCAGTGTGCACACTTAGAAGGGGCAACAAGAATAAGAAAAGTTACCTTATTAAAATATTTTTTTTTAAAATACACACAAAAGAACCCCCAATATCAATATCTAGACAAACTAAAATCTGAACTAAGATTAAAATCTGGATTGGTCTTTTTTCAGTTGTTAGCCGTTCCAGCATTACCCCAATATTAAAAATAAAAAATAAAAAAGTGATTTTGAATGCATGTGCATATGACAGCAATTTTTTGTTCCTCTAAACCACTTAATCCTAACTGTGGGATGCGGATTTGCAATGATTTTTGTATTATTAAAGTAGTTGTTAATACCTTCTTCCTTTAAAGTGTATATGACAACCCTAATTTTTTTAAACATTTCTAATAAATAGCAGTACAATTTTATACAGTGGTTTTGTTTACTTGTTAACTTCATTTCTAGCAGGACAATATTAAGCACATTTGAAAAATACTCACCTCTTCTAGTGTTATTTCCTTCTGCAAAGGGAGTGAATTCAGAGGGAAGGAAAGGACCCCAGATTTCTCTGTTTCGTTTCCATCAGCCAGCTGAAGAAATGTGAAAAGCAATTGGGTACTAACACATGAAAGGTTTATCATCTCTAGAACTTCTCCACTAAAAATGCTAGCTCAGTTTCCTGGTTTTATTAATTTCTTGTTCTAATTTCATTTGGGTTAATAATAACAGACAGGAGAACTTACCTCTTCAGGTAATAGGATATCCAGTCTTGTCTGTTCATTTATGATGCAGTGAAATATGATTATATGGAGGCTGGGGCCAGAGTCTAGCAAAATCTTCTGGCTACCTTCATGTGATCCTTTAACTGTAAATGTAAGCTCGGGATCTAAACAGAGAGGCAAGGAACAAGCAGAATTTTAACTATTACAAGCAAACACACATATCTAACTAAAAACCCCAAACCACCTCTATTCTGCACAGTTTTTGTTGGATTTTCCTTACACCACAATGACTAAGTAGAATTCAGGTGGCCAAAACAGACTGAAAACTGATACAAAATGTCTTGGTGAATCTGTGTAAACAATCAATATACAGAATTCAAAGATGTTTTAAATACCATAGCTTGCTATTTGTTAGATGCCAACCATGAATAAATTAAACCAATTTAGATTTAAAGGAGTGTCAGTTTAAAAGCACTTTGGATTACTCATGTTGCATAAAAGTAATTTATTTGATGGCAGTCTGTTCTGGTTCATAGTATACATTTTGCAATATTAAGACTAGTAGTCAAATAATTCTATAAACCCAAAACTCAAGCAGAGTACTTGGCATGTGCCCTCATGTCACCAAAACTGAAACAACCTGAGCATGTGTTTCTTGGACAGAAAAGCTTTTATGTTTACAGAGAGATCATATGCTGTTCTCTTGCAAGATCAGGGCCAAAAGGCATATAATTTTAGGTCACTAACCTTTCCTCCCCATGTTACATCTCAATCTGAAACTTCCTACAATGCAACTCAGTCATTGCTACCATTTTCTTCATAAAGGTCGATTTTCCATTCATGAATTAACTCAGAACAGTCATGAGTTTTTGAGATTAGCCCCAGGAGCAGCCTTACGCAAGCTATTGTTCATTTGAATCAAAACTAGTGAAGAATCCTGCTGTATTTGTTAGAGCTACATTTTACAGACAAAGTACTGTTTTGGTGATTCTATGGTAGCAGAGTACTTTCCTGCAAGTTGCTTCCCCTCTGAACTTTATATTTAAACTTAGGTTTATTACTTTTGCTAAAGAAGCAAAGAAAAAGTCTCCTTCAGAACTCTAAATGTGCAGAAACTTTGTACGTTCTCAAGCTCAAATCAAACAATTGGGATAAGATTTCTACATATTAGTTATAAGATAATTTTAAAAGATCCCACTTGGAAAAATTTGTTTTGAACAAGCAATAACCAAAGAGAACTGACCCAATTTTCCCAAGTTTCTCATGCTAGTATATGTGGCTTTGTTTTTGTATCAGTTTCCAGTTTGCCTCATATTTAAATACTTGATAAACTAGAATTTTGACAGATAAAATCTTTCTGCAAGGTGGGGCATGGCAAAACTAGGTATTATGCGACACAGACAGAGCAACGTGCACAACGGATTATTAATTTTTTTCAACATCTGTTATAATGACTGAATCACAACACAAGAACAATAGGCTAATGAAGCAATAACCTCACTTGTGGATTGCTGCTTCAGCTTCCCTGTATCCACTCTAACCTCCAAACAGGAAACCTCACGTGCCTGCAGGAAGAGAGGATAAATGATGATTGAGAGAAGTGTATATGTCATGGCAAATGATTCATACTGTTCCCAACCAACCCCTCTGGCTGATCAATGAGCCAGACAATTATTATCTATCACTATGTCTTCAGATAACATGAGGGCACTAGTGATATGGTACTTCTTTCCAAAACGGAAATAAAGAGGAACAACTCATGAGCTGCTTGAACTTGGAGAGATAGTTAAGCAAAGAAGATGAGCTGTATTCAAAACAATGAGCGTATTAAGATATGGGACTATTTTTATGAGCATTGTAACACTTTCTTCATTAACTCCTGATAGTTCTGAGCCTATGGTTTGTAGAAGAAAGTAGGTGGCAGTACTGGCTTTGGGACACAGCTCAAAGTTTCCAGAGTTAGAAACATGAACACTTGTTATTCAGACACAAGAAAGATTGCAATAAATATATATTTTACCACTAATACTCCATTTGTAATAATGCCATCAGGATAGTCCAGACTGAAAAAAAAAAAAAGAAAAAAAGGAAGATGATGTCATGGGTGGGAAAACTCAGACAAATATTTAAGTCTATGGTTAACACATTAGTTGTTTCCCCCTCATCACGTTTGACATTTCTGACTTTAACGTTCTCACTCAAAAATACTTTAAAGCTTAGGATTAGGTGATGAGCTGAGTTGCAATTTTTTCCATCCACTCATGATAAATACGAAGCTGGATTTCTACTCCTGTGGTCTTAAACATTTGCTTTAGTAAACCATGCAATAAATACTGGTATGTGACATTGAGTTTGAGGACAGCTGCAGTTGTTAAATCTGTCTTGATTCTTTTAAGCATTACAGAGTTTTATCCCAGGTTTTATACTTCAAAAGCTAATACAACTGACTACCTTTCCACAACTTCTAAAAAATCACCATCATGGCAGAAGAAATTGTACTTATGTCTATTAAGTGGATCTGTAAATCAGACATGAGATTGTAACAGATCACTGTATGTATAGATGTGTTTCCACATGTAAGGGCAGGAGTGAACTCATATAATGCAGCCAAAAATTTTTATATTCTAAAATATTCTTCCATCAGAAAAATCAGGCAGTGTCTCATTAAGGATATCTTATAATTCACCATTTCATTGAATTACGGATGTAAATTCATGTAATGTCTCAAGAACTCAGACTGCTCCAAAGGGAATACATACATACGTAACTTTACAAGGATTGAGCACTGACTCCCCAACCTGCTGCAGAGAGTACGAGCTGTTTATTCAGCCTTAACAAGCCATGGATTACACATTTTGAGGTCTCATATGGTTCTGTACTTGATGTATGTGTTTTATCTCAGCTGAAACCAGACAACACAATTCCTTCAAAATTAGATGAACGGCATTGTTTTTATCCACTTAAAGTGAAAATTTATCACAACAATTCCATTTCAGTATGAATATACATGATAGCATTCACTCAAAATTGCAAAGCTCATAAACAGTTAAAAGATTTCTTTCCAAGTGAGTATTTTCCTTTAAGAGAAAAATATGAACTGGCTAAATACAGTGCAGAACATTCAGGAAAAACTTCCCATTATAAGAAAACATCAGCAACAAAAATCAAGCAAACACCTCTTGTCAAAGTCAGTAACACAATTAAAAAATCTGTAAGATTTTTTTTGGAAACATATTTTAGTAGTTCAAAGAACATTGGTCAGGAATTGCTAGAAATATACTCAGTGTTTCCCCCTGCACACAGGTAAAAGGTGTAAGTACCACTCAAGTTTTGTTTCAGACACAAATTTTTGTACTTAATTACTACTTTGTAGTCAAATAGTTGTAACATTACAGGACATATGGTGTCGCCATCCTCAAATACTTCATTAAAAAATTAAGGAAAGCAAGAAACAGCGTGATAGATATTAAAAGACCTCAGCCTGCATAGCCTGATGGAATGAAAGCGCAAAGACAGGTAAAGATATCTCTTCAGGGAGGTAAAGCTAGGCTCAAAGTTAGGAGGTTCAAGGCATGACCTTCAAACAGGGTGGGAGACCTTGCACATTTGTACAGAACAGAGCAGAGCTTGGAAGGCTCCTGCTAAGAACCAGGACAGCTCAGTCATTAAGGGCCACTGGCTGAGATGTCTCTATTGGGTTGTCACCTCTGCTGCCACTGCTGCAAGGAAGCCCAGCTGCTGTCGCTTGTTTATCACTCCCCATGCTGCTCTTTTAACTTTTATATCCCGAATTCTAAGGCTTCTCGTCACAGAAAAAGACAGATGCTTTAATGTTTTACTTTTTTTTTAACCTGGTGGTCCATACACTTGTTTTAAGAAGAGCAAGGGCACTCATCTTCCTCTGAATTTTAGGAAATCAGGCGTGGCTAGAAATATAGCTGAGCTGGGTGCAGAAGAGCTCAGGTTGGCAGGGACCTTTGAATATTTTGCCTGTCTTTGGAGCACTGAATAACTTCCACTGGTTGGGATTAGCTGATAATTTCTCTAACAACCAACCTGCTATTAGACAGCCCACATTACACAGATTAATGCTCCTTTCCTCTTCTCCATCACAGTTTGTGATTTGTGGCCTTTTTTTATTGCAGACCTCAGTTTCACTGGGAGAATTGGGAGCGTATTATGGCCTGTAGCACAGAAAGCAAAAAACAGACTCTGGGCACCCGTCCTCACTAAAAGTCTGTTGAAGTAGTGCCTAAGGCTGCAGTGGACTCTACGAGCCCAGGGATCATTTCCCAACACCTGGTATACATCAAACTGCTGCCTTCTTTTTAGATTATGCCTAACTTGTAATGAAATGGGCAATTTCATATAGGAACTTACAGTCACACAGGTTCTTATATTTCAGTTCTCATTTAGAATAGGCTACTGTGATCCATTTCACCAGAGAATTTGTATTTTTTCATACCTACCTACAAAATTTGAATTCTTTCATGTCAGATCCAGCTTTCCCTTCCTTTGGTAGCTTCCATAATAATACAGGCTACTATTCTGAGCTTTCTGACAACCCAAGAGAAGCATGGAGGATGGTATTGTTTCAGCACAGAAAGCTGTATTCACCTCAAAGGTTCTTTCTTGACTTAAAACTTTTGCCATCAGTGCTCCTCCACACACAAGTACAAACAGTACATTTGGCCCCCAACGGATGGAGACTCAGCCTGAGGGTTTCTCATCAGTGTCCAAACCAAATGGCTAGCATGATCTGCTGGTTCTCCCTTCACATGAGGGGTATTTCTCACAATAACACAGCAGAACTACAGAAAGGAAAAAAAAGACCTTTATTTTCTAAAAATCCTGCTTTTGCCATATTTCAATAATTAATATTTAACTTTTATACAGCTTTTTGTACACCTATTTACATTTATTTGTGTTAATTGGGCTTTGTTTTAAACATAGTCTTTCACATTTGAAAATAAAAAGGGAGAGGGAGCGGACATGAAAGGTTGTGTAAGAGTGGTCCTTCATTCTTCTGAGAGTTCTTAGAGATGCACTTCCTCAGCTTGAGACATCTGAAAGATAAAAGAGGCCAGAAAGAAAAATCAGCAGGTACAGCGAATACCCTGGGGCTCTCAGACCTTTCCTTGGAAACTTAAATTACCTTGCAGTTCACCAGAAGCCTCTTTGTGGCCCCTCAGTGCTGGGTGTGGGCTTCAGTAGAAGTCGGAGGGGAGGGGGATGTTGAGTGAGCGCAGCCACCTAGACCAGCGGGACCCCGTCCCTGTGGCAACACGGATGGGCTCGTTCTGATGCTGGACCCTGCCAGTGGAGACACAGAGGAGAAAGCCCAGGTTACCACTGATAATCACCAGAAAATAACAAAAAGCACTAAAGCACATGGATCAGCCACCTGTGTACAACAGCCTTACCTTTTCTGTCACTGCTGCCCAAGTGCAGCAGCTCTCACGCCAGCTGGGCACGTATTATGGGCCCAGAAAACATTGGGCAGGCATTTGTAATCCCTTGGCTCGGTTGCTGGTGAAAAGGCACTTGGAGGAAGGAGCATGCCTTCCTCTCTGTGTTGTTAGGATCAAACATCTGGCCCTCGGTGCCTGCCACTCTGCAGCAGAGAGGTGAGCATTTGCTGGTGCTGCAGCAGTGGCGTAAGGGTGAGGCAAAACTAAAGAGGGTATTCATCTTGCAGTTGTGGAAACCCATTACCAAAATGAAGCTTTTCTTCCATTTTAAATAAAATATAATGGGAATGGATGCAGGAACAAATTTCATACAGCCCTCCAATGTATCGTGAGGTAATTTTTATAATGTTCTTTTTGGTAAAAGTAACACAAAACACAACCTTTGCAGTGAGGGTACAGGCAAACAAAAACAGGAGTGGCAAAGCCACTATCATAGGTGCACCCCAGGAAACATTCTTGGCCTGGGGTTACACTTCATGTGTGATATTATTCATCTGAAATGCTGGAAAGAAAGAACAAGCTAATGTAGTAAAGTTTGCCATTAGTAAAATCTAGAACGAAGACAAGGAAGAAATTAAAAACTACGGATAAATAGTATCAGGAAAAATTGCTCGTGGGACTAATTATTAATTTCAGAAATAAACTGCAGTATTACCCCTCCAAAAAATACTTTCTCATTGTTCCCATCACAATAAAGGATTTCTAGAAACTATCCCACATGCTTAGCTGTACTCCTTGTTTACAGAGGGCTCTCTCCCTCTGAAAATTATCTCTAATCTCTGTCAACACTTCTCCCATCCGCCAATGACAAAAAAACTTGCCAAAACCTGCCGAGCTTGTTCAACACAGGAGAGGTTGGTTTGGGTCCATAGCTTTCTGATGACCCATCTAAACTATTTCACTTCAGTTGTTCAGCATTCCCAGGGCTCTCTAGTTTATCTATGCAATCCATTGTCTGGAAATTTAGTGGACAAATCCTTTCATTAATTACTCCTGACATGACACGTTCCAAACTGAGGGAAAAAAACCACCTTCTCAATATCCTACCCAGATCACAATATTTAATCAATTCAGATGTGCTTAGACCATTATTTCATGTGCTTATTTCATTATTTCATATTTATTATGCCCACATTTCTGATGGGCAGAACATTATTGACCACCACACAAATGTAAGAAGTGCAAATGAGGGACAGTAGGAGAAAGGTCTATCTGCCTTCCAACAGGAAGCCCATTTTCTCAGTCCTACTGTGACCTCACAAGGGCATTCCCTCACTTATAGTGCAGCAACTTCTTGCCTTTGCATGTGGAGTTCTTCAGGCCACAACTATTACATTGGTCACTCAGGAACCACACTATGAATGAAATAAAAGTAGATCAGATGTCTTCTTGCTGGAGCAACAGAGCCATGACCATCATGCTTTTTAAAACCTCTTCCTTGATACTGCAAAGGATCGTTTTTATTGGTACAGTTCCAACCCTCATCTTCCAACCGGTAGAATTCCTACTCAGGCATCACTTGCAAAAATTATCCCATTTCTGACTTTATTGAATACAACTCCAGGAAAAGACATTTTCCTGCAAGATCAGACAGAGAGTTTGGCACAGAGCTGGTGGCACAAATGCTCCAAGACAAGTTCCAGCCTCTGTTCCCACATGCAAACCCACTTGTGCACGACATCGAAGCCAGACAACCTTCCGGGACCTCCCTCATCAAAAGACAGGATTATAAAGAGTATGACTATGTACCAAGTCCATAAGCCATCCTGTAATTTGTAAAAGAAGGAGGACCCTAGAAAGGATATTTGGAATGCCTACTGGAGTTTCCCATTGCCATTACTGATGTTGTGACACTCCTGAGGTGTGACAGGCACCATTTGCCTTGATGCTGCTGGGCCTTTTGCCAGTTCTGGTGCACAGTAAACAACAAACAATCCACCCTGATGAGTCTCCACAAGAGAGACTCTCTCCAATGGAGAGACTCTCCATTCAGAGACTCTTTTGGCTCTGATAGCTGTTTTGTGTGTGGACACGGTGACATCTTTCCTTCTCCATTCTTAGCACTGAGCTACTGTCCTTTCAGTCGTAAGTTCTTATTTCCACTGCTGTCAGGAATTTGAGGTGTCCACCCACGTACTATCCTGCTAGGCCTCCTGAAGTGCCCCAAAGGCCTTCAGAAGGTTGCAGCAGTAACAGCAGAGTACCTTCTCTAAGGTTAACAATATATTCAGGCCAATAACATGGGCTGAACTGGTAACAGAAATCCTTTCAAGTGGCTTCCTCAGTCATGAAGCATGTTTTGGAGACAGACTAGAATACCCAGGATCCTGCAACAGATTCCCTTTCCAGTTCAGGTGACAGTTTCCCAGACTCACAGCATGAATTACCTGAAACAAACACATCCTCTAAACAGTAAAACTCCTTTCAGTAAAGCAGCTTTCAAGCCTACCAAGTGAAGCTACCTACTACTGCTGCTCCTCCAGCTTTCCTGGTTCCTCAGCCCTCAGACTCCCACAGGAGTCTTCGGACCTTACTTTATGCAGAATATTTGGTTCCTTTCTCTACCACAGGTCCCCGTGTGTAGCCAGATTAATTGAATAGATCAGCTTACAGAAGTGCATTTTATAATGTCGTGGATTTGAAAAACCAGATTCCCCAAGAAGGGGGTAATTAAGGCACTTAGGCTTGGAACTCCTCCTAAGGGTAAAAACTTCCTGAATATTGTCATTGTCCTCATACTTCCATGTGTATCTCATTGATTCAATGAGAAAAAAGAGAACAGGAAGACGTCAGTGCCCAAGAGGCAGAATTCAAACAGGTAAAAAAATCACATTTCATATATTTAAAATCTAAAAGTATATACTCCGAAATTCCATTTTGCTAGACTTGAATGAAAACATCTAAGTATTGCTTTTAGAGACTGCAGATTTAAGAAGCACTATCATATATGAACCAGTTTTCAGATTATTTTTATACTGAATATAACACTTTATTAAGAATTTAGGACTCTACTCACGTGTTCTGCAATGTGAACTCCACCTCCAGCTCCTCACGTGCCTGGAGAGAGGAGGAAAAAAAAAAAAAAGAAAGATTACTTATTTTTCTTCACAGTTTTCATCATACCAATTGCATGTAATTTTTAAAATACGCTTTTAGAATAGAATTGAAGAAAATTCCCAGAATGTAAGAAAACCATATTGTCATCTGAAGATACTGAATTTTAAGATATTGAAAAAGCAGTTGCTAAAACCAGTTTTTTTGAAATCTAAATCCTTTATAAGCACGTCTGTATGCTTAAGAACTGCTAATCTGCTAAAACAGCCATTTGTTCGGATTTTAATTTCCAACACAAAAAGAATTAGTCTCTTTAATACCATTACAATTAAAAGGGGCTGAAAATTCGGAATTTACACCAAGAGCCAACAATCATCCCAGAAATACTGAGAATTAAGACTCTGGATAACTAGTTCTAGCTGGTTCCATCCTAGATTTTTAGTGTGGATATTTGTTCTCAACAAAAGCTAGCGTAAAGCATGCCTTGAAGTCTTTCTTAGAACAGCAGCAAAATCCGGTTTAAGTAGATGTTTCCTATAATGAAACACTGTAAAAGGATCTATTGAGATGGAAGGAGAGAAGTTACTTTTGTTCTCACCAACTCCATTGCTCACCTGTGGATTCAGCTGAAACTTGACGCGGACAGTACGTCCCACGGTGAGTTTGTCTATGTCAAAGAGAACCGTGCAGAGTTCATCATCCCTGGTGACCGTGTCTTCATCACAGACCTTCAGCTCCAGCACGTTCTGCACAAAGACATTAAGAATATAGTGGAGTTACTGTTATATCTAAGAGCTCCATAAGGCAGGAAAATCTCAAGACTAGGTTTCATTTCCTTGCTCCTCTAGTTTTATGGGAAGGAGGAAAAAAGAGAAAGGGAAAGAGATTTGGGATTATTAGACGTCACATTACAGTTAACTCTGCATACGAAAAATAAGCAGGCTTGTTTCATTTCTCCAGGCAGAGAAGACAAGCAGGTCATGCAGAACATTCATGAATTTGTGATAAGTAAGTGCATTAAGTATTTCTACATTTATTTTATGGCCTTTGGTCCTAAGTGTATAAAACAGTCACAGGTACATAAAGACAGTTTAAAGGATTTTCAAAATATCTAGACATGAGTGATTTTGCTATTATTTTTATGTGATCTTTTTCTTGGGTTTCACTTGTATATGTCAAGATTGGGGGATAGGATAGTAAGGCTATATTCTGAAGAGCATTTAATTCTTTCTTATTGCAGTACAGTAGATGTTTAAGTAACAAATAACAGGAATAGAACAATGCTAAGGATGTAAGCAACAGGGTTTTTTTTCCTTGAGGAAACTTAAACACCTTCAGTGTTTGGAAACCAGCTCTGTAGGTATTGGTTTACTGTAGTTCCGTGTAGTCAAATGACTACCTGCAGACATCAGATGGTGAAAACAATTGATGTTCATTACCTTGACACGGCGGTCGATCTTGTAACAGAAAGCTTCATTCCAAACGGGGTTTTTGCTGTTCCTGATGGTCCTGGTCCGAACCTTCTCAGAAGAGGCAGTAGGCAGCCACAGTGTCACGTAACAATCTGAAAGGGTGACTGTACAGGGAGAAGACGAGCACAGTTAAAATGTATCTAGAGAAAGAATTCCTGCATAGTGCCCATTTAACCCAAATAAGACAAAGATAGCACAGTTGGGGCTTTCTTCCTAAGGTATACATGATTAATGAAGCACTTACAGGAAAACAGACATCCTCACACATTTACCATGCCCATTTCCACATTTTCACTCTTAGTCAGACACATTTTCTTTTCTTTTAATGTTACTTTATATTTGAAATTGCACTGTCCTCCACATACAGTACATGCCGCATTTAGCTTTATCTTCATGATTATCCGAATGGCTGGGACAAGCAACACACCTCACAACCTTCAATCTGGGCTATAGAGAGACTTGTTTTCTGTAATTTCTTCAACAGATTTGGTACCTTAACTTAATGAAAGCCTCTAATGAAGTGCTGGCTTAAACAAAGAACAACACAAAAAAAAGTGTTCTCCCATCAAAGCTCAAAAGTTTGATTTCCTTATCACAAATCAGAATGCACCAATTCCTTATTCATTCATATATTTGACAAAGCTTTTAGAAGTTTAGACAGAAGAACTGTCTTTCTCAGCAGTTATTTCAGAAAACAAAATCGGTTTCATTACCAAAATTTAATTACTGTTTGTTCAGTTCCTTCCTACTACTCTATCTGCAGACTGGAAGGATGCTGCTACCACTGATGTCTGGGGAAGGAAGCCACGAGTGCCAATGAAGACATCAGCTTCTCCTATATTCTGAGTCCTCAAGCGTGGAAGGAGAACTCCAGAGAGTGAGACTTAACAGAGGCATGATACAGGCACCGATGGCTTTTCCCTCAGACCGGTAGTGCAATCTCCCTATTTCACATTAGCAATGCTCAACCAGTCATCTGGTTCTTACAGCAACCTTCTGAGTCAGAGGAGGTCAAATAATTGGGCTCATAGTCAATCCCTGCATCATGCTCAAAACGTGTAACAGTGTTATTACATCATATTAAGAACAATTACTTCATGTATTTCCTCTTTATCTCTCAGTAACAATCACAGATTTAGGTTCTCTTACCAGCCAAGCTGTGCCTTTATTGTGTAGTTAACCAACCTATCACAGTCAGCAAAATCTGGATAATGACTGTGGGAAGGAAAGCATTTCCAGAAAGAGGCCTAAGCCACACCTGAAGTGGAAGGTGTCACTGATCAGTTGTTCAGCAGAGGCACAAATGTAAGCAGATGGAAATGCAAATGGTTAATCGTGATTAAATGCTACAGTTTCCATTTTCAAAGAGGGTGAGACACACTGATTACTTCACAGTAGCAATTAAGGATTACGCAAATAAGTACATTGAGAAAACTTGAATTTCTTGGAACTGTTCAAGACCATCCCCCACCTCCAGACAGGGCTTTGATCAACCTGATCTAGTGGAAGGTGTCCATGCTCATGGCAGCAGGGTTGGAACTAGGCGATTTTTAAGGTCCCTTCCAAACCAAACCATTCTATGATTCTATACTTTGCCCAAGATCCCATAATGCAATAAATGTCAGGGTCCAAAACAGTCCAGATTTTCAGGCCTCTACTCAAATCTATTAAAATTGTCTCGTTTTGAAACATCAGTAGGGAGGAATACTTTCAAAGCATTTTTGTTTTTCACTAGTAAATAGGAACATAAGAATCAATGAACAAGAAAAAAGATTCACTTCAGTGAATAAAGCACAAACACTTCAATAATGAGAAAATACGTAGAAAATAAATAAATTGACAAGGGGAACACCAAGATTTAACCCGTAAAATTGGAAAGCTAAAATGGAGAACATGCTAACTTGGAACTGTAACAAGCATCATAATTTTACCATTAGAAACAGGTCAAAAAGGGACATTTACCCATAGCTGAAAAATACTGAGGTTTCAAGGAAAGCTAGCTGAAGTGTTTGCCTTTTTGATAACTCAGAAAAAGTAAACGCTGCATGAAAAAGCCTTCCCACTGCAGACAAAAAAATAATGGAAAGATTTTTCACAATAATATCAGTTTCTTCAGACAATAAATTTTCTGTTAAGAAAATACTCTTTCTGAAAATCTTACAAATCTCTCTGTCAGATACACTTTAAACAAGTTATTGGGATGCCCAAGTTCTGAATTTGGGGCATCTCAAGGGGATCAAGAGATGATATTAATCTGCTCTTGAGACCAGAAAACCAAGTAAGATAGCCATGTGGTATGGCTGACATGCCAACAGGTTTAGCAAAAAAAGACCTCATGATTCACTGTGATAAGGAATGACTGTGAGCAAGTTGCCCTGAGAAGGACAGCCACAAGGAAATGAAACACAAGCAGGCAGTACTGAAGTACAGGATTACAGAAATGCACACTCAATTGTTCATGTGGGTTTGTAGATGCAATTGCAGTGGTGGCCTACTCAGATCATGTATTTGGTTGGCACAAAACACCAGTTAGGCATTTCAAAATTCGGATTTTGATAAATAAAAAGTTGTGCATACAACTATAAGCTCATGGAATGTGTGCTTCTGTACTTTAAAATAGGACCTTAAGAAACTCCTAACTCTACACCTTATGAGGTGATCTCACTTTGTCTAATGAACCACAGGAAAAAGAGAAATAAGCACAGTAGTATTACATTGTGGAAGATGCTTAAGTAACCCAGACTACCACAGGTAAGTGCAGCAGAGATTTCTTCCCTGATAGTAATCAGTCTTTCAAAAATTCTGTTGTTAAGCACAACTTCCACATGATCTAATCACATCCCTCCTGCCAGAAACCACCAAATCAAATCCCTGGTAAGTTTTCCCTCTACTCTTGACCCATCACACAAGTTAAAATCTCAAAACATAGATTGCATTACATAAAATTTTCTTAGAAACTATGATGTACTGTATGAAATTCTGAGTTTACCGAAAGAAAATTGATTTTGAGCCAAGTTCAGCAAGATTTTGGGAAACATAGTGCGGAAGTTTTCTCTTTGTTTTAGATCTTTTAGATTTTTTTCATATGGTCTTTAGATATTAATTTTCTTATTCTCTTTGTCTTTATTTCACCTTTTCCTTTCATGCCTTTCCTACTACTTTAAACAGATGTTTCATCATTCATATTTCTCCATGAAAGTAATTCAGTGGCATAATTGCATTTTGAAATGAGCCTGAATAAGTCTCAGAGCACCTAGAAGAGTGGGTTATTGAGGACCCACATCTATGGAATGGAAATTGTGAGAAAGATCTTCAGTGAATTGAAAAATTCAAAATTAAACCGATCCCTCCCCTGGGTGAGCCAATGTCAGATGTAAACAGTGACCAAGCTGTTCTCTCCATCTTTTGGAAGTCTCGTTCTCCCACGGAGGACATTCATTTTAAATCTGCTATCACACACTCTGGTTCAATAAGCTGTTGCCCATTAGTCTGCAGAGGCAGAGCAGGTGAATTGTTACTGGGCTTCCTCAAATGGATATCACCAGACGCAGCAGACCTCCCCGCTGCAGAGATTTCTCACTCTTCTCACTATTAACTCCTGTTCTGTGATCTGGCTATGACTTCTTTTGAAGTCTCTGTTCTAGATACCCTTTTTTCACTTCCCCTCACTATTCCTCACTTAAACTCCTGTCAAGAGCTCAGAGTAGTGCTCTGTTAAATTTTGTTTCTGACTTCTAAGCAGCTCCATTCTGTAGGCTAAATAAATTCCAAGACACGCTGGATTTCATCATCGCTTCCTGAATATGTATGAATTCTGCAGAAGTAATTGAATGTTTTTGATTGTACTTCTGTTATCTTCATAGGCTTTCCTGCTATGGCTCATTTTACATCTGCATTACCAATTCCTCCTTTCTTCCATCCAGAAATTCTGTAGGAAATACTCAGGTTTCTTACTTAAAAATACAAGGATTTTCACTGTTTACAGACCAGACATCAGATCAGCAGCTAAGTCTGATATCAGAGGGGTAGGAAATATATCTCATACAGTAAGATATGAAAAAAAGACTTCAAATGTATCACCTTGCTTGAGTCAGTCTCTTTAAGAGGAGAAAGCAATGCTTCAGTATCAAAATAAAAATAATTCTTGCAAGCTTACAGCAATACATGCTTTTATTCCTACACAATTTGAGAACAATAACACTGTCCAAATGTCTTCTTTCAAAAATTATAAGAACCATCCAACAATAGTAGAAGTACTCACGCAAGTCTGCCTTCCGGACATTCCTCACTCTTAGTACTTTTACAGTGAGCAAGTTGAAAGGAGATACTGGTGCCTGCACAAAAATCCAGAAAAGGAAAAAAGATGAAAAAGATGACATTATTATTATAGCCTGTAGCCACATACTACTGTAACCCTGAAGTTCTAAGGATGTTAGATAGAACAAGGTTTTCAAGGTTGAGCCAATACAATTTATCAAACCAAGTGGAGCAGTCAAAAATCTGTACAAATTTTTTGGCACAGAATTCTCTTCAGGCCTGAAATAGAAGGAACATATTTCAAAATCATTTGAGTTGACAGAAGGTGCCGAGAGTTTGATCCGATAAAGATCACTTATTCCTGTCATTTCCCCCTTATTATCACAATGAACTCCCCTAGAGCACAAGCGTGGGTGTCCTCATCTCTTACACCCCACTGCCTGCAGTGGAACAGATTGTCTCTGGGACACCAAACACTGTCACAGGAGCTGTGAAAGTAGAGCGGTCTACCATGCACCAGCACAAGCTCCCACACCAGCACAAGCTCCTGCACATAGCCAAAAATGCCCAAAGTGCAGCTCACAGTGATGAGATACTTCTCATGAAGACTCAGTGGACCTCTGATCTTCATCTCTGATCTCCAGCAGAAAGCTACAAAAATCATCCCAGATTTGATCCTGGGGATTAACTCACAACTCCACTAGATATCAGAAACCTTAGGCTCGGAGACATTAAGTCTGTAATAACTCATATCCTCCATGGCTCATACTAATGAATCTTCATATTCCTCAGGCTATAAATTAACCCTTTCCCCATTTCACCTTGCAGATAACTGTTTAACATCTTACTCTCTCTCATACACTAGTATGTCCTCTATTTCATATACTCCATCTTTTGTTTTAAAGCCAGTGTATGTACAGATATCATTTCTCTCAACACTTGCTCAAATTGATATTTAGCTTTGCACTTACTGATCCTGTTTTAGAACAGAAACAGGTTTTATTGTGCCCAAAAACTTATCTAATCTTTCTCTCTGTACCAGTTGGTAAGAACAAGATACCAATACAGACTGGGGAACAAGAGGCTGGAAAGCAGCGCTGCGGAATGGGATGCAGGGGTCCTGTTCTACGGTATATGGAACGTGAGCCAGCAATGCCCTGGCAGCCAGGAGGGCCAACCATGCCCTGGGGGCATCAGGACCAGCATCACCAGCCAGGCAAGGGAGGGAATTGTCCTGCTCTGCTCTGCACTGGGGCAGCCTCACCTCGAGTGCTGGGGGCAGTTTTAGGTGCAATAATATAAGAAAGGCATTAAGCTATTGGAGAGTGTCCAAAGGAGGCTACAAAGACAGTGAAGGGCCTTGAGGGGAAGCCAAATGAGGACTGGCTGAGGTCACTTGGTCTGTTCAGCCTGGAGGAAACTGAGGGGAGACCTCATCGTGGTCTACAACTTCCTCATGAGAGGAAGAGGAGGGGCAGATACTGATCTCTTCCCTCTAGTGACCAGTGACAGAACCCAAGGGAATGGAATGAAGCTGTGTCAGGGGCAGCTTAGGTTGCATATTTGGAAAGGGTTCTTCCCCTAGAGGGTGTTTGGGCACTGGAACAGGCTCCCCAGGGAAGTGGTTACAGTACCAGCCTGACAGAGTTCAAGAAGCACTTGGACAATGCCCTCAGGCGCATGGTGTGATTCTTGGAAATGGTCCTGTACAGGTCCAGGAGTTGGACTCAATGGTCTTTGTGGGTCTCTTCCAGCTCAGAATATTCTGTGATTCTAACTCTAGCCATAAACCCTCTCATTCTTGTTTCCATAGATATACTATACCCTCATAAAGTTAATACTGTGTCCTAACACAGACACCTGGGCTTCATCACTTAATACAGGCGTCAGAAGTTCCTGCAGTAATCAAAAAGCAGCAAAAGCAAAACTTATACACTGATGTTATATAATAAAATGTACCTTGCTATTATTTCCTTCATCCAGGCTATATATTTTTCCAAATTATTTGTCTTTCCAGCAGTATCACAAGGCTTATCCTGCAATGCTTTGCAATGCTTTGCCAGAGTGTCAAGTAATTGGGACCATGACATGACACTGGACAATAACCCAACATAACGAAGGAGATCCTTGTCCTCACCAATGAAAGCCTCAGCACCTCTGAAAAGGCAGCAGAGAGCACGAACTGCCTCCAAGAAATAACCCGAGTAATTCTTAGAGTATCCTCTTGCACTTCCCTTTCTGTTGATAAGGGGCCTGAAGATGCAGAGCTGAAGGGCTGTGAGACAGCAGCAGGAGAGTCAGAGAAGTCACTGATATGGGCACATTTGTTCTGCGTTATCTGACCTGTCCAGAATCTCACACGGAGCAGTTTTATGGAGCATAGTTTGCAGGCCCTTGAACTGCCAGGTGTGGGACATTTCAGTTGTCACAAAGAATGTATCACACCTCTATCTGCTCCATTGTTCCAAACATGTCCACAAAGGATAACTTGGATAGACACACCTTGAAAGAAAAAAGTTCTTCGAGGGAAAAAACAAACAGAAAAGGATTACAGTCTCCAATCAAAAGCAACCAAAATGTATCATGCCCAGACGATACAGCTGAAATGCTACAACTACTTTTCTATGTGAATTAAATAGAAATGAGTAAAAGAGAGAAGCCCTCCTAGATGCAGAGACCAGCAGACAAGGCTTGTCTATCCCTGACAAATCTACTGATATGTTTGTTATCTTTATGCTTGGTCCCTGCTTTCTCCATCCAATAAATTGTAAATTGTTTTGACCTCAGAAGTGTTATTTCAGAAGATGTGGAGCATCTCTCTTACCCAGAAAGAAGGAGACTTGCATCCCTTGAATAAAGAAGAATGGACTCTTGAGCAGAAGTTCCCCGTGCCATGGAAATGCTGATAATTACTGGGCTTGACACCATTTTAAAGGAATAACCTCGGCTCAGCTCTTCGAAAACAAACATCAAGACCTTTACTTCGTGAATCTGAAGTGGGTAGTGATATCTCCCTGCAGCCAAGTGCCACACAGAGACAGGAACTACGAAAGTTGTTTCTGTTCTCAGCTGCCCCTCTTACCTGGATGTACCTATTTATGCAATTCCCTGTTCAGCTCTTACAATTCCATTCTGGTGTATTTTACTCTCCAAACTTACAGAATCAATCATCACTGCTTCACTCTGGGTTGTGGAGTTCATTCCCATAACAGAGTCTTGGAAGTCAGACCTTACAACTCCTAACTTCTAGGTGCCTGAATGCTTTACCAAGTCTAGCTGTCAGTAACTTACTCAAAGTCACAGAGAAAAGCTTGTCCTAAATGGGATCATCTGCTAGCAGTTGGCAAGGACTTCCACATCCTTCCTTTTAATGTGATGATGTCCATATCACAGGCTGGGTAAGTTCTGAGGCCAGAAGTCTCCCAGGTCAGTTATTACACACACTTCAACTTTCAGCTTCTATATTTATTTCATCTGAGACACAATTCCTACCTCATAAACCGGAAACACAAGCCAGGCATTTTAATAATCACTTTTGAAACTACTTAAATACATGAGGTTGCAAATGCAAGACTTGGTCACACTGTCCTACGTCAGATAAAAATTCAATTAAGTCCTGTGGCACACTTGTGCAATCCTCACATATCTAGTCCAAGGGAAGTCAGTAGGAATGTTCACATATGTGAGTGCTCATCCATATGAATGAGTTATATAACTGGTCTCTAAAACTGCTCTATTTTAGTAAAGTTCCAAGCTTAAAAGTCTTTCATAGAATTTTTTTATTGAAGAGACAAGAGTGAAACTCATACAACATTCTCAGGTTACATCAAGAGAAATGGCAGTTATCAAAGTGCATGTCTATTTGGGGCAGAGCACTCTTCCCTTAACTTTCTCATCAAAAAGGAATAGAAATCTCATCACTACTTTAAAAACTGTGAAAGACAACAGAGAAATCACTCACCCTGTCAGAAGGAGTGGCAGGGCTTTAAAACACAGATGACTGCCTTGCTTCTGACCTGGGTCAGGTATGTGGCACCTTTTAACTTCAACGAGTTTTGGAGCCCCAAAGGCAGGCAGGATTTCATTACATTACTATGTTTACCACCTCAGGCAAGGTCAAATGCATAAGAAACACTTTTCCTTGTACTGCTATTCTATATTTATTTCACCCATTTTAAAATATCCCATAGCTGGGTGTTATAAAGTCAGTAGAAGTCCCTGGGTTTGTTTCAGAATAAAAATAAATGGAGCAGCACGGACTCAATTGCTGCTTCTTTCCAAGAGCTATGCAAAACTTCTGTGGCTTCAGACTGCAATTTTCGTGTGGTTTTTTTTCCCCTCTTCCTGTTTGTAGCTCCACAGCTGGACATGTGTGTTAGAATGAATCCAAATCTTATAAAGAGAAACCAGGTCAAATATTCCCACCGGTCAACATGGGTTTTTTTCTCAAGACCACACCAGCCTTTATCAGCTTGATATGGTACAGTAATTTGTGTGATCTAAAAATTGTTACTTTTTTGACTGTCAGCATGAGGGCACTCCCAAATTTTCTCACCAACTATTTCACATATTCTTTTTCATTTATATAGCTGCTCAATTTGAAATCCCACACATCCTGAAACTTTTGCCCTGAACAAACAATTGTCCTGAAACTCACTCTGGCAATGAAAATTCATTTCCTTAATAAAAAGCAACTCAGGTATACTAGTCTTATATACTTATTATAAAGACCAACTCTCATGGAGGAAAAAAAGGAAAAAAGTTCAAGTCCTTCCTGAATTTTATGCCTGTGAACCCTGGAGATTCAGGGCAGAAAAAAGTGGCTCTGGGTCCTGCTCTAAATTGTAGATATTGTATTCAGGTCAGTTCTGCCACCCTAAATACCCTAAAGATAAGAGTAACAATCTAAAGCCATGCAATTGTACAGGTCTCACACCTAGGTACTTACTAACAATGTGAAAAGCACTACCCGTGAAAAAACCAGATTGATCCTCTAAACTCAGGCTAGGACTCAAATTAACAATTTTTATGATTCTAGCATACCTCTTAGGCCTGCAAGACTGTACACAGAGACCTAAACATCATTTTAAAAGCTAGTGTTTGAAGAAATTCTGTGAAGTCTTTACCTCAGCATTTCACTTTGAACAGAGAAAATAAGTGACTCTCAGGCACAAACAGGCATCAGATACTATTAATAACAGCAAACTTTCACAAGGCAAGCTGAATTTTACTACTATCTAAAAGATTCTCTGTATCACTCTGATTTCCCTACGCAGATGCAAAGCCGGGAAACCCCCACATCACCGAACGAGGAGCAAAAGCCCACCTTGCAGACAGATCCCCAGAGAGTTGCAACTGATACTGGCAGCCCCAAACCCACTGCAAGTGTCAGGAGACAGCCCCATCCTGCTGCCACTGCCGTTGTTCCCATTCAGTGGCTCACAGCAGCTTATCTGATATGCTTTCCTTTATGCTAATACTTCTTAACATAAATGTCTGCTAATTGCCCAGCGAGTTTTCATTCGCCTGTGCAAAGAATTCATCCTCAGTTCAGCCTTTACAAAACACCTTTTGCTCCCTTTTCGCCTTCAGAGAAGTTTGGGCACTACTCCTACTCCTACTCGGCTGATGAGATCAGACTTGTCTGGAGGCTGAGCACACCACATTTTTTCCACAGTTTTACCTGTAAACACCGTGCTGCACAGAGAATTGCAACCTCTAGGACTAATCATTACACCGCAAAGAAAGGCTACAAGGAATACCAGAGAACTAAGAACAACTGAAAGACCAATTTAAAAGTTCTTCTTAAAAATGAATAAAATATAAGAAAAGAGAGTATTTCACCCAAAGAAATCAAAACACAAAAGAAAGGAGGAATTAAAAAATTAATATAGGTGAATTACAAACCAGCCCAGATAAAGTGCAGCACTGACATCACAAGCATCAGACACCAACAGAGGCCAGACTACTTAGCGCTTACGGAAAGCCATGGCAATATTTCATCTACAGAGCTGAAGTCGCAGCTCAGCTTTTCAACACTCAGTAAACTTTGCAACACAGTTTTCCCCCGAGCCATTGAATTCCTAAAATTTTTTCTAGTGATCTACATTCAGCACTGGACGGCATTTAATGGAGGGCCAGCTAATTGCTACCTACCGTTCTCACCGCTGGTGCTGAGGTGCTCGTAAAAGTCTAGGAAAAACAACACAAGGCAAAGTTAAGAAAACTAAACTACATGAACTACATGTTAAATGCTTACTTTAGGCTGACATGTCAAAACATCTCACATTCAAGGACATATTAAGAGCTATGCTCTTCAACAACATCATCAAGTGCTTTACTGACCACCATCACAACTCTCTGCCAGCTTATTTCCTTTTTTGCTTATAGGGAAGCACAATAAGCAACGTTGTTAGACCTAAAATGTAGCTTGAAAACACAGGCGAGCCACGAGGTTCTGTAAAAGCCTAGACTAGGAAAGCCATCCTTGCATCAAGATCTGGAGAACAACAAACTCCATTTCCCCAGATTGTCCATACAAATCAAACCATTCGCTCTCCTCTGTGATCAACTTCCCAGGAATACCAGACAATTTTACCCACTTTACACCTGCTATCACCTTCTTTTGCTTACCTCACTTGTACTTAAATTTGATCCCATTGCAGCCCCAGTTGCATGTAAGTCCAGTGTTAAAAGTTACTGAGTAGTACGGCTGGCAGGAACTCCTCATGCAGATTAGGGGTGGAGGAATACGGATTTTATGACAAGGCTCTCCTGCCCCACCCCCTGATTATTTCCAGTCATTAGGCAGTCCCCTCCCTCCTTCCTGCAGCCTATTAGAGCACCTCAACTGAGTCAGCAGAATGAAGAGCAATTGCTTTTCTACCCACTGTGATGTCTGGAGAGAATGCTGAAGCCTCTTCCTGCGCCTAGGCATTGTTCTCCTGAAATACTACTGGTAGTGAAAAGTTTTGCATTTATGCCACAGCTCTAACCCCCAGGCAAAGTGCTTTTGGCTAATTAAATCACAGCCTTCTGAGTATCTCTACTCTGCCACCATGAAGTTGCAGGGTAGTAGAGAGAGACGTCAACAGCTTTTTTCCAAACCATAAACCCAACTACCTGTAAGCAGTCCAAATTCCCGCAGCAGCACAGTTCGGGCAGGTAAGCCCTGCAATTCAGCAAGGTGACTCCATTGTGATGCCACAACTGAATGGCTGCAGCACCCACACTCCTGTGAAGCTACTTTGGGCATCTCTGTGCTACATTTAGCAACCTCAACACATGCTGAATATTCTTTACCTGGATATTTATTGTATATATAGGAAAAAAGTTAATCCGTGTCCAGAAATCTTGCAGTTTGAAATGAAATCAAACAAGAGGGTAAGGAGAAGCTATAAGCAGCAGTGAAACCTGGGAGTGGAAGGGTGAGGCAGAAGAGAGGGTTGTGCTCTCCTTCGTGGGCCCAGAGAGCACAGCAGTTCACCCATTCTCAGAGCTTGCTTCAAAGGGTGAAGCTCACAGAGAGCCCAGCAGTCCCCTTGTGAGAAACTCCAGGGCACAAAACCCTTCCTGACTGCTCTTCACCCCAGCGTACCATGACTCACTGCCTGTGAAGTGTATTACTAGAGTAGCCCTAAACTAGCATACATGTGCAGACTGGTAGATTTTGGAGCAGGCAAGGTCAGACTCTGTATCTGCCAGACTCTTTCTGGCCTCTCTGACTGATGATAGGAGGCAGCAAGTACTCACTCTTGCATCATGAAGTTGGAGCAATTATTCTAAATCAATCTTATTTGTATTGGTGTTTAATTCACTTGATGCAGGCAAAGAAAGTAACCTTGTACACTGCAATGGATGTCACCTAAGTGCACTCCCCTGTGCCATGGAGGCTGGTATCAAAATAATTCTGCACAGAGGACGAGAGGAGGTGTTGTCCAAGGAACATCACTAGAGTAAAATCCTCCTGTTAGATACAAGTCACTTCCTTCTATGTCAATGTCTGTGTGATACACATGTGATGCCTCTTCAGAAGATCTTAAAATACACAGTGGTACTCTCTGGTGGTTTCCATCTGAAGTATGTAATGGCTGGCTGCTTGCTCCATAGGCACACTTCACACTGTCTTCTCAGAATCAAAGGAAAATGGCCCCTAAATGTGGATCTACAGCATCTGAAATGCTCCTTGAAGGAATGACCAAAAGATACTTCCAATGAACATGTGAATCTCTACCCCGAAGACAAAATATCTCCTGTAACTTCTGTCTTTATTACTTTATATCTGTGTTAAACACTTAGGAACAAATTCAGGTGGAGCAGTCACAGCTGAGAATCACTTACTTGCACTCTCTCAAAACTAGTTCTTCCAGCTTCTGAAAGAAGAATGCTTCCCTGGAAATATTCCAGTATTAAAATTTAAAATAGGAATCTGTTTTCATTAAAAACATCTGCAAAACCTCCTCTATCAAACGAAAGAAGGCAGGCTGTGCAGCTCAACTTCCCCAAGCTGTCCCAGCAGATACATACACCTATGCACATTTATACCATCCCAGCTGCGTCACAGCCTGTACAAGGCTCCCTGACACTACGTTCTCCTTCCTACACTGTTTTTAACATCTGTAAGTGAGACAGAACTTCACTATTTATGAAATTACTCCCGAGTCAAGGCATCTTACCCACTGAATGGTTTCCTGATGTTCAGACTGGTTTCCTCGTCTCAAATTAATGTCATCGTTGCCATACCCAAAACATGTTGCTAAATAATTCCCCCTCTCCTGCTCATGACCACCATCAGGTTTGGTAGCTGGCATTGTCTCCCTTAACCACTACCTGTCCAAGTCACACAAGAGGGCTTTGGAACACAGTATCTTTCAAAGACCTGGCATCTTTGTGCCAGCCAAGAATAACAATCTCAGCAGTTTCTCATTCATGCAGTGAATACACGATAGAACTGAGCACTGAATGCTCTCAACACCTGTAACAAAAAATCCTTGTCAGCACTGAGAAAACTTCATGGCTTATTCATTGATGTCTACTACACTGCCTGCTTAAAATAAAAAATAATGAATTTGCAGTTTGCCCCACTGGACTTTTAGAGATAGAAATGTGTCCCTAGGATTATAATTTCAAAAAGATTAGTACTTCGGACTCATGTATTATATTGGGTTTTTCCTGTTTTTGATTAGTTCTCCCACAAGTCAAGGACAATTTCAAAGACAACCTTAAAGCATGCGTTGAGCAAATTCATGTCTGAAGCTACCCAATGTCTAAAGAGCCATATATTGGCTCTTTTTAGCAATCACATTTCCATAGCAATAATTTTAAATTGCCAGAGGTCATCATATACATACTATTTGCACTCATACTTAGATTTTTGGAGGTTAGAGAGACTGTATAACTGATGAGGGAACACTCAACAGTCTCTTTAAAGCTCTGAGCAATAACAAGGAGAGTAAAAAGGAAGGTGTAATTTTCCTCTGCTTTTCATGCACTTTCAAGCACACATTCATATGCACATGATTTTGCATCTATATATTAATTAAGGCAAGGCAGAGAAAATAAATCATTCTGATCTTAACTGGCCTGCTGCAAGCACTAGTTTCCCCAACATGACATTCAGCTAATTGTATATATAACTGCAATTGATTGCAGGTAGGAATAACAGCTGCTTTCAATACCCCACAATTACCTTATATACCATTTTTCCACTTTCTGATAATCCAGCACTAGAGAAATATATGACTAATGGGGGACTTCATCGTACTGCAAGAGAAGAGTATCCTTGTACCACCCTTGGGATGACAATGAGAGTGGTCGTCATTTACACACCCTGAACATAACAAGAAGGGTAAATATTCAAAGCACATGCTAGAGGTTTTAAATAAAGGATAGCCAGATGTAACATTAGAAAATAATTACTCAGTATTAACAAATTAATCAATTTAACAAATGTAGTGTCTGATCTGTAGCTGGGGATTTTCCCTGGGTATTGCATTTCAGTTTGTTTTCCTTCTTTTTTTATAATGTTTCCACAAGCTACAAAATCTACAAAGACGTCATCCTGACAGTCAAACAAGAACAAGCAGTTCAAGTCAAATTCTAATTACACAAAGGACCTGACATCAATAATCTCCACAGACAAGGTTTACCATGGATGAAAACCGTCACCTTCCTACCCCAAGGTGTCAGATTTCAGGCTCTGAAAAATTGAACTTTGGTTTGGTATTTTTTGGCCTGCCATTAATTTTAAGGAACTCTTTGGTATAAAAAAAACCAAACAAAACCACCCAAATCCAAAACAAAAATACTCCGCCCATATATGCAGAGAGAGAGAGAACATTCACATTAATATGTTGGCATTTATTGTTTATGTTTCTATGTATCACACCTTCAAAACACCTGTTCTTCAAAACTCTAAAATATTCTCTCAGTCATAGGAGAGAGAGATCACACTAGCTGAAAGGGTGGGGGGTTAAATTTTTGCGTAAGACGCTATTCTGGTTATGACATATAAGAAGGAGGGCTTCTGCTTTCAAAAGACTATTGAGAAACTGCATTAAAACAACTCCACATGCCCTTGATGTGTTTTGGAGAGATAAAATCTCACTCCTCCTACTCACTCACATGAAGTAATTGGGCGCTTTACCTTTCAAAAATCATCACTAAAGTGTTGGCCCATCTGTTAATATATGCAACCCTGCCTTCAGATTTGTTGCAACAGAATTTCAAATGCAATCCTCACCTAAAAAAGCAGTAGCTCAAAACCTTTATCTCTGCCCCTCCCTGTGCTCTGTAGACCTGAGCATCCAACAGCACCTCTCTTTACCTTTGCAGGAGCACTCGGAGGTTGCCTGACCTTTCCAGGTTCATTCAACACTTCAGGCACTGTTCAAGCAGCTATTTCACTGCCCTAACCCCATCAGACCACAGGTGTGAGGAATACCAGCACCAGCCTGTGTCAGCTAATTACCCAATAATTAGGCGAGACACATAGCCCAGGACCTTTACGGGGAAATCTAGACCCAATTTCAATCTGAACCAATTCTCAGAATATCAGGAAGTCACCTCATGTTACCAGCTAATTAAGGGGGTAACTTCATCTACAGTCAGCCTGAGAGATGTTTGAGCCTTAATAGAGACTACAAAGATTCACAGCTAATTGTTTCCAGGATCATTACATAATATTTAGCAGAGCTTGTGTGACAGGTCACAAATAGGTGTTTTCAAAAAAAAAAAAAAAAATTGCTGCTGACCTACCTGGAGCTGAAATAGAACAACTGCATCAATGCTGAATCACTTGGAAAAATCCAGCTGATATGTCACTGAGCATGAGCCTCAGCTTTGTCCTTAAAAAATACCACCAGCAATAATCAATGTGTCTCCTCTGTTATTTTTGATGAACAGCTGGCAAGCCCCTTAAACAAACATCTCTTCCCCTGTCCTTTCATGCTGCCTTTCAGATCTCAGGCAAGATTCTGAAGTATCTCTGCAACATGAACAGCATCAATGGTCTTTCATAGAATGGAAAAAGATGCCTTTCCTTCCTCAAGCAAGGAAAAACATTGAGTCCGTTTCGGAGAAAACTCACAAGCCATCAAGGCAAGACCATTAAGCTTGGCTCTCCTAGCTAAAACATTAGTCTCGTGCAGTGTTAGATGCTTGGAGCCAGATCCCAGCTAAAACACCAACATTTGTGTGACTTAAACTCAAGTCAAAATATCGAGCTGCTAATCTAGTCCATTTGGGCAACCTAAGATTTTTCAGTGGCTTGATAAATAGGCCCAGACTTCTGAAAATGGACTCCCTTTCTGCAGCTCATTCTAAGCCATCATAATTTTCCAGATCAGCTGCCAAAAACACACATCATCACCACACCTTGGGCGAGTAAAGCTGAAGGCCCAGTGCCAAGTGTCGCAACCACCAAAAACCAGTGGGTGGAATACACCGGCACACACTGAACTGCTTATATTCCATCTTCCTGGAGCTCTAGTAATGAAACTTGAAAATCTTTAAAACACTTAAGAGATACTTTGCAAAAGAAAAGAATCACATTTTTAAATCCCCATTTCGTTTTTGCTTAAAAATGAACTTATGAGGATGAGCTGTCAGAGTGACATCTTTCTTCTTTACTCACAGGAAACTATTGCAGTCTTACTGGTAACATACAACATCAAATTATCCTCACCAAGGGCAAGGAAAGAAGGTGAAAAACTGGCTCTCTGCTTAAGAGGGCTGGTGAAACAGAAAGATCTATCAGTAACTGAGAAAAATGAAAGTTGTTAGACTTGACCGTTTTAGATCCATGAAAAGGAGATGCGAAGGTTACTGCCAACAGTTTCGTCTTACGAAGGGTGACCGTCTTATCAAGGTTTGATTCATGTTGCAGCATCGCTTGACCCGCGCTGCTTTTGTTATCTCCTGTTAAATGAACTGATGCACAGAAAAGGACTGTCCTAGAGGTAACAACATATAATGTTATCTCCTGCATTATCATTTCAGTCATCTGCACTCTCAAAAGCAGTGTTTCCTTCCATTTTTCATCTTCTGCAGCTGAAGAGACAGATTTTCTTTCATCTGTCCTCAAAGGTTATTAACAAAGCTCGTTGTTCCCTCGATATCTGATTTCTTGGCTTCAGAAGCAAGATGAGATGAATCCGTAGAACTTAAAAAAACCCCCATACGTCAATTACTTCGACTATAAAATTCTTATTTTTAATAAGATTATGCATGAGTACTTAGCATTTGAACAGTAGCTATTACTTCACATGTATATTGTTGCATACAACAATAAGAAAATAAGATCTAAAAATGACCAGTTAAATACAATTTCTTAAGCAACCATTTTTCAAAGACAAGTATGAGAATCTCATGAACACTACCCTGTTATTTGGATGGCAGTTGGAATAAAATTGTAGCAGCAGCTACACACCGTGTGTCACAATCTCACTATTGCAGAAGTCAAAGGAGTTGGTATCAGAAATTCTGTTGCCATCACAAACATCTGTGAGCTTGCAGCAGGTGAATATTTATTAGTCCAGTACCAAAACATTTGTGTATCTCCTTCTGATGAGATCTGTCAAAATGTGCTTTAAGAGTGTTTACTTGAATTAGGTGATGAATAGTTTTTAAGTCTCTTCTTTCGTTCTACTGCAGTTCGCAAAGCCTGAAGAATTAAATGTTTATTATTCAGAATGTTGTAGCTGCACAGGTTAAGGAGCTTGTTGAAGTTCTCTTCAGTGTACGTAAGCAGGCCAGTGCCATAGGGAGCAGCACAGTTGGACACGTCTACCCTTCCCTGCTCCATCTCTGTGGGACCGCGCTCCACGTCTGAAATCAGAACGAAGCACAACAATGGCATTGAGGAAGAAGACTGCAATGCAAAATACACAGTAACAGATAGAAGGAGATGAATTATCTCCTGAAAATTGTTCAAGGTTTAATTACTGTATAGTAACAATGTCAGCTGCACTAATAAAATCCAGTAGTTCACTGCTTGGCTGCAGAACTTGAACCTTGGCTCCAGAATTGACTGGCAGAACAACTTTCCATGCAAAATGCTCTCCTCTCTAAATTAAGGTTGTGCATTAGAATATTTCATTTTTTAAGATTTGGGATTTTGTACGTTTAGCTTTTCAGTTGAGTTCTGAGATGACAGTGCCTTATCTACCAGCTGCTAGAAAATTACACCAGAGAGCTCCTAGACTGGGAATCCTCTCAGGTGGCTGAGATTTTAAGCACATGCAGCAGAACAAATAAGATAATGAATGGTGTGAGGTATGTTTCAATAAGATGGTTCATGGATTTTTGTTCATTTTTTGAGGAAAGTTTCCTGGATCATACAGAATTAGCAATAAGAAAATTGGAGTTGATGCATGTAAAAGTATTTGTAAACGGAAACTGAATTTGCCAAGTAGGGTTTTCTTTCTGGCGAAAAAATATTTCTTCTATTGCTGAACTAAAGAAAACAATCTGGCAACTTGTTAAAAATTACAGGTCTCAAAGCAGCCTTGTTACCCTGGCAAAGCCTTTGCTTCATTATATGTTTTCAGCACATTCTATTCTCAATTTTTTTTCATGTAAGAAAAGCAATAGGAGAATTCTAGCTTTGTTAACCAAGTAAACATTTTATCTCCTTATGAGACTGTTAGGCAGCAGTGTTAGCTACCAGGGGATATAACTTAGTAGCTGTCTCCTCTCCTTTATTAGCAAAGGTACACGACCTGTTTCAAGTGCCAGAGGGGGTTTTCCCTCAAGGTACAGCTACTCATGCTTTTTTTTTTAAACTTCTTCATGCCAATCCCTGATTCACTGGCCAATAATTCATGCATCACTACAGGACTGGGAATATAACAGCTTAGCCAATTCAGAAGGTTGCCAGTGTCTTGTTTTGAAAGAGGAATAAATTCAATGGATAAACTGGATGAGACAATCTCAGAAAATGATTAATGCTGTCAACTTACTTGGTGCCTTGTATTTTTGGAAGGTGTCACACACCAGTGGAAAATAGGCCAAAATTGGTGCCTCTAAGCTGTCCTCAAACACATAGCACTCCTTCAGGTGTTCCCGGTCTTCCTGGCTCAGCTCTGTGCTGGGGAATGGGATCCCACGCTCCAAACAGTACTCTGAGAATAGGTCCAGTGGCTGGCTCAACAGAGATGCAACACAAAGAGCGGCTGAAGTAAGACCACCAAGCCCCATAATATTTTGCTGCATTAGACAATCTGAGGTTGATTCATATGTTTGTAAATAATGCTAACCATGCACTGGAACAAACATACCATCTTAATTTTAATATATCCTGAGTAACAGGAATTTGGTTGATTTGCTAACACTTCACATTTTTAAAGCAAGTTTACTATTTACTGAAATTTATGTGACATTCAGATCATTTTTGTGGTTTAGTGGGCACAGTAGAGGATTTGGATAAGGAAACTTTGATTATGTGTGGCTTCTCGATCACAGGTTCTTAAATATTTGCATTCAGTGCATCTAACTTTCTATGTCTTCATGTCCTCTTACAAATAAATTACATTAATTTCAATCATATAAGCCCCTCAAGGCTTCTTCAAACGCAGAAAAAAAACCCCTGACTGAAACTCATGCCAACACAAAGAGTCAAACATAAAAGCAAAACTTTTCATTCCAAAAAATTCAAAATTGAGTCTCGTGTATTAATTAGATTGTAAAAGTTATTTAACTAACTGTTGAGGAACTTGGTACCAGTATGACAGATACATAGAACAGGGCATCTTCTATATGTCTATGTTTATATGTGTGTCCCAGAAAGACAGAAAACAGCCCTGATGAAGGCAGTGACATTATGGCCACAGTGTTGAATAGTCCCATTGCTACAATCATCTAACTTGATAAAACCAGACCATTTTCTGGAGGAGAAAAAAAGAGAGAGAGCTGTGGTGGTAATTCAGCTGCTGAAGTCATACAGATAAAGAATCACTTCTTCAGAACATCACCAGAGTCTGCGATCCTCCACTGTAATTTAAATGGAGAATGACATCCACTTTTCTCTCTGGCCTCAGAACGGGTGGGCAGCTGGTGTTGATGAAGAAAGCTGTATCTATCAGCTTGAGGTAGTCACTCATTTCATTCAGCTGGTTGGGAGAAGAATCCAGCACTGTGTCTGAAAGGCAAAAATTTATATTATTAATTATATTAATATAAATATAATTATATTCTATTAATTTATAAATATTACTGCAGGATCAAGTCCATTTTTTTCCAAATTATCGTAATGAGAGGAGAAAGAAAAGACAGTTGAGGTATATTAGTGCTTGACACAAAGCCCACAGTTACGTATTTGTCTTTGACACAATTTTAGTATCTACAGATCAACTCTGAGATCAGTAAGACCAAGCAGTTTTGAGACTTCATCTAAAGTGATAAATTACTCTGCTTTTTCAACACATGTGAATTTGTGGCTATTCAACTTCCATGGAAGTTTCAAATCACTCTTTTATGGCTTTTCCTAGGAAGAAAAGAATTCAAGCAAGGCTGCAATTCTTTCTCCAAGACAGAATTGAGACCATGAGTAAATCATCTGGGTCATGGCAAAACCCATTCCACAAACATGTTAATAAAATAACATTAGTCAAATTTTGCCTTTATGATAAAACTTATCAAATATTTGTCCTCAGCAGGTATCAGCACTCAAATCTCCTTCAAAGATATATCTAAAGCAATTTACAATTACCTTTCCACATGCAAAAGCTCTCATTGTCTAAATATTTGTTATTTAGCTGCAAGCCCTTGAGGAAATTGTGGTAAGTTGAAACCACTGGCCGTCCAGTCATCATTTCTCGGAGAGTTCTGGAAAGGTAACCTTTGGGAATGGATAAGCAGGTTGTCTGTTCATGAGGCTTCTTGGGCAGAGCAGGATGGTCCCCTGTAAGAGGAACAAGAAGAGGGAATGTGTCTGCATTTGGTCAGAGTGTTTCTCTGATAATAATTACAACCAAACCACCATGGCCCCCAGCCCCAGCTGTGACTGAGTGCACGCATGGACACGCAGAGTGTTCCGGGCAGTGGGTTTCAGCGTCACACCATCACCTTGTTGTTCCCTGTCTGGCCTCTCCCTCCCCAGAGGGCTCTGGTAACCCTCTCGTGACTAACAAAACTCCTTAGGGATGTTGCACAGTGAGCAGCACAATGTTTTTTCCTGTTTTACAGCACAACTGTTTGTCTCCTGCTTTTCCTTCATTCTCAAGGGCTTGGTGTCACCTAAGCCAGAAATAGAACACAAAAACAAACCCTTTACCGAATGTCAGGTTTCACATTTCAGAGAGGTGTGAAGAAAATGCAGATGCAAGAGAAAAGTAATCTAAAAAACCAACCAATGTCACGCTCAGTGTCTCGAGTCCATCTGTGCCAGAAGTGTTCTGAATGACCCGAGAGGTAGACAGCATCCATAAAACTCTGGGAAAATATATTGCTCCATGTGCCTTGAAAGTTTAAAAATAAAAGGTGCCGTAGTTAATTTTAGTTTGAATTTTTAGAGCACAACTATGGCAACATACTTGGATCCAGTGTCTGTTTTAGTTATGAAATATTATGCATTTTCATATAAATATCAAATGCCATGCCATTCCACACAATGCCTGGCTTATGACCAGGCCGTTTTCGAAACTTGGCTGTCTAAAAAAGTCAGGCTGTGAGTTTAAATACTTCAGATGATCAGTTTGTGTGTGTGCGTGTGTGTTCCGTTTAGGTCTAAACTAAGACATTCAGCAAATTAGTCACATTTGCCTCAAGAATTCATTTCCTCTTTTGTCACTTTTGGCTGGTTTGTTTGAGATTGAAATTGCATCAGATACATTCTGCGGTGTACTGGCATTCCAATACGCAGACCACATCTGTGTAGCCAGCTCTTAAGGTGATATTTCCTTGAGATAGTAAATTACCTTCCAAGAAGCAGATGTGGGATTCTGGGATCTTCTTCATCCGGTGACCCATGAAGAACTCACTACCAAAATCCTCTGAACGAACAAAGGCCCCATATTTCAGGAGACCCACCTCGTAAGGTGTGAACTCCACCCACTCTGCAAATAAGACATCAAACCGGGTTTAATGCAGCCACCTGAACACATGTTAAAATCAGCTTAGAGAATCAGAAGCTGGAAGAATAAGGCCTACAGCTTCACCATGGTGGTCACAGACAGTTCAAACCACCATGTTTTGAAACAAAGAGGTGCCCTTCAACATACATGAATGCAAAATCTCCTCCACCAAGATCCATTCAGCTTGGGATTCAGGTCCATTTCTGCACTAAGAAGCAAGACCTGGAGCTGAAAGTTCACCGATTGCTAAGACCCTGCACACAATGCTGCATTTTTAGTTCCTCTGAGTCAGCAATGACACCAGCTACTATTCATTATTAAGACTCTCATAATCACTGCCTAGAGGATAAAAACTCGGACCAAACCGCCTTCCCCGACAGAAACCTTGGCTGGGTGCACTGGGACTGCAACTGTGCCTAGGAGCAGATGACCAGGTTCAGTTGCAGGACTTCCTGCTTCATTAGCGCTGGAAACGCTATGGGAATAGTGATCAGGATCATTGATCAGGGCACAGAGCACTGCCCCTCCTCAGATCCCTCTCTGGCTGCTGAGAGCTGACTCCTGCTCTCACCCCTCTCCATATTTTCCTTTCTCCTCCCTTCCTTGCCCTCCTCCCCACTCTTCACAGCTCTCTTGGACTACTGCTGTCTGGGCAGAAGACCCGGCAGCTGAAAAGGGCTGTTGGGGGGTAGGTGGGGATGAGCAAGAAAAGAGCAGCAGTAGTGGCTCTCAAGGCTGCCAGCAAAAGGCATCTCCATCCCCCCACCAAGCAGTATCTACAGCACAGGGAGTTCCATAGTATTAGCATGCATTTTTTTTCATCCAAAGCAGAAAGCAGATATGAAGGCAGGAAAAAAGAAATTATTTGAAAGTTTTATTGGCTTGGACTTACAGTAAAAAGTTTTGGCCCTCAATCAGCCTTTAAAGGAAACTCTTCAGAGTTATAGGAGGGTTTATGATATAAATGCACGATATGATATGTATGATAAGGTATATGATTTTATACCTTTAAAATCCAAAGTGCTAAAGTCATCCTTGACATTGAGGGACACGTATATGGGGAGTGGATTCTGCCCCTGATTTACTGCTAGTTGCTGATCCGAGAGTTTGTGAGTGCTTTCCTGTCAACAAAGAGCATAAGTCATTGTAAAAAGATGAACATGACGCTTGGAGTTATTACAGTATCTAAACATGAACTATCAATGAAGTATCTGCTAAACCTCAGCAGGTTTGTTGTGTGTACTTTAGTTGTTCGGCCACACAAGTGTGCTCACGCGTTATCTGCCATGAGCCTTCGCCAAGCCATTGTGCTTATGGGAGTTTGGGCATGGGGAACAGGGCAAAAATGCAAGAAACGTGTCTGTACAGTCACTGGGATATGACTTGCTTTAAGGAAAGAAAGATATTTAGCTATCTTGGAGATGCTGCAGAGAAAAGCCAGCCCTGATCCATTTCCTTCAACTCAGCTTATGTGTGTATATTGCTATGCCTGAACTTAGCTCTGTCACAGCCTGCTCTCCTCTGTGTGTTACTAGAATGATCACCTGACTCAAAGTTACAGATGGAAAATCGGTTTCCTTAACACCTTGAGTTTTTACGTGCTCAGACACCTCCTCTAGATGCTTACATTTTAGGGTTACTTTGTTACCGTTGTTGTTAAAAGCCAAACAATAAGTCCCTTGGACATCTTGAGAGCCTTTTCCCTGACTGAATCCACGACCTTAGACATGGGAAGTTAGAAATCCTCTGAAATAAGAGAGAGAGAAAGAGAATATAAATAAAGGATGATGTAGCATACAATCAATGAAGAGTCCCCATAAATCTGTAAAGGACACCTTGTGCCCCTCTTGCTTTCTCTCACAAAGCTTCTTTTCATAGTATTTCATATGATCCAAAGAGAAACAGTGCAGCTTGCTCTTGGTCACGTGTTTTCTGATATCATCAGTCGGCCCTCTGAGATCCTTTTGCGACCAATTTGCATCTTCATATAACTTTGACATGGTCCTGGATAAAAGAAAGATACTGTGGTTCACCACAGGGCGCATGAAAATTCATTTGGCTTATAGCACACATAAATCTTTCGTTTCAGGCTACACGAGGTTCTTGCCCTCAAACTTTTACCTTGGAATAGCATTTCAAAGCTGAGGCAGAATTTAGGCTGCATAATGATTTTTTTTTCCTGCACGGATACATCCAAAATCATCCTAACTTGTTTTTTTCTCAGAATTAGAAGAGTAATAAAGCAACATTGATAACTTAACTTGAGCTTTTACTAGAATTACCCTTTGATTGTCCAAGCCACAGCTTCTGCCTGAAGCCAGTTCCCTCAGGTGGGTGAGTCCTTGAGTGAAATGTTGAGCTGGAGTTTAGCAGTGAATATTGCCCTGGCAAGCATGAGAGCCCCCTCCTTGGGCGTTCAGCAGGGGGGTCACCTCAGACTCCCGGCATACATTAGGCCAGGCTTAAGCTGCCAGTTCCCAGAGCTCAAGCAGATTCCAGCCATCTCCTCTCATCCGCACCCCACTTATTCTGTCTCACACGTTTTTAGAGCAGCCCTTCAGAGGCAAAATGTTTTAAATCCCTTGACCCCTCCTAGTTTGTGCAAGGCAGTCACCACTGAGTGCATGAATGACATTCTGTGTTTCTCAGGGCTGTTCTTTTAAAGTCTATTTTTCAGAGATCTGTAAGAGCTGAGCCAGACAAATATTACGAGAGGAATTTTGAAGTGTTGCATGCAACTAGATAATGAGTTACAGGCAAACCATCCCGGCTTGTGCTCTTTTCTTTTTGTTTCTGTAAACGCTCCAGTGAAGTTATGGAAATACTGTAATTCTCATTAGATTTGTTTCTTGTAGGAGGACAGCACTGAGCGGCCCCATGAAACAAGTGCCGAAAGGAAGCCGAGTGCCAGCATCCAGCTGAGTAAATTCATCAGTAAGGCAAAATTGTTCACCAGGTTATCACTTTGCTAATACAAATGGGAGGCACAAGCCCAATTCTCCTTACCATGTTGTGGCAGATAAGCCACTGATGTATGACACACAGTCCAAAACACCCAGCTCCTGGAGCGCCAGGAGACTGCCAAACATAGCTGTCATGGACCGCACTCCCCCTGCTGCAGTCACGACTGCCACCACTGGCACCTGCTCAACACACAAAGGCACAGTCACCCATCACCAGATGAAGTACAGGAGTGATGGCCATGCAGAAAAAAGTAACAGCAGCACCTGATTCAGGTGGGTTTTGAATAATTCACGCTCTTCAGGGCAGTGCCTAGGTGTGTGTTTGAGCTATGTAAACTTTGGTGGAATTTAGTGTATGCTGAAAGCATTTTCCTGATCAGTGATGCTTTGGAAAGTCAGGAGTTGTAAGTGCAGTTCTTGTATGTGAAAACATATTTTCAGATTTTTTCAATGTATTTAATTTTTCCTCAGCTCTTTCCCTCAAAACACATTTTACAACTCTGAGTATAGCTAAGGTCAGAAGAGCAGCACAAAACCTGCCTGCATAATTTTTTCTTCCTCTAAGTGTATATACAAGATTTGCTATTCCCCAGGCAGATAGTGCCCAGCATTACAGATTTATTTTAACACCCTCTTTCTAACCCAAGTTACCTCTACCTTCCCTGATATCAGTGCTATATGTAATTTGGTTTTACTTTCTTCAGGGGTGCAGAAATCCTGTTATCCATCCTCCTTTTTCTGTATAGGTAGCACTTAAAAACTGATACAACAAATATTCCGTTTTAGGAATATATGATACCATTATCTTTAATCTTGTCTTTGCTGTATTTTACCATCTACTTTGGGGGGTTTTTTTATTAATATGGCTCAAAACCCTTTTATTCTTGTTTAATAACAACAAGTCCTATTCTACTTGTTATTTAAGTTCATGAGCACTTTATTTTGGTTGACACATGCTGTCCTGCACTGGCGTCTAGGGTTGGATGTGCTGGGAGCTGAACAGTGCAGTGGAGGAAATACCACCCAGGCACATGGTCTCAGACTCTTGCTCCAAGCACCACAGCCCCATAACAGATTATTGTCTACCAGTAACAGAGCAGCTGCCTCTGAGTTCAGGGATCCCCAGGAGAGGAGGAAGCAAAAGGTAACACCAAAGAACACACAAGACAGATGCTACTGTACCAGTGTGCTATGGGAGAGTTGCAGCCTTCCCTGCGAGCCTTGTGGTAACAGAGAAGAGGTGCCAAAGAGAAGAAATGGTCTCAGTCTAAGCCATCAAATTTCACCAGGCTTGGTTGTGCATGCCAGCTCGTCAACAAATACAGCTTTTGGGCACCCCTGGGTGAGGACAGGGGCTAGGAGAGAATAAAGGAGCTACAACTGACCTCCTGACAGCTCGTCTTTCATCCTCAGTGCCAAAAACTTGGGTATGGTCTTAGGTGCAAGTGACAACCTGGCCTATACAATTTAGTCTGGAATATGTGGAAGAGCTATATGGGTAGTCATGCAAATACACCACATTCACTTCTCTCAAAGTGGGCCATAATACATCAAGCTCCCAAGATTTTGTCCCACATACCTCATCCTCCTGCAGGTCTTCATCTAGATGAAGAACATTTTTCAGAGCAGCAGCAACCACCTTCTTCCTTTTACGGATGAAATCCTGCTCCTCTGCGCACAGGTCAAACCCCAGCCGCAAATCTAAATTCTTGCAACTAGAGCATAAGAACAGTGCAAAGCATTGCCTGTGGCCATTTCTGCCAGACACATTCAGCAAAACCAACAACAATAAATTAGTTTAAAGAAATGATGCTTCCATGTACATAAAAGTCCCCCCACGCAAATGAAAGCAGGTATATGGACATCACAGACCCTGTATTTGTGCCTCCCTGTGGAGATTTTAGACCAGAATTATGTCCTAAACAGTTTCACATAATCATAAGGAAGTTAAATAAATAAAATATTTTGCTTATTTAGAACAAGGAAACAAGCTGAATTCAAGCTGTTTCCCATTGAGCTCTGGTATCTGGACAACTCTTCACATTCTCCTGCTATGCATTTGTTTCCTGAAGCACAAAGGGGGCTTAAGTAGTTATTTAAACTGAACACACTTTAGTTAAAAGGACCCTAATACCAATTTAGGCTTATCTCTTCAAAGAATTTGTGCTCTGTTTGAGCCAGAAGAGGTCTCTTAAATTTATCTCTTCCGTGCATTATTATAAAAACCATGTGCATGATTCATTCCATAACCTTTTTTTCCACAGGGTTCCTGTTTCAGAGGATTTTTTCCAAAAAAAAAAAAAAAAAGGCACTCAGTCTCTTCTCTGAATGTTGCTCAGTAAAAACCTCTGATTCATCATTAAGGCTTGCAATGAAGCTAACTCATCAACAGGGGGTAATGTTGACCTTCAGAAAATCTCTGGAAGCCAATAAATTAATTACTGTCTGTGCATTTCATTGAAAAATGACCTGTAGAGGTCTTGTAAATGCGTAACGGTGTTAGAAACATGTTAGAAATGTGGTACACATAAACGTGCATGTATTCTGCATAAAGGTTACAAGACGGAGGGATGTTTAAGTATAAAAATCACAAAGTATGAATATTAGGAAAAACATTGAGACCCCATAACTAGCTACCATCTATTCTGTTCTAAATTCTCACCAACCAATTTAAAAGCTTTAAAAGCTTTAAAGCATTTTATTAACCATTCTCCATATTTTAGTCATCTTTATTCCCTGTTTTGAAATTAGCTACTTTAAGACGTAGCTTCTTTTCATCTAAAGATGACACTATGAATGGAGATGGCCTAAGTAATCACTCAAAAGCAGTAAAAGATTTACCTATTTTCCTCATTCACAGACACCTCATAAGATTCCCCCTGAAAATCAAGAATAAGAACACCATAAATTTTAAATAGAATTGAAATTTTGTGAAAGCAAGTTTTGTAGTAGAAGCAATTATTCACATACATAGCCTAATGATAAATTTTTGGTCTCTTCTCAGGCCTTCAGCACACAATCCTCACTAACATCCTGCTTTTAAACTACTTCTAAAGCAGCTGGAAATACTGAATATCCTATTTCCCCCCCAAATCATAGTCATGTTTCTAAATGTATGCAGAGCAAAACATACAAATAACTTGCTAATGCGTTTTTAGTAACAAAATTAGTACAGGACCAGATATCACATACATATAGTTTACCTTGTTTAAAGAATTCCAAATACTGTCAAAGGATACTCACTCTCATCACTGTCACTTTCTTTCCCAAGTCCAGAGAATGGAGAGGCACAGCCAGGGGATTACTTAAATCCATTTCCCTCCTACCTGAGCCATGCTGATTTAAAGAAGGGGATAAATGTTATAAGGAGAATATTATTTATAAACCATAGACACAAAAATACCAGATAAGGGTTAACTTGTGATTCTTCCCCCAAAATTTATGTTAGGTATTATCACCATCCATAAGCAAAACATACACAACAGAAAAAACGCTCCTTTGGCAGAGTCATGAGCAGTCTGGGTTGACTGTGCTTGATGTAGTGGAACCTGGTGGTTTCACTGCTTCCTGGTCTGGAGTGAGGACCTTTGGAAATAACCCGGGTTTCTTCATAGGATCCTTTCATTGTGAACATGAAATCTCTCCCTAAGAACAAAAAGCAAACCACAGGGAGACGTTAACTGCGCCTAGCCCTGAAATTAGCAAATAAAAGTGCCCCAAGTGACATTTCAGCCTTAGTGCAGCAGGCTTAACTAAGGTTAATTTGGACCACAATGGTTTTCTTCCCCTGTGACCAGTGTGCAGCACCTGGCCCTTTGAGCTCTCCTGGACTGCAGGGGCTCGGAACTGACCAGCTCTCAAGTTTGCCATACTCAGAGATCTGATCCCAAAAGCTGATGGCAGGGTCTGGACTGCCATCCCTGACTCCTCGAGGCTCAACCCTTCATCCATTGAGGAATGCAAAGGCATCTCTTGTGAGTATTTCACCAGCCTTGAGAGGAATTTTTAGCAGGCACCTTTGTGCATAATTCTTTGTGGGAAAGCATGTGTGAATTGATTAGAATACCCCGCAGCAGGTGTGACCATCTTACATCCATAATACATCCATCTGCTTATAAGAAATCCCATTGAATTGCTTTGTAAATGCTAAATTACATGATGATTAAATTGTGCTGAATCCTTTAGACAAATGATCAAGTCTGAGGCTAAGTTTGGCAAGAGGGTCCACTCCGAAACTCACAACTCAATGTGAGGATCACCTTCACTCCTGGTACTCTTTCCTTTTCCATCTTTATCCTTCTGCATCCCAAGTCTCCACATAAATAATCCTTGATTGATTCTAATCTGATTTTTCTTCGTATGTTTCATGTACGTAGTAAGCAATAGACAGAACCTTGCCATCAAACTTTGTCACACTTTTACAAATTTATATTAAACCTACATTTGCTGATGTCTTTTGCCAGTGATTCTTTAAGTGACCTAAATCATTTGTGGCACCCTGCCAGGTGACAGAGAGTGTGTTTTACAGCAGTGGATGCCACTAGCAGCATTCACATCCCCTGAGCTTTCACTGAAGTCTTTCTCCTCCTGAGAGTTGTGTCTCCCTTCTTCTACTTTCTGTTTTCACCAGAAAACAGAGGTAAAGGTATTTCAGTTCCATCACACCGCAGTGATGTTTCCAAGTCTCCCAGCCACCTTCACTGTTTCATTTAAGCTACACAGTCAAGCCTTCTTCTGATGATTATCACAATTAGCAAGTAGGTAATTCAGGAAACACTTCAATCCCCAAGCAGCCCTGATGCAAACAGAGACTAAAAACAGACCAAATATTTATCTGGATTCAGCTGCATTTCCCATAGCACAAAAAGCTGTGACAAACAACTTAAATCAGCAACCTCACTTTTGCAAGAACTCTTCATTTTTGTTTCATTCACATGTACTTCCAAACAGGAAATTTCACGAGACTGGAAGAGAGAAGCAATAAAATCACTGGTCACAGAAACAGTTTGGGATTCTCACTGAGGTTCTGGGGGTCCTGCAGAAACACTGTGCTTGGTCATGATGGTCTGTGGACATGAAGAATTAGTAGAAGCTAATTATCTTGTACAAATCTTGCAAGCAATACTGTGGTCAGGAAAGCCAAAATAGCTGGGGACCTGTCATTACATTTAAATACCATTCAGTCCCCAGCAGTTAACACAAGAAATTTTTCTCCCTATCTTCCAGCCACATCCTTCAGTTCTGCCCTACCATGAGACTGGCATATAAAAAAATTATAATTACCACTAGTACACCATTGGTAATTATCTTCTCGGATACACCTGGTCTGAAAAGCAAAACCAAAAAGGTTTATTTAAAAGTGGATATATAAGCAATAAACTTCCAAAATAGGTCCCTGAGCTCAGTTTTTCTAGCTGACAAGTACCATCAGCACTTCAATCTTTTCCCTCTGTCTTGCAGCATCTGCCAGATCACAGTCCTATACGTTCCCAAGGATGCTCCTTCTTTCTTATCTCTCCTGATGAGTATCATCTCTCTTTAGGCTGAATCACAAAATAGACACCCATTCTCAGCAATAAATAGTAAGTGAGACTGTCATTCAAATTCGGGTGAGAAAAGCAGCAATGGGGAAGATGCTGAGATGGGGTGTCTGAACACAGGTGCGTGGAGCCACTTCCCCAATGCTGCATTACCACTCTCTCTAAAACAGTTTTCTGATGACAAACTCTACAACATTTAGGCTTTACTTACATGTTTTCCAGTAGAAATTCCACTTCTAATTCTTCCTGATTCTGAAAATAAGATTTTTAATTTATGAATGAAAAAACATTTTCCTCTGATACGACTCTGACAATTTTTTTAGAACGCTCTCTATTCTCTATACACACGCTGTACATTGTAATATGAATGGATAGAGTTTTCTGTGGCCACCCTTTGATTTCACCTCTCCACTGCTCTACTGTTTACAAACCAGCTGTCCCCCTAAGTGAAAGAGAGGATTAAGTATCATAGAATAGGGAGCAAGGGTCCTATTATTAATTTATTAGTAGGATAAGACATGGGTCAATCAATGCTGAGGAAGAGAAGAATAGCAGGTGAATGATGTAGGAGAACATACTTAAGAATGAATGGACCTCGTACGGTGAATAAATAGGGAGTCTGCCTTGGTTAAAACAAAAGAATTTGAAGAGTAAAGTGATCAAACATTTAAAAAAGGGTCAGAGAAGAGACCAACTTGGAAAATAAAAACTGCCAGGGTGAAGGGAAGAAGAAAATACTGAAGCTGTAAAGGGAAATCAGGGAAAGAGCTCAGGAGAGACAAATCAAGAGGGAAAGAGATGGGAAAACAGTAAGAACAAGAACAACAGAGTACCAAACCGACACATAAAAGAGACTGAATAACTGTATTTCTTCAGCCACTTGCTGCTCTATGGGATACAGCCAATCCAGGAAATACCACACTAAAAAAAAAGTATATTGTACAGATCTTCTGGCTCACACACAGGGAGGAAAACACTAGTTATTGGACAATATAAATCTCTTTCTGACAAGTGATGGTAACACTTTTTCATTTATATTCAGAATAACTAACATTTACTGACAAATATCACTTCTGTCTGGGTGCACATCGTATTTTAACTTTGTGAAATTACTTTGAAAAACATGTCAAATCTGACAATGCAGCTGCCATGGTAAAATCATCTTTACAGTAAAAGTAAAGAGCAATTTTGTATTTACTAGTTCACATCAGTAAATAAGACATCTCTGATGGCTTCTCTTACAGCTGCATCTGTGGCATGTAACCGAGCAGTAGGTAGTTCTGCTTGCTAATTTCTCCCAAAGTCTCTATTTCATGAGAATTACAGTGGTTGCAAGTTTGTAATAGAAGGCTGAGGCACAGATTTTAGAAAGCAGTCACCTTACACAGAGGCAAGACAGACTGTGTCAAATATCTGACTGTGCCCAGACTGTACTATCCACATTAACTGATGGTCTATTCCAACTTTGTCCAAAGAACAGCAGAAAGAAGGTTCAGAACAACCCGGCTCATAGCATCTGCCTAATTGTGCTTGCCTTATGTTCCCATCTTTCTTATGCTGCTTAACACTCACACAAATTATATTTATATTAAGTCCCACTCACGTATTTGTGGGTGAAAAACCCAGAGCATAGCAACGAAAATTCTTGTTAGGCCACAGAGAGCAAGAGGCGCAGCAAAGCGACCCTGCTGCTCTGACATTACCCATCTGACCTCCTCAGCTCTCCTTCTGAGATACCTTGGTAGACGAAAGAAATCATTATGGGCAGAGGTGGCACTATGGCCTATTATTAAGATTGCCCAGCTTGTTGCACTAAGTCACTTTCAAAAAAAAAAAAAACCCTGAGTCTTCTAAAAATCCATGTCCTGACCATAATCTGTGATGCCTCATGAGTGCCTGATTTGTCACAAACCAAAGAAGGGCAGCTTGGCCAGGATGTTCCCGAGACACAGCTCAGCTGGTCTGATCTCCACCACTTCCACCTTGCAAACGGGCTGAGACAGTTCTGCACATGCCTCAGAGCAGGCTCAGGGCTTGAATCACACCTGGAATTATCGCAGTCACATGGGGCTTTTTTTGAGGAAGGCTGTAGCCAGCTGGAACAGGTTTAGTAAGCAGTCTTTAGTAAGGATTGGTCTCCTGAAAGAGTAGCTAATAAACACTCTCCAAAGCAATAGTACAATGAAAACCAGGCAAGAGTGTTTTCCAAAGAAGCTGTCTGACCTAGTGGTTTAGAAACAAATGGAGCACATAAATTCCTGGGAACTGCAAACTGAAGCCCTTGGTAGAAGTGTGAAAAAGCCCTGAAGTTCTGTTACTAGACCCTCCAAACAGAGAACGTGTTACATTTTGCAGAAGGTAGTCTGAGTACATCATCTGCTCTCTTTGAAGATGAGTGTGATTTCTCCACCTCTCCTCTGAGAAACTTCATCCACTCAGTGTTTCATAAGATACTCTTTATCTCCTCTTTAATACAACCAAACACAATATTCTTTGAGACACATGCAGCAAATAAAACTCCTAGGTCATACAGACATCTAGAAGAAAAAAAAAATACTGATGATATTCTCATTCATCAAGACCTGCCCCCTCTGTACTGGTTCAGCCCCTCTAAAATAAATTTGTAACCCTGTAACAAAGGAGCATTAGCAGACTTACTGAGATTTTCTTTTTCTTTAAGTTGTTTATTAGAGGAGGAAAAACACTCTGAGATATTATTACAAGAATGAAACGCTTCGTTTAGCAAGCACATTATCTGAAATAACTGGCCAAAATCCCTGGTAAAGCTGAGAGGACATACCCCTATGAGCTACTGGCCAAAAGGTAAGGGCAATTGCCTGTAAAGGGGGGCAGGTTTGTTCCCACCCCTGCTCTGTCAGTCTCCTACAAAAGTGATGAGAGCCCCTAAACACCAACTTCTTCATTTTTGACTCTCGTTCTCTCTGATTTTTCAAAACATATTTTTGAAATATAAAAAAAAATTTAAAAGAAAAAATTAAAAAGAAAATAATAATAATAATAAAAAAAGAAAATAAAAGAGAGAAGAAAATGAAGACTATGAGAAGTACTTTGCATCTAATTCCAGTCACAAGGGATGTTTGTGACCCCTCTCCTAAAACCCAAGCATTTAATTTCTTTTAGTAAAATCCTTTTTAACAAAGTCTTTGTGCGTGAGACCATTTTAATGTTTAACAGATGTAGTAACTCCAGACAAAATTCTAATCAAGGGTGTTATTTTCTTTATCTACTCACCTCTGGATTCAACTCAAAATTCAGGCGAACTTTTTCTCCAGGCTGGATTTTAGCCACATCAAAGCGAACAGTCATAAGCTGGTCATCTGGTGTAAAAGTATCCTCATCACAGACTGTCAGCTCCAGGATGTTCTGAGAGAGGCAGAGAAGGACATAAATGACATATTCTGAGACTTCTGAGCCCGAAAAGAAGGTCCAGCAAGAGCCAACATTCAGCCCTCATGTTGCTCATGTGGACTCTCTCCCCGTGTGAGCATGGATCTCAGCTCACTGCCTGTGTGGCTCAGAGCGCAGGGTCAGGGACTAACCCTAGCAGACGTAAACCATCAGGTCTGGCAGCCAAAAACAGCTCAAAAGAATAGGAAATATAAGTGACATGTATGATGGTAACATGCACCAGACAGAGCAGAGGTTACACATGCTACTCCTCAGATAGTTTGTGTATTCAAAATTACTACCTTGAGAAATTTTGGCATTTCATCAAAAAGTAATAACAAAGGGGAAATTCTTAGCCCTTTACAAGTGGAAGTTAAAGCACGCTACCAAACTCTTAACAGGATCTGAATTACAGCAATTCCCTTGGCAGTTCCTCAGGGCTCAGATTACCCACGGAAGCATGAGGAGATGCAGCGCTATTAAGCCATGAGAACTCGACCCAGTGTCTAGACTTTGTATCACTTTCACTCTGACTGCTCATCTATTTCTTCTGACTCCATAAACATTTTAACAGTTTTTTACAACTGTTCTGGGACAGGAAGAAGCATTCAACTTTATTCCACAACCTCCTGAGCTTAAACTACTTCTTTCAGTCAGGTTAACCGAGTTCAAGCTCTGGGCGAGCCTTGAGCCTCTGATAAAGAGCCTGCACACAGCAGGTGAAGATGTCCCTTTTAGCAAGCACCTGCTCACTGCCCCAGCCACAGATCCCACCTTTACTTCACTCTGTATCATGAAGTGGAAAGCCTCATTCCAGACAGGGTTTCTGCAGTTGCGTACAGCTCTTGTCCGGGCTTCCCGACATGAAGCTGTTGGCAGCCACAGCTTGACATAGCAATCAGTTTGGCTCCCTGTGTTAACAAGTTGCATAATTAGTACAGCAGTACTTCATTATTATTTCTTTTGCCCAGTCAGGGAAAGAAAAGATTAACCTCTGAGGAGTCCTAAATATTTCATTAGACCCAAAGGAAAATATTCTGGGTTTAGAGTTATTTAACTTTTCTGTTTAAATTTATATCAGTTTCAAACAAAGTCAGTTTTAAACCACTAATTCTATATGATAACAAGAGCCAAAGTATTTTATTTCAACAGTACTGAACTAAGTACTCTGGCTCTTGTGATTTTTTAACTCCTATTTTCAAATATTTGCCAATTTCCAAAATAATTCATATACAACTTCACTTCTTGAAGTGTCACTTTTTAAAATGAAATAGAAATTTTAGTTTGGGGGATTTACATCTAATTGTAATGCACAAGTCATCCACACTGACAGAACAATGAAGACACAAACACGGCAGCATCCAAAGCAACTACTGATTTTTCCTGTATCTTTCACAAAGATGCTCCTTTCAGAAGGGAATTGGGCAACCTGCAGAAAGGGTCACTGAAGAGTTAGGAGAAAGGGAAATACCACAGAGTAGCTGATAAAGGGAAGGATAACTTCTCCAACGCAGGATTTCTAGTCTATTTCCTTTTTGGTTTTAAGTGTTTCCTAAATTATTTTGAATTTTTCATTAAATGAAAATTAAAATAAATACAACTTCTTCATGAAAAACCCCCTGAAATATTACTGTAATCCAAGCAACAGGTGTACAAGAGTATTAAAATTGGGTGACAGCAATATTCTTGCTAAGCTATAAGTATTACATCAGTGATGCTTACACAGATCTGCTTTGCGGAGATTTCTCATGCTTACAATTTTCACAGAAAGCCAGCACAGCTGAGGCACTTCTGGCTGCAGAACAATGAGAAAAATACTTTAATTATTAGCAATTAACCTCAAATATAAATAACATGGCTTATGCTATTACACCACAAAGGGCATTCTGTCATTAATACAGTGAATATGCTTTCATTTTAACTGTTTGAGACATTTTCTGAGAATAAATACTTTCTTGTGATTTGACATTGCGTAAAGATGACCTGTCATTCATAAGTAGGGTGTACATTAATCGAAATGAAACCTCATTAACACAGCAAGCAGAATGGGTATATGTATATACATTAAAAGAACCAGGACAGAAGAAATCAGGAACCACTAAAGCGCTAAGAATGTAAGAAAATGGAAAGCTGAGAACACAAAGTAAAATTGGCGGTGTGTTAGATTATGCAACTAAACACAAATAAGCAAGGAAAGCTATAATTGTATGCGAATGCACATACACCAAAAAAAGGCACAAAGGCACCTGTCTGGTGATTCAGAATGTCTTGGCTTAATCAGGACAAACCTAGGCTGACCTGACTGATCTACCAAAGAGAAGGACTGAGACATAGAAATATTGACATCCCCTAGTGTAGGGTTCTACAGGGGAATAGCTTGAGGGCTCCACAACTCTCTCCATTTTTTCTGTTCTCGCTCCACTCCCCATCACAGCTACATGCAACCCTACACTTGGTAACAGGAAAAACAAGACATTGTTGAAGAACATCAAAGGTAAAATACTACATGCAGAAGCATGTAGTTCATCCACTAATGATGAACTAATCCGCTAATTAAGTTGAAAAAAGCAATTAAATCTCCAAAGAATCATAATTTCTGAGAAACTGCCTGCTTAGGACCCGCTTGTATACCTCTTATTTTGATACACCACTGTCCTGACAGACAGAAGCAGACTGAACATCTATAGAAAGCAGTAAGTCACCAAACCAAATGTTATTTACAGCCTACTGAAAAGATTCTCAACTCAACACTCTTCTCTCAGAAAGTGTCCTTTGAACAAAACCAGAAGGTCTGAACGAAGCCCATCAACCTCAGCACAATTTTTGGCAGCAGTATTTCTGGAGATGGAGAATGAAAGAGCATGATCCAAATTGCCACAAGCTCAATGTTTCGTCCCAAATACAGAGGATTAATTTTTCATCCTCAACTTTAGTACCACCTATATCCATGAGTTTGGAGAAAACTTATTTATGAAATTGCTTAAGTACTAAGCAACTGTACAGACACAAACCTAATTACTAGTCCATTGTGCTAGCAGTTAGTGAATTCACTGCTCTCTCAGATCCATGAAAGAGTTACCTTCATATTTTTGCACTGAATACAGCTAGGAAACAGATTGAGAAAACACAGGGGAGAAAAAACATGTACTATTTTCATTTTTAAGTTATTAAATATCTTTTCAACCAGCCATTACTCATAAAACTAAATAATTCGTAACATATCTTGCATGTACCGTACTCAGTACTTTCCAAAACCAGTTCATCTTTGTAAAAATCAGTGCTCAGAAGTGGCAGAAATTGGAATAAGCCATTTTATTTGCTGATCGGCCTCCATAAAGTAAAGGAAAAACAATTTAAAGACTAAGCCTTGGGCGTTATGAGGTATGACTACCATCATATAATCATATCAGCAAACCAAGACTAAAATCCAGCTCTCCCAGTTCCTTGCCTAGCATTTAAACCACAAGTTCATCATCTTCCCAACCCCTAAGTCACAGTGAATGCTTTGCACTCTAGAGAGCATACTCACAGAAGAAGCAAATACTCCCTTAACTAACTGTTAATAAAAGTCACCTCTCACAGTTACAGCTAAGTGTGGGGAGAGACTGGAAAGGCTAACAAAGACTGCAGGTAACACAGCCACCCTTCATGCCCTGCAGCTCCCTCCTTGCAATCCAGAAGCTGCCTTCTATACAGTACCTCATCTTCCGCACTGCACGGTCTTTCATGATTCCTCCTCCTGATTCCAACCTTCCTGTGCGGGTTTGCTCGGATGAACTGATCCTGGGGACAAAGAGCCACAAGAGGGGCAGTGATGAAACCCAGCAGCCAGTAATTTTCAGTTTCTACTCAGATGCACCACGGCAGTATCAGGAGATCCTAGCATTTCTCCCATTTCTCCTCTTCATGATGGGATATATCCATCTCACCAAGACCATCTACCAGCTGCTTTTACTAATAAATCTGCCTGCTGTAGACGCATTTGACATTCAAGGATCATTTTTTCCTGAGCATTTCCTTTTGATGAATCTCAACTCAAGCCAAAGAGATTCTTCTGCCCCACCACCAGTTTTCTCTTACCAAAGGTGAATAGGCCGACGATCCCATCAGGATCTTTGTTTCACAAAAAGCACCACAGTAACACTCCAGTCTGTGTGTCTTTGCACTTGTAGGTGCTCCTAAATACCATGGTATTTTCCAACCAGTTGTGTCTGGGGAGAAGACTTGTATAGATTGACTCATGGCTCCACCTCCCACTGATTTCAAAAGCACAGATGATGCACTTGTTCTGTGCCACAGGAAGACTTGCCTTTTCTTTTTTTTCTTTTAAACACCACAGTGATTTAGGGAAAAAAAGAGGATGGGTCAAACATTTTGTCATAGGCTAATCCCAGAATCAAGTCATTATCCACCATGATAAGGTCTGAATAACTACACACAGAGGTGATGCCTTAGGATTTCAGCTTTTGCACTTTTCATAACCTGTAATGCTTTAGCGTGTAACTCTAAGACTCCATAGAGCCTGTTAGCTACTGCTCTCCCATCCTGGTCAGACAAAATAAATCCTCTCTAGGCCTGGACTTCAAGGACACCTTATGGTCTCAGGCCCCGAAATACACAAACAAAGACTCTAAAGGTGGGGAACAAACTTGGGGTAACGACTTCATTACCTGAAATTGTAATTGGAGGATTAAACCCAATATGCAATTGGACCAAACTTACTAAAGGGTGAAAAACCCATGAGCCGGTCGTCCATTTTGGGTGTAGCCTCTTCGAAGGCTTTGACTGCCCAAAGTGTACCTGAAGGCCCTTCAGTAAATACCAGCTTTTACCCTCTTAATTTTGCCCTGCCTCTGTTTTCAGGTAGCCCCATCAAGGCATCAGAGGGCTGTCCTGGAGCAGTTCCAGCCCTCACCATCTTCTCCAGTCAGATGCACAACTGCAAGGATTTTCACCAAGTTCACTGCAAATTACAGCCACAAAGTGGAGGCTGGATCTCACAGGCACTGGCAAATGGTTATAGAAACCACCTTGTAGCTTTTCCTCTCTCTTATTTCCATTGCATAGAGGGCATTAAGGGGTCAGCAGAGCCAGCAGAAGCTTTTGCTATTGAAAAGTTTTTTAGCTAAAGTGCTGCTTTCAATTAAATGATGTCAGAATCTCATAAGCTGTAACAAAAATAACTACATACCATTTTTTCCAAAGTCTTTAAACATCCCTGCTAAAATTTTCAAGTCTGATTTCTTTTTAATTTTAGAATAATTTCCCAATGTTTTTCTGTAACAGCACTCAACATATAAAAACAAAAGGACCTAGTACCATTACTAAAATACAAAAATAACACAGAAGCCAGCTATTGCATTAAACATTATTAAAATCACTAAAAGTAGATGTTAATCAATAGTGAGAAATTGCAATTGAAATAAGTTTTTTTAAAACTCTTTATTTTTTAGAATCCTCGAATTTCTAAGTCAGACTGAAAACTCTTTTTTAAAGCATCAGGACCCCTAAGTAAATCATAAATATCTGATTTTTCAACCATTTCTAATGAAAGTATTTGGGTATTCAAACTGTCCTCTAAAGATGAGCTGCCTTAGATGACAACTACCTTAGGTAAAGTTCCAACTTATTAGAATTAGTCTTGCCCTTCATAGACTCAGGCATTGAATGCATAAATGTTTCTGCTTTAGGTTGTACTGCCACTTAAGCAAAAATGCTTGATGAATTCCCAACTAAAGTTTTTTTCTTGGGTTGCTTTGGTTTTTTGTGGAACATTTACTACAAGAGAGAACTATTTCACTTTTTTTATGTAATAACATTTTTGTAGTAATGCTCTAATTTGCAACAAGAGATTCAGCTCACAGGGTTACAAGAGGCTGAACACAATAGCCATGACATCACTTAACTTAAGCTCTAAAGTAATTTTGTGCCTCTGTTTAATGACAGTGGATCCTCCTCAACTCTTGAGGGACAGAAGTTAGCCATCCAGTTAGATAACCTGCCATATTCCCCACTTAACTTGCACCCTTTCCACATTGTCCACATTTGGGCCTTTTGTGGATTTCATAAATCAAATTAAACAATATTAACTGCTGAAGCTGCCATGTCACTACACTGCCCCTGTATGCTCTGCACCTAATGAGAAAAAAGAATCCAACTAAACAGCTCGCCCACCCAAAAGCAGATGTAGCCCAGCAATAATAGTTAATGCCTTGATAACTTGATACTGTGCATCACAAACCATGGTGCAGGTGAGTCACAGTCAGGAAGCCACAGGCCAGAAGACAAAGTGGTATTTCACCAACACCCTCATAACAACAGCAGCCCACAGCAGTACTGTCTGTGTGGTGATACAAGGTCTGGAGTCACACAAGCGCTTGGACTAGGCCACATAACTTGCAGCAGGGTGGCAGGGGTGGTAGAGGCGCAGAGAGTTTGCAGCAGAACCATCAGAAGCTCTGCAGCCTCTTGAGAGGCAGCTGTGAGAGCTGCAGATGCCCATTTGCCACCAAGATCCAAGACTGATTTTGACACAGGCTTGGAATCACTTTCCTCTCACAGAAAATAGGAACTGATAATAATTTCTCCAAATTCTCACAGGGGTTTCTACAGCTATTTGACATCAAATATTTATTATGTAATATAAAGCAAAGGGGGAAAAGCCTTCAGAGTCTGGCTCACAAGTCTGGTACCTTCTGAGAGAAAGGTGCCGAGATAAAGAGACAGAGACCTCTTCATCTGAGCTCTGATATACCAATGCAGTCACAGGGTCCAGCCTCATTTCTAAAAATACTACTGGTTTTGTTCTTCATAACCCACTAAAGCAAAGCTGTTGGACACCATCTCTAAATATCACACTTCATTTACATGACCCAAATAAGCCATCCCACAACCGAATTATAACCCTTTTTTACCTAGCTTCTGACAAAATCTGAGGTGATAGCAATTGAAACCCATAAGAAATTAAACCTTCATGCACTTTTCAGCATAATGCAGTTGGTTAAAATGAAGAACAAGAGGCATTAAGCTGCATTTCCTGCTTTGATAATACAGAAAACTGTGGCACTGTACCCCCTCTTACTGATGGTTTCCTGCCCTCTCCATGGGGTCTCCCTCCTTCTCCTGCCCCTAGTCCTGGCCACTCCTCGAGTTCTCCCTATTGGTTCCTGTATCCCAACTCCACCCATGTACCACCCCTGTGCCCTGAAACCATTTGCCCATGTGCTCTCCCCGCCCCCCTGGTACCCGGGTAAACTGAGGCTCCAGGCCATGTGACTCTCTCTCTGCCCCTGGGAGCAGCCTGCCAACAGCTCCTCTCCTCTGCCTTTGGGGGCCAGCCCGTGTGCTGGCCCCAGGCTTTGGGGAGGCAGCATGGAATAAAGACCTTTGCAGTGCCATGAGGAGAGCCTTCTCACCTCCTTTGCCATCACTGAAGTTGCAGGCTGGCAGCTGGAGCAGCGGTGCGGGGCGTCCGAGATGGACTGCAGGAGGGCAGAGAATCTCTGCCTTGTCCCAAGAAGCCCCCGCTGCGCTCCCAGGGAAAGCTGCAGCAGCTAAGCAACACCAAGCACCGCGCAGAAAACTCCACAGGAAACATCTTTCTTGTGAGACAATAACAAATAAACTGTTTGACTTAATATTGTCTGCTGCACCGAAGTTGCACAATTGTACTCGTATCCTGTTAAAGTTTTGTTCTAATACACGATTAAGTATGACCATAAAAATATATTTACATTCACATAGCAAATTTAGGCCTTATTTACAAAGCAATTGCATCTTTGCTCAGGTTATTCCATAAGTACATCAACACTGCCTGAGGTCAGTTGACACGAGTGACAACAACAGCAAATGAACAAAGTGCCTTATGTTACTGCTGAGGACACAACTGCCAAGGACTGAATTACTCAAGAGCACCTTCCTCTCAAACAATGCTACTGGGGTGACCCCAATCACCACTGAAGGAATGTCAAGTCACAGCACTCAGAATCCACTTTCATCTTCAGCTCAGACTAAAAGATACCACCTCTTTATCACTGACTCGTGGGAGACAAGGTGGTCCCACGTTAGAGGCTCTAAAGTTGGGTATACACCAGCAGTCAAGCATGTGATACCGTGCATGGGTTAACAGCCTCCCAGCAATGCAATTTATCATGCTCCTAAAGCAAAAGAAGAAGAGACCACTCGAGACATCTCCAGTGCTTTTTCTTTACAGGCACTCACTGTTGCTGCTCTTTTTTAATTGCAGCCATGGGTTTTTCCTACAAAGATATGGGAAGACAGGTAAGTATTGAGTGTGAGTTTGTAATTTTAGCTGAGTCACCATCCCTAGTTCATGAAAAGATACAGGCTGAAAGGTTCTCTGATAGCACCTGAGGGGTGAACTGCTCTTTGGAAGGGCCCAGCTCTCTCCAGTGACTATGATTATCATCCTACACCACTCTGACAGATATTTACAGCTAGAAGCATTATTCCTTCATCCAATTATTTTTTTGGAAAGCACTTGTACACAGTGCAGCCAAGGAAGGCAGCTAGTATGACCACAGTGTTTTAAAATGCTCGTTAACAATGTTCTAACTATTCACACACTTTATCTGGGCTCTTACACACGTAATTGGCAGCGTGCCCTGGTGGCCAAGAAAGCCAAAGGCTTCCTGGCCTGTATCAGAAATAGTGTGGCCAGCAGGACCAGAGCAGGGATTGTCTCCTTGCACTTGCTTTTGGTGAGGACAAACCTTGAGTTTTTGGCCCCTCACTAAATAAAGGAATTTGAGGTGCTGCAGCAGGTCCAGAGAAAGGCAACAGAGGTAGTGAAGGGTCTGGAGCACAAGTCAGATGAAGAGCAGCTGAACAAGCTGAGGTTGTTTAACCTGGAGAACAGGAGGTTCAGGGGGGACTTTATTGCTCTCTACAACTGCCTAAGAAGAGGTTGTAGCAAGGTGAGGGTCAGACTCTTCTCCCAAAAAACACACAACAGAACAAGAGGAAATGGCCACAAGTTGTTCCAGGGCAGGTTTAGATTGGATATTAGGAAAAATTTTCACTGAAAGGGTTGTCAAGCACTGGAACAGGCTGCCAGAGAAGTGGCTGAGTCACCATCCCTGGAGGTGTTTAAGACACGTAGCCACGGTGTTTAGGGACGTGGTTTAGTGGTGGACTTGGATGCATTATGCTAATAGTTGGACTACATGATCTTAAAGGTCTTTTCCAGCCTAAATTATTCTAGGACTCTACACAGTCTTTAGACAGCTGACACTGCAAGCAAGACTTTAAATTCCATAGCAGTACTCAGGTAGGCCTGATACTTCAACTGCACTGTGGTTGGTTGTGGTCTCAAGCAGAGGGAATTAGAGCTTGAAACATTTAGACCTTCTGCTTTAGGTCAGAATGAAGAAAATACATCACTCAGGAAGATTCCAGTCTTACAGTACTAATAACAGTTATTGGCATATTTCTTCCATTCAAAAGCCATGCAAAAAGCCTGGAGTACCTGGTCTCTTAGTCTGGGTATTGTACTTATAAGAAGTAGCTTGTCAAAATAATCCTTACAGTGCATCATATTCATTTTCGTAGAGAAAAAACAGCTGCCAGCAAGAAGGACCACTCCTTCTGCCCACACCTGCAGAACTGTACTCTGCTCCTACAAAAGGGAGAAGGAAACATTGGGTTGTACTTATCTTCTTTGTGCAAGGAAGTTGAGAGATTTCAGTCCTGGAAATACAAGGAGCCATGAAGTCCGTGAACTGTTCTATCTCCATCACCACCCCTTTACCACACCCTAGAATAACTCCTTAGAGTAAAAAAGAGGCTTTGACCAATTTAAATTCTACCACAGTGGAATAGGCGCCATAAAAGTGAGATTTAAGAAAAAATACAGATATTCACATAAACTCCAGTAGTTCTGCAATTCCACTTTGCAAAAAAACAAAAGCCACGGAGAATTTCCAAAATACCACTGAATTTTTCCCATGGTTCCACTAAGCAATAATAAGTGTTTAGTATTTTCGTAAGTTTCTATGGGATCATGACAGACTATGATATTTTACCTTTTCTATGTAAAGAATCTTTCCAGTTACAGAACTGTGTTTTCTACATTTGCTAACGGATTACCATGCTTCAGCCTCAGATCAACCAGAGTTTGCTTAATGAAGTCACACTGTAACATCTCATTAATTTCACTTTTCTCTTAAATAGTTCTTGGGAGATGCAAACCCCTGCCTCTCTGATCCCCAAATACCTCAGCTTTACAGAACTGAAGGAGACTACAGAGGAGGAGCATCTGGATCAGATGCTCTGGACAAGCAGGCATGTCAGACCTCCAAACAGAAATCAGCGTCTCCAGGGTGGTGTCGAGCATGAAGCTCAGGTGCAGGTACCCAGGTGCAGAGCTCTCCATGACGGGGTGCCACTGCCCCCTGAGGGCTGACTGTAGGAAGAGAAAGAGCACACAGAAACAACAAGGATTTCTGTGGGCCTCAGAGATCCTACTGAATTGCTTAAATGATTAATGAAGCAATTTCATTGGGCTGAAAAAGAATTTACTATCAGTGGGTTTAGCAGTGTTTCAGAATGGTGCAAAGACCATGGTGTTCTCCTTGGGTGTGTGTCACTATCAGTGAGAGGGGCACTAATAAAAACCTCAATTGTCTCTCCAGCTATCTCTTTTCACAGACCTCTAAGGATATTTCTTTGATAAATAAGTCAAATTCTGTTGGGATTTGCCACAGGTTAAAAAAATACTACAGTAGGATACACATACATAGGGAATAATATCTCCTATGTCTTGATGCCTTAAAAAAAAAGCCATGAAAAAAGAAGAAGAGAAAAAAGCATTACAGTCCTTGGAAATTTATTCTTCCAAATAATCCTGTTTTCCTAAAGAAAACAGTGTTGACAAAATAAAGCTTCTTGGGATACTTACATAATCATACCTCTACAATAGTTACCTTTCAATTAGCAGCCAATACCTGGTTCTCTGACAGTTAAGAGAGGTAGGGGATTTTGCCCTCAATGCCTGACCAACTAATAAATACCCCATGAGACTCAGATAGGAAATAGCAAAAAGAGAGAAAACTTGAAATAGCTGCAAGTTGAATGGAGCTGACTCCAGTTCCTGATGCATACTGTGAACTCTACAACAACCCTTACATGTAACCCCAAGTATCATAAAATCATAGAATGGCTTGGGTTCAACCAGAATACTTGTTTTCCTGACTTTTTTCACCCTCTTTTCTTCCTGACATATTGCTTTAATACTGATGGCACATTATAAATTAACCTCTGGTGTAATATTATCCTTAGAACATCATATGCATCATTATGCAGATTTCAGTAATGGTTCCAAGGTGAAATTTGCAGATAAAACTTGCTTAAACTTGCCATGTTTCACAATGGAATAGTGAGGGAAGCTGTCCAGATGCCGTTTTCCAGCACACATCATTACAAAACCAGGGCTAACTTCTGCAAGCAAAGCGTTCTCAAAGCACTTGAAAAATACAGTCACATCCACTCTGATCTCTGCCTCAACTTTCTAACAGGAAAAAAACCAAACACACACACACACAAAACTCCAACGAAAACGAAAAAGCAAAAACAAGAACAAAAACCCAAAGAGAAAACACAAACACATCCTTAAAAAAAAAAAAAGTGAGTTGAGAAATACTCTTAGCAGCAGGGAACCTCCATTCCTCTACCACACTGGTGACTGGCACTGTGGTGGAACGACTGAAGGAAAAATATCCCCACACCCTACATTTAAATCATGGATGTGCCTGCAATGAGTCTGCTAATTCTGACTAGGGCATAACACTGCTACAGCTGTACAGTGGTTACACTACAGCTCAGATTTAGAGGTGTATAGCCCCTTTCCAATAAGAACCTTTAGCACTGGAGATGGAAAAGAATGTAGTGCAAAGGTACAGAGCCTGGTTAATTTCTCAGCAGTACTGCAAGAACATACTTTAATTTCTACTTTTTACAAAGCAGAAGGAAATGCTTGTGATAGTCAAACTGGGCAGGGACAGTAACCATAATTAGCCCTTTATAAAGATGCTTTCCCCTACTGGGGTTATGTAACAATTTGGTTTTTTGTTTTATAGTTGAAGGTCTCATGTAGAATTTAATTACCTATGATATTGTGGGGGTGGGTTTTAAGAGAAAATAATTTGAATTTTTGTCCATAATTTTCTGAGAAGCATTTTTTTACCACACCAACTAATCAAGCTTTGCAGCTCTTTGTGTTTACCCCTAAGGTAAGCTCAGCCTGATATTTACATCAACACCCTTGGTTGAAAGCATATAAAGCGTGAATCATAGACGGTGGAATTCTCAACACAATTTCTGGTTTGTGTGACGTTATACAACCCTTAGCTGACTTAACTGTGATGATCAGCAATGCAATAACCAGTTCAGAAAACAAACAAAAAACAACAACCACAACCAAAAAATCCACCACCTGGATGCGCTGTTGGGCTTAACTGCAACCATGGATAAAAACATGCAAAAGTCAAAAACATCGTCATGATTACAAACCCACAAAACTACAGAAGGAAAGATGGGGCACATGACAAATAATTAATAATTCATGTCTTATCTATATAATGGATATTATTTATATAGTAATAATAATAACCTAAAAATCTTATAATTTGTAATAGAATGTGTTCCCACATGTCTCCCTTATTACTAACCCCAATTCTTACTGACATACTTTGCCTTGAAATTGAAAAGTCCTTCTATCAAACACATCTGAAGGAAATAAGCTACTATCAAATACCATTTTATAGCAAGCCTGCTAAACGCAGCAGTCTGCTCTAGCTCAAGGTCTTGTCTTATCATATTTTAAGATTATAAATGCAGCAGGTGATGCCTTGTTGAGGAGTGAATGGAAAGTCACTGCAGTGTCATGTAAGAGGGCACTACTCCCTTTAGAGGATTTGAAAAATGTGCTAGGTATGAAAAAGCACCCAGGTATGTGTGCCAGCACACAGACTGTACTCCAGCTCCTGCAGCAGATTTTATTCTAAGGAGAAAACAATACAGGCTCCCTTTGCTTATATGGAGCCTAAGGAGATGTCAGCATTTCCCTTCCTACCAGTTGTTGAGCCTTGATCACAGAGATGTGAAACGAAAGAACACTTCTTAATTACATTTACACACCTTTGCATAAATCATTTGTTCTATCAGTTCATCAGCTTCTACTTTGGATGTCCACCAATAAGTTAGGCTAACCATTGCCAAGTTTTTCATAGATTTCATAAAACTCTGAAATACTCTTTTCAAGTTCTGCCTCAGTTTATTCCTTAACATACTTGTTCTCACACCACCTCTGGCCTTCTAGCTTTATCTCCCTTCTCTTGGTTGCTTTCATGTGGAACAGCCAGGTCCAGTCTCAACTGTTGCCATGACGAGCAAATTAACCAACGGTCATCCAGTGTCCTCTCAAATGGCAGGTTTTCCCTTTCCCTACATACTCCTTCATCCATACCTCTGCTATGAGTTAATTTTCCTCAAACATGGGTGACCAGTCAACATAAAACTGTGCTATACAAAAACCTCTCAGAACTTTGTTTGACGGTGTTAGTATTTCCCTTTTTCCACTGGAAATGTTTCAACCTACAATACCTCTAGATCTCCTTACTTTTTTCAAATCCAAATCATATCAATACCAAGTTCTGATCAAATATTGCTTCCTGTATTTGTTTTTCTTCCTCTTGAGGTGTTGATTAAAGTGCCTCAACCAGCAACCGCACAAAAATGAGTGATTAAAAGTCTAGCCTGGTGTAATATTTGCCACATCAAAAGCGATAGGGTTAGCAATACTTCAGCCCTGGTTTAAGATTTCTAGGTGTGGCTCCAGATAAATTTTTCATCTACTGGAGTTGATAAACTCTAAAGATTTTGCACAGAATTGTAAAGAAGTAAAGTTTAATGTAACAGCATTGCTTGGCTATGAACAAATTTATTGGAGAAATGGAAAAATTTCTTAAACGATCCTATTCCAAAGTACAGCACCCTTAAGAAAACACCACAACCTTTTGTTCCCTTCTCCTGCATTTTCCCAGGCAATGCTTTTTCTAGAACACTGAGACCTTTAGTAGGAATTCTGCTCCACAGAGCTGGCTAAAACACGCTCTACAGCAGGGCACCAGGGGTTTGCCCTCTCTGCTACTCCATCACAAGATTCTGCTCTCTCCTTTGCCCTGGATTTCCTGTTTATCTGCTGCTGCCCTGAGCAACCTAACAGAGAAGCACACCTTTTACCTTCACAGCATTATGGTGCTTGAATTTTAAGTTTCATTCCTCTTGGAATCACTGCAGATACAGTAAGACCTGTGTTAGGGAAGTGACTGGAGATGCTGTCAGATCATCTGCTGCCACACAGCAGTTTGCCTTTGACACTGCAAGGGCAGACAAAAAAGTGGATATTTTCATAGGAAGTCACTGTTTTCTTATCAGAGTATGAGATCCCATTAGCCATTTTATGTTGTTCCTTCACTACTTCAGGATTCAAAAAACCAAAACAGAAATTATTATAAAATTCTTCCGAAGTATTTTCTTTTAAAAATTTATGAATTAATTGTTTCCTTATACAACAGCATCAGCAAGCGAACTTACTTACAAAATCTTTGTTACTAAGCACTTAGCTGAAAAGAAGCTTCAGCTAGAGAAGCTTATCAGCCACTTAGAACATGGTCACCATCTGCAGAGGAAAAGATATCCATATGATTGTGAATGCAAAATGAGCCTTATCCCTGACAATCTAGCAACCCCACAAAAGGAAGACTACTTTATCTGTGATACCTATTGATGTGAGTACATGGTCTTGCAGATGCAGGCAGTGTGCTCTTTTTCTAGGGTAACCATAGTTGATCAGATCAGAGGCTGAAGCACCTGGTTAATTCACTCAGTCCCCCTTAAAACGAAAAAGTTTTTATAAACTCTTTTTAAAATTATTCTGCTGTAGGGATAGTTAAAGCAAGCTGATTGTGATTCCAGTGTGAGTCAATTGGATTCATCAGCACAACTTCCAACTCTTACTAAGACAGCAAAAACTACAGTTCTTAACCTCGAAAACTTTGTCACTTTTGATTTCTCAGTTGAAATGGGTTTTCCACATTTTTAAGATTCTTTAGGAAGTAACTGGTATTATCTTGCTCATCCTCCCCTTGATTGGGTGGTCTGTAGTAAACAGTAAATACAAGGTTTTCTTTCTTGGCTCAGCCCCTAATGTTCACCCACAAGCTGTCAACCTAGTTGTCTCTGACAAGCGTACTTTAGAAAAACTGTGAAGAGCATGTGAGCAAAACTAATATTTATTAAAAGAGAAACACGTAAAAAAATGTACTAAGAATCATACCCACCTAGAAATCCTTACATCATTTCATAAAGCAAACCTCCTGTCCTCAGTTCTAAATACAGAATCATTCATCTCAATGTAAATATAGTGCATTCATCTCAATGTAAAAGCCACAAGAGTAACAGTGCTTGTTTGCCACTGTTCTGCATTACATATTTTCCAGCTGCATAATTCAGTACTTTTCTCTGGACTCTATGCAAAGTTAGGTGAATCCCATCTCACAGCACAGCAGCATCTGACATTATTTTATTAATCCACATTCAAAAGGTGTGTCTACCTTGACTATTGACGTTTCTAAATTACATAGACACAAAAATTCCTTCAACAAAGGTCTGGGTGAATTACAAGCTGAAGTGCAAGGAAAAAATATCTAACTCAAACCCTCCAAAAGAGCCTTCCTTCTTCTTACACAGAAAGAGAAAGATGAGACTCACAGCATTTTCATCATAGTTTCATCATCTCATGATGATCAAACAGTAGGAAGTAGTAGCGAAGTTCCACAACGTCTTTTTATTGTTAAATGTAAAAAACATTTATTTCCTCAAAAACAAATCATTTACCAAAATAAGATACTCAGTATTGAATTTCTGGGAGACTAAAAGCCATTAAAATCCTTGAGAAGGGTAGGAAGGAAATTGAAACCATGAACGGCAAAATGAAAAGCAGGTAATGACTGTTCAGTCTTGAAAGTACATAGGCATCAGCCAGCAGCAAGTAGAAAGCAAAAGGAGACATTTCCTCTCTCAGTGTGTAGTTTTTATCTGTGGAGTTCTTTCTAAGAGTATGTAAGTTGTAAAGGTTTGTGAAGGGAGGTTCAAAAGCAAGAGATAAAAGTACAGAGGGAATCTGTTTCCTCAAACACCAACACACCTTTGACAAAAAGAAGTGCATCACTCAGTAAAGTCTGGAAGATTATTCTCCTGATGCTTGAGCAATTTGAATAGACCTCCCAAATCATCTGGAATCAGCCACTGTAATTTGAGATACTGAGCTAGGTAATTCCTCACTCTTCCCCACATGAGGAAGCAACATCCATGTTATAACATCCCTCGAGTTTTCATCAGAGCACATAACCTGGAAGGAGTTTTCAGTGGCAGCAGGTGTGCTACTCCCTCCCCAAGATGAGTTTCCAGCTATTCACTTTCAGCATTCTGTCTTGAACCTCACGGCTTTTGTACACTGCAGCGTCTCTGTATCCTCAGCCTTAGAAACTGCTCATGTATTTGACTTATTGATGACTCTCTTCAGTTTCCTCCTTTGTAGAGCCAAGTTCAGGGTTTTGAGGAGAGCATCCTTGTTGTTCAGAACATTGTAGAGATTTACTTCCACTAATCTGCTGAAATCATATGGCTCAAAGGTGAAATTTAGTGTACGGTAAGGGGAATCTTTTGACTCAATGATGAAGTCACCAAAGGATTTCTCTTCTTCTGACTCACGTTCAACTCCTGCAGCAAGAAAGAAAAAAAAAAAAAATCACAAAAAACCTTCTGCCATGGTAGAATGATTTTAGTTGTATTCTGCTAGAAGGATATCACAGGCAATTCTGCTGAAACTTAACTTTTTCCCCCAAAGCTCCTCCTCAGAGATTTCAGCTCCTTCCAAAATATTTGGAAGCTGAAGGCAAGGTATTATTACCCTTTCTATTTCCGCCAAGCTCCAAAATACAGTACTAAAATACATATTCATTGTGATAAATTGTTTAGTTCATCTGCAATTAGTATGCTCAAAATAGGAAATGTAAAGGTCAATTCTTCTTGGAAGTGCTATTCTACACTGAAATAAAGTCACACCTTGAGTTCAACTGACCTTAGGAGCACCCTGCCGCTTAAATACCAGTCTTGAAAGATGGACATTAAAGTAGTTTACCACAAACACTTTTGCTTGTTGATGCTACAGAAATAGCAGTTTTGAGTCACATTCAAGCCTAGCTCACTGAAACACTTCATTGTCGATGAGGAAATGCAGCCAGGGCCAGACAATCATTACAGTATTAACACAGACAGCATTAACAGCATGCCTCACATCCCCCTGCACAAGTCCTGCATGTTCTTTTCTATGTATTCCAAAGATTTTGTTCAGGATGCTGTTTCCTCCCCACATGCGAGAAAAAAGACATTGATTTTTGCCTATGTTTTCTTAAAGGTCCCTGTGCTCTTTCTTGGTAGACTGAGGGGGGGTCTTAAAGTCCGTTTTAATCACATTAAATGAAGCAAGGATCATTTATCACTTATCTCACACTACAAGGGTACAGGCCACTTAATGCTGAGTTACATGATCTGACACAGATTGTTCCCCAACACTTCACTGCTTAGTGGTTTATTCATATTCAAAAAACAAATTAACTTCTTATTCAATTTGATTAATAGTCCTTTGTGGACGCTGAGAGCTGGTTGCAGAGACATTTCTCAGTAGTTTGCTGGTGTCTGTGTGAAAGTCTTTGCTCTCTCACGGATGTTGTGTGACAACAGTTAGAGAGTTTTGTAAACTATCTGCAGGTGCGAGGCTGTTATGCACCATTGTTATGATACTGACTGAAGAATGTTTTGAAATGGGTGTTGTATGGTTTCACCAATCATTCTAGAGAGGTGGATGGTCGATGACCAATGACCGTATGCCATTCACGTGAACTAAGAGATATAAACCAGTCTGTAAATTAGTAAATAATTCCATTCCATTCTCATCTTCAATCGAGTTTATGTCGTTTTCCTGCCATCCCCGAGACAACAGCAACAGTCCTTTCCCATATATTCAGAGTAATCAGAAGTAACAGAATCAGGTATCAGGATAGAAAGGTTCAGAAAGAACCAAAATGTAGCCTAATTTCAATGCTTCCAGACTTTAGATTGGGGAGGGGGGGGGCATATCCAGGTTTGTGAGCCTCTTCTCTCATCCTGCACTTCAAAAAACTAGTGGAAACTGATTCTGCCTTAAATGTAAGTAACAATTTAATAATTACAGAGTAATATTAAGAAGAATGAAAATAGGAACAACAAGTTCACTGAATTTTCCCCATCAGCACACCCAAAGAATTGTTAGAAGAATGCTTTAAAATGCAGCCTTCTTACCTGGAGCTTTGTATTTCTGGAAGGTGTCATTCACCAGTGGGAAATGCAGTACAATTGGAGCCCTTGGATTATTATCATCCACAAACATGTAACACTCTTTTGGCTTCTTTTCATCTTCCTCACTAAATTTGATTTTTGGGAAAGGAATTTCCCGTTCCTCACAGTATTTCTGAGTCAGCTCTAAAACCTGTTATCAGACAAAAAAGATAATTGCAATAGAACACCAGCAACACTTCTAAGATCATCTAACTACAATCCTCAAAGGGAAAGAGACTTACATTAAAAAAAAGGAAAGAAGTGACAGAAACTCAGCTTCAAATCAGCAGAAACATTTTCTCTGGCTGGTAACATAGAAAAATGAAGAGCAGAACTGCAACAAACATCAACAAATTGCAGCTGAAATTTTTTATCCTTTCCTGCTCTAAATCTATTCACCTTGATGTTTCTGCACTTAAAAATAAACACCTGAATATACAGAAAATAACTTGTTTGCATGAAGAAAATCACCACTCTTTATTTAGAAGCATGTATCTAAGTAACAATGATCTTATGGGCCAAACAAATAGTCTTATTTTACCTAACAATCTGTTTAGGCTTCTGAAAATTTTTGAATGTTCTTACAGTTGTCAACTTTCTATTTTCTCATGACCTTCACAGGAAAAAGCATAGCAAAATAATGTTTGAAATGTCTTTTCATAGGAAGGCAGGCCAAGAGAGATGGGGCTGTTCAGCCTGGAGAAGAGAAGGCATTGAGGAGACCTTACAACGCCTTCCAGTACAAAGGAGCTTTACAAGAGCTGAAGAGTGACTTTTCACAAGGGCATGTAGTGATAGAACAAGGGGGAAACAGACTTAAGCTGAAGGAGGGTAGGTTTCTTTTAGATATTAGGAAGAAATCCTTCACTGTGAAGTGTGAGACACTGGACCAGGTTGCCCAGAGAAAATGTGGCCTCTCCATCCCTGGAAGTGTTCAAGACCAGGGTAGATAGGGCTTTAAGCAAACTAGTCTAGTGGAAGGTGTCCCTGCCCATGGCAGGAGGGTTGGAACGAGATGCTCCTTAATGCCCCTTCCATCCCAAACCATTCTGTGACTCCATGAAAGACAAGGATTTATTTTCATTCATTTGTCCATTAGTGTTTGTATTCAACTTCAACTGATCTACTGCCATTGTGAATATGATTCTGTGCTTTTATGTTCATGTCATAATGCTCAGCTACATCTCTCACCTCAAAGGGAGCTTCCCAGGAAAAATTGAATGACAAGATAACATCCACATCCCTCTCTGGCTGAAGTACCAGAGGAAAGGGAGAATTGATAGAAAAGCCACCATCCACTAAATACAAGCTCTCTTCCATGGGAGTGAGCTGGTTGGGAAATGCATCCAGGTGAGTACCTGTAAGACACTCCAAGGTACACAAGTAACTATATGGATTCATTGCACATGTCTTGGTAGAAGAAATAAACAAAGCTCATATTCGTGTAATAAGAAAAAAAAGACATTCCAACATGCACCTTCATCTGAGACAGACCTGCGAAGTCTGATGATGAGTTTGCCTTAAATGACAGAACAAATATAGTGGATCAAAATTTTTGTTATGGTGTAAGAAGGGATATATTCACTGGCTTCAGCAGAACAAGGTCAAGCTCACTTATGTTCCATGACATTGGGATATTACATAGTGTGTTAATATTTTGTGATAGTCAGATACATATAGACCCATTTACCTCTCAAAGTCACGAATTTCTTGATGCTAACATAATCTTTATGAAGGTACAATCCCTTCATGAAGTTGAAGGTTTCTCCACATGTGACCCGGGACTTGAAGAAATCCTGAAAAATTTGTAACAAGGGGCCCCCAGGTATAACCAAGCGAGTCTTCAGTCGTGCTGGGTCTCGCAAATGCGATCTTCGGCAGTCATCTGCAGAAGCGACAGAAGGATGCAGAGCATACACAAAATGCCAGCTCCAACATTTCAATCAGACCTTTTTCTACAATATTTAGGCAGATGTCCTAAGGCTGAATTTGTCCTCTAATAAGTGTATTGTAATGAAATTTAAATGAGCTGCATATTCCATGGCTGGGTGATTTACTAGCCCTGTATAACGGGAAGAGCATTACTCATAAAGCATTGCCCAAATGAATTTCAAACCCACACAAAGGAACTCTCGCTACCAAGTGACAACCACTTCTGTCACATAAGACATCAGTCAACCACACACAATAGCATTTACAATTACACAAAACCAAAAAGGGCGGGGTGTGGTGGGGGAACCAGGACTGGAAAGGCAGAGAGAAAAAAATTTCTTCTTCCACTATTTACTATAAGGCTGTAACTATGCACATGAACAAGTCCCTGCCTCTAAAACACTTCCTTTTCACTGCAATGAGCAAATGGAGATCAATGCATAAACATACAACCAGCTTATCCAATATTGCAAAAAGCAAGGGGAAACTGAAAGCCTCCTTTTCCACCTCCTGCTTAGCAATCCAGCTTCTATTCCTCCTCCTCTCAGGATTACGATGCCTGCAATCCAATATGTGGTTAAGACAGCTTCCAGAACTAGCCCAGATTTATAGTTGGAGTCAGATACAATTTCTTTTCAAAAGAAGGAAGACAAAGTGTACTAAAGAAACATAATTTCTCTTTTCACTGTAAGTGTGATCAAAGAGAATAACAGACAATAAAAGAGATGTGTTCCAATCCACCCCTTGTGCTAATCTTGAAAACTACATACAGCACATTTTTGCATCGTATTATTTGTGATGACTACAAAATCAGCAATCTTTTGAAAAATCCAACTATTTTCATGGATGTTCTTACCTACAACTTTGATAACATCTTTGAAAGAATCTAGAAAGCTCAGTCCTATACCAACCACCTTCAGGCAGATATCATCCAAGCTTGCAGCAAAGGCACTGCCCCACATTCCTGCAGGAGAAATGCAGAAGAATTTAACACTCAAAAGGTTTTTCATGGTGTAACCAAAAGGCCTATAATTCAGCTGCCATTTTTCATGGGAGAGGGCTGTCACTCGATCTCTACTATTCTAGCAGTTTGAGTTAAAACCTTGGCATTAATCACTCGACAAATCATGATGTTACAATACAATGCAGAATTTTTTCCAAGAGAAAAGCATAGAAAAGACAGCAAGAGAACAGGATGACCGACAGCAGACATTTTTGACAGGCAGCTATAACAGTGTCATCTTGCAGACTCGGGACATCAGACTGTAACACTATGAACCAACACCTAAAGCTCTGGAGAAAGATATGACATATTTCACTTCTTCGGGTTCTTTTGGAAGGGAAAAAAGGCATGGACTTGCGTTCATAAGTCCCCAAAGCAGCAAGGTTCCTTTCCATCTCCTGAAATGATAATTTAATCATTACCATAAGATCATACCTTGTAGAAAACAAATCCTGGGCTCTGGATGTTTCTGGACAAGCCGTCCCATGAAGAACTCACTGTCAAAATCCTCTGTTCGAACAAAAGCTCCATATTTGCGAAATCCAACTTCATAGGGAGTGAACTCACACCATTCTAAGAACAAGCCAACAGGATATTTACTCATCTCAGAGTAAACATGAGTGAAAATATATATCTGATATCTGTTCACACAAAGGAGACAGAAGAAAACAAACAAATCCCACAGTGGTATGCAGATGGACACAAGCATTTGTGTTCCTGTCTCACTCATCTATCCCCACTTGCTGCATCATATTAAAGATTCAGTGAAGGACTGGTCTTCATATTTTTACCGTAACAACTCAGGCTACTAAAACATACAATTTTGATGATGCATACTACAAGGTGGCCAATCTATCATTTTACAAAATTTGTGTAGGATTTATCTATCTGAGAATATAGAAAAAAGTGGATTCCTTATCACCAAGGACTGTTAATTCTTTGGTTCAGACAGAGACACATGTATTATAGGAATCTTCTCAGCTCCTGAAAATTTCAGGCAATTTCTAGCAAAATGTGGAGTGGCCAACAGTGTTGAACCTCATTTCTCCATTCCAGCCACAATGAAGACATTTGCTATCAGAATGATAATACCCTGACAAAGAGTTTCCTATTGCCTCTTGCACTACCAACTGCTGCTTGAGCTGTATTTCCCGTTATCAGCTGCTCATTACCCAAGCAACTGGATAGATGAAAGAAATTTAAGGACTTTAGCAAACAAAAATAAATTTCCATGTCCATACCTGCGAAGTCACCACTGCTCATATTAGGTCTCACATTGACAGCTGCATAGATAGGATAAGGGTTCTGAGCCCGTTTCACTGCTTCTTGCTGATCAGACAGCTTTGATGGATCTTCCTGGTCACAAGCAAGAAAGGAGGAGCACACAAGTCAGGTAAATTCTGTACCCATACTTTGATAATTGGAAGCTGTTGCTTAGCATTTCTGATTAACAACACTACTAATTCAAAGTCCCTTTTCATCTCCGCTGTCCAGGTATATGCTTAGATTTGTCCAAAATATTTCTGCAGCTGCGTATTTATAATGTCTAATGCTATTAATAGACTAGTTACCCCTCTGATTTCCAACCGCAATTGCACAGAAAATACTTCACAGTAACCTCATTCAAAACCAACATCATTCTGTCAGGTTTAACCTGCCCAGTACAAAAGCTATTAATTTAATAAGAGCCATTCCAAACAAACTCTGCATTTTTCTATAACACTGATCCATATTCTTTACTACAGAAAATACTATGTTTATTCCACAGCACTGCCTATACCAAAATAGCTCACAAAGGTGGAGAGTATTTGGTTTCTTGACTCTAAACACCTGGGTGGGTAGAGTTCCCACTAGAAAGACAAACATGAACTCTTTTACCTTCTGTTGTAGGAAATATTCCACAATAAGGCCCCACAAATCTGTAAAGGAAACCTTCCGTCCACTGATCTCCATCGCATTCAGCTCCTGGAAATAGTATTTCAGTCGTTCTGGGGAAAATGCACCTGCTTTGCTGCTGGACACAGTACCCTGAGCTCTTCTGATTGCATCTTGAAGGTCTTTCTGTGACCAATCAGGGTCTTGATACAATGTCGATAAGCACCTGAAAATGCTTTTATTAATGTCATCAGTAATAAAGACCCTTGCATAAACAATAGTTTTAGCTAGTTATAATTAGTGCTGCAGCACTTGAGAGGTCTAGCTAGAAGAAGAGTAAAGAGTCCTTAAATAAAGGACCTCTGAACTCCAAAAGGTGCTGAAAACCCTTCAGGACACCTGGCACCTACAGGACATCTTCATCCTGGTTGGATGAACATCCAAGGATGTTCCAAGCATCTTGTGCTAGCATCCATGAACCAGTTCATAAACATGTGTTAACTCTAGAACATAACAACCATGATAGGCAAGGCTGATGGCTGATGGCAAGGGTGCAGCATGCAGCAATAGAGGCCAGAGCCCTCACCAGAACAAGTCTGTTTTAGGGAGAAGCTAGTTTGGACCATTGGCTATCCATACAAACAGATGCCTACATTACTTTGGAAGCGTCTCTGAATCAAAAGGCACGGAGGAGTCAATTTAACACACAAAGCTCTGGAAGGAAGGATTACACTGTCAGGTTGCACAACTTCTCTATGGATTTGTTTCACAAAAACAAGGGATGACTTCATCACAAACTCCAAGAACCGAGCAGCTGAAACATTCTAGCCACATGTAATACTTCAGCATGTTGCTCCAGTCCATCAAAGGGCAAGACAGCGCTGTGCCCCTCTTCAGCCACTTATGCCATTTTGGGAGGTGATGACATAGTGGCCTGCATGGACATGCTTCCAGGGACTTGCACCACGTCAGTTATCTTCTTGGCAAAAGTAGGGGAATGAGGAATGTTCTTTAAGTCAGTGCTCTGAGGTAATACACAGCAGTTTTATTCATGTAATATGTTCTCATATTTAACTGTCAGACTTCTACAAGCAGCAGATTCATAAATTTAGCCAGTAGCTGTATGGGTTGGACATGATAATGAATCTCTTAGACTGTTCAGGATCACCAGCAGAACTCATAGGTGAAAACTGGTAAAATACTTGCCTTGCTGTCTGCCTAGAGATGGCACAAACATTATTTTGGCTTTATTTTGCATCAACGCTACCATCTTCACCTCTAAGTTTCTGAATCAACACTGCATGTAGCTTACCAAGTAGAGCCAGAAATCCCACACAGGTATATTGCAGCATCCAGAAGGCCCAGCTGCTGCAGCCCAGCAAGGCTGCCATAGAACGATGTCAGTGCTCTCATCCCACCTCCAGACCCCAGTACCGCTACAACGGGAACCTGCAGACAGCAAACTCAGAAGTCACAACCACAGACTTCTGATTGCCAATAAATTACAGAACTAATCCCATTTCAGTCTCATTTGAATAAAAAAAAAAATCGAGATAAAAATTCCTACTTCTATTTACATTTCAAATAATTTCAGGTTTGACTTCAAGCTGAACTTCTTCCTCTATTTTGTAATTGAAATACATTGCTTACTATAAAGCATAGAGGGGTCATCTTAGGGACAGTGGCTTACTGAAACTGTTATGTATATTATCACACATTTACTTTCACACAATATACATGTAAGAGGCAATTATTCTTAAAACAGCAGCCAAATACTACCAAGCAAGGTATCAGGCTATGCAGATGTAAGATTCCCGAAATAAGCAATTAAGAATCTATTTCTGTGGTGTGAGTTTCATTTTAAACACTCTGAAACAGACTTTCCCATCACAATTCCAAGCCCAAAGCCTAGGACACGAGAGTTCAACTAAAGAACACACATTCTGAAATTTTAATATTTTGTGTTCCACAACACACACACACAAACCCCCCTCAAAATTTAAGAAGTACATCAACATTTGAGACTTCAGAACTGAAATGTAACAGGGATCTATCTCACAGCATAGTGAATGAAAACCATGTTTTCTGTTGGTTACAGGCAAGGATTCCTGCATTGCCCAATTATCAGCCAAGCTTAAAGGATTTTACCGATCTCACCACAGCATTGTGCCCAATACCTCATCTTTTGGAGGGGATTCTTTTAAGCAAAGGGTCTTCCTCAGTGCCTCAGAAACTACTTTCTTCCTTTTGTCCAAAAATTCTCTCTCCTCCTTACAGAGGTCAAAACCCAGACGTATATCAAGATCCCAAGTGCTGAAATGGAAGTTAAGAAAAAAACCTTGAAATTTTGCAGGATTTGTGATCAGCATGGAAAAGCAATTTTTATGAACACACAATCTAGGTGCTGATCTGGATTGGATCAAACTCTCAGGTGAAATTTTAGTGTATACACCAGCTATCTTGTACAACAGCTTTTGGAATTAAAAGTTAAAATTGTCCTTATTGTATTTCTCCTTTAATGTTTAAATTCAAAGCTTCTGTCAAACAGTACTCAGATTAAGCTTCAGGAATTTCACAAAGGAAGAAAAGATTCTTGGTGAAGAAGATTGTATGAGGAGCAACTGAAATCACTGTATCAACATGAACAGTGAAATGAGGGGCAGAGTACTTTAAAACAGAAGTTTCTGAACTTAAGAGGCAGAAGAGGGCAACAGAATACTAATTAACTTGTTATGAGTTTGTAAAACAGGATGAGGATCTTTAGTTGATGACTGGATACCAAATGACCCTATCAGCTTACAAGCCAACTGCTTGGTTTTGTTATTTTTTTTTTCCTTTTTACTCCTTTCTTGCACCCTTTATCTATTGTGTAGTTCAAGGTCTTCACACACAGAGATGTCCTTCTCTATCTGTCACTATATCACTGCACATATTCTAGGAAGTAACTGTGCCTGACAAAACTGCTTCATATTCACACCAAAGCTATTTTACATTTAAGTATTAGGAATGCAAATTTTGTACATATGTCAGTGGGATTGGCACCAGTCCAACAGATAGTATCTGTAGAGTAAAGAGTCATGGCCTTCAGAAGAAAAATAATCAAATATATTTTTCTTCAATCTATCCCAAGAGATCAATAGAGTGAACAGACCTTCCCAGAACAGCAAGGAGAGTCATCCAGTTCATTTATTTTATGAGAATTCCTTTATGAGAATAGAGGAATTTTCAAAGGACTTTGGGGTTCCCACTCACCTCTCTTCAGTTTTCAAACTCATATCCAAACTTTTTCCCTGTGAAACGAGAGAACACATCTTGCAATTGATAGCAATGACACAGGTGGAACTACAAAATAGAGGCTATGACATCAGCAGAGTTACCGTTTACTATCCAGAAGAGCACCCTCACCCAAAAAATTACATCTCTGGAACGCCTTTCCATTGCACCTATTTCAGACATTTTTATTGGTCTCAGCAGAAAAGACAAAACCTACTCAGAGGGCAGTGTGAAAGAAATTATTTCTTCTACAAGTGTCCTGCATTTCCCCTCCTCTGATATTTTTCTTTCACAGCCTGAAAAGACTTTTTGCTTTGGAAAGTGATGAACTTTATACTTCATTTTGCAAGACCCAACCATGAAAACATATTTGGAAGAATTTCACTGGGTGATCTCATTACTTCATTCTAGACATCCAAGAAAACAGCACTCCTGAGAATCACATATTGCCTAACTTTCCAGGCACCTAAAGGCAATGGAGGAAAAGGTTATCTCATACATGTTAAAGCAAGAGCAAAATCTTGACATTACCTCACCCAAAGAAACGATTCTATCAACTTTTTCTCCAACAGGAAGGGAATTAACTGGTACAGTCCCCAATCCCAGAACTGTAGTATGCTTTTCAATATCAGGGTTCATGCCATCCTAGCAAAAAACAACACCTTATTTGAGATTCACTGAAAAAAGTGAAAGATATGACTTCCATGTGTCAAAACAGCAAACAATTCTTAATATCACTATAGCTACATCTTTACGAAAAGTCCAAGGCTTCTCAAGGGCATCCTGCTTTCTGCTTGACAAGTCTTTGCAGGGGTATTTCTTTCCCTCAATTAGTTTCTTTGTTGCTTTTGTTGTTTGATTTAGTTTTAGGGGGGTTTATTTGTTTGTTGTTATTGGGGTTTTTTAATATACCTGTCTGTCATGACCAAAAAGTCTTCCAAGTAGAAAATTTTCCCCACAAATAGTTGTGTCCCAGCATGTGTCAGAAAACTCACAAACAAACTCATGTTCTGTCTTCAAAGCAAGATTTGGAAAAGATACCCAAAAAGACAACAGTATTAGACATACATAAAAAACCCACAAAATAGCATATGAGATAATCTCCTTAGGGACATGTGGCAGCAAGTAATTTTAAAAAAAACTTCAAAAGCAGAGTAAATTAAAGTTTCCCAGGAAATATTTGAGTTTTCTGCCATGTAACAAGTGGCAAGATCTCTTAACACAGAGCTATGTGCAGATTCCTAAATGTAAAGAGGCATATTGAAAACCCCTTGTATCAGAGGGTCCCACTCAAGCCTACAGAGCCTCCAGGTGTGCTGGAGCCCACACACCAAACACAGGGCTCAGTCCTTGGGAGGACACTGCACCTTAGAGAAAAAATAGGCTGTCACCCTTCTCACACCACAAACTGAAGTCAGACCAGGAGCTACCCCCAGCCTTCACAGGTGTCTTCTGGCCAAAAACTGCTGTCCTCTTCCTAACATGCATAGCATGCATTTAGGTACAGGGCAAACACTACCACGTTCTTGGCACTCTCCTACATCTGATAAGAGAGAAAAGGTCAGACCGATTTGTGCTTTATGCTACCTGTTGAAGAAATATGTTCTGCTAGCTACCAGCGTGGTTTGGCTGAGGTTCACCACACGAGGCAATCTCCATGGTTGACTTCTACAGTGTTTTTGCTTGCCTGGCTCTGAGTTTTTGACCACTCAAGTCCAGGTCCCTCTTTCCTGCTCATGTTTGCTGCCTAAAGAACCCCCTGCCAAAGCTATTCTTCCACAGCCTTCCTCATGTCCTCTTCTCCACGGCTGTCTCTAGAGTAGTCAAGATCACCATTTGCAATCATGCTGCCCAACCGCTTATGGGGATATAAAATGTCATAGAATAAAGTTTCCTTGCTCTTACTTTTGGAGAGTGAATATTCAGTCACTACATGGGTACCTGGAGAAACTGCAAAGAAATAGACAAAGCTAAATAAACTTCTGCAAGTGGCAACTGATCTGCAAGTTTCTAATAGAAAAGACTTCCTATAGAGCATCTCAAAAGAGAAAAGTAAAGATGCCTCCATGTAGCAAGCATGTGCAGAGTCAGATTTTTTTAATCCCTGAGTTCGAACAGATGTTGAATTTTTGGGGAGTATATACTCTTAAGGTAATTTCACCTCCTTTCGCAATGTCAAAGATCCAATGCACAGCCTGATATTTGTAACCCAAAGGAAAAAAAAAGGTAGTGTGTAAAAAAACAGCAATAGAGAGAAATTTATCTCTCTGTAAACTTTGTGGAATCAGCATGGATGCTTACCTGTAGGACAGATAGGGTTTGCTCCAGCTCCACTTGCAGTTCTGGACACATTTCTTTATCCACATGAAAGACAAATGAGGTTCCATTATCCTTCTCATTGTCTGGTGTCCAAGGAATAGACAATTGCTTTTGATATGCCCCTGGGACAGACACCTTGACCTCACAGCATCCTGTGCATTGCAAAAAGAAGTTTAGGAGACATTTTTTGAAAATCAAGTACTTACTAAGTGCAGCTGAGACTATGACCTACTATGACCTAGTAGATATAGCAGTAACCTTTGCAGCAAAGACACAAGCAAAAACTCTATAGGGTGGTAGAAAATATCCAGTATTATACCAGCAGAAATACCCAGTAGAAAATACCCAATATTAGTTATTGAAAATAAAAGCAAAACTGACTTTAAAAGTCAGTTTTGTAGTCAGTAAATTAAACTGCACTGTAGAGACAGAGAATCAAGTCTCCCCTCTCTCTCAAGGAACAAACATGTTGAAGAGCAGTGCTGACTTAAACTCTCCAAGCAGCCCTACCTTGCTGTTTCTCCTCTGTGTTTTCCCCTTTATTGACAGTGCCTTGCAGTGTCAAGCAAGGATGAACCTGTGAAAAAAAGAAACCAGCTCTGGTTATACAATTTTTAGTTCACTTCTTTGTTGA